>CP050225.2:14091370-14648870 GCA_012066045.3 Morus alba | reverse complement strand
TAATGATAATAATAATAATAATAATAATAATAACAGTAATATTTATAATAAAATAAAAATAGTAAAAATAATAGCAATAATAATAATAATAATCATAATGATAATAATAATACTTATAATAATAATAATATATATCTATATATATATATATGTATACGTATATATATAAACTATTCCTGTATTCTAAAAACTATCAACCTCTTATATTATCCCCTGTGATATCACTACCCATTGCAACACTCAATGTACCTTCTTTTTCTTTATATCTTTTTTGTTAATCTTTCAACTTTTGTATCTACACTTCCAAAAAAAAATTCTATATTTTGTTAGAATCTTCTATTTTCCCCTTTAAAAAATTTCCTTAACAATAATACTAATATTTTCAAAAAATTTTATTCTACAACAATTTTTCCCGCAGCAACGCGCGGGGTAAAAAACTAGTATAATCTAAAGGGAAAAACATTGTAAGCATATTGCAACAGATGCTCCCTAATCTGAGATGATAAGTATCAGCAAAACAATGGAAAAAGATGAAAAGATAAATATGCTTTTGTTGCAACGGGTCGATCAAATTTCACAAATTACAAAAACGAAGAGTTTGCTAAGGTTAGATTAAAATGATAAAATATAGATCAATTAGTTAGAGAGTAAAACACACAAAGTATTTCTGCTCTTACAGAGATCGATTTACTAGTTTTTTCTTTTCTTTTGTTTTTTTCCCCGACAACAACTTGAGGGAGACTTAACATAACCCTTACCCAGCTTCTTGTCATCGGCTCCATCCAATCAGAAACGTTTTAAATCCAAATTCTTTTAATTTTCGTAGTTAGTAGGAAACCGTCCAAGGATAGAAGTCCCAAGTAAGGGTGGCAATTTGTATCAGTGTGTCGTATTTGTATCAACCAATTTATTAATCGTGTAAAAACATATCAATTTAAACACGACGTGTTTATTAAATGTGTTAAAAATATCAACTTAAACACAATCATCTATTACTTGTATTAATCGTGTTAACCCATATACCCCGTTTAAATTAATATATTAATTAAATAACTAATATAATAATGATTTATTTAAACGGTCAATACATGTTTAACATATTTATTAGTCAATTTATCTTTTTTTTTAAATAAATGAATTTTACCTACAAATATTAAAATTTACATTATTTGTATTTAATGTCATAAAACTTTCATGTTATATCATATATAGTTAATCGTGTCAATTCGTGTTAAGAGGTTAATCCTAACTCAACTTATTTATTAATCATATTAATCGTGTCAATTCAATTATAACCCAAATTCATTTACTGTGAACCAAAATCTGTTAATTTTGTGCGAATTTTAAGTCGTGTCGTCATATTGCTACTCAGATTGTCAGTCCTTGTCCCAAGAGCCGTCATGCAACTCTCTCTAAATCTTCCTCAATGGATGCTATTAGACACGCATGCAAATATAAACTTCATATATTATGTTATATTAGAAAAGAGCCGTACATGAAGTCTCAGACTTTTACAAATCAGTAAATCAAGCACACCGTAGCATTTAATCCTCAGTAAAGCAGACACAATACCTCACTCGAGAGAAAATTGCTTATTCTTTATATATGCATCTCAGAAGTTCAAGTGTTATGATTCACGAAGATAGTGGTGGAGTATCAGCTTCTCTCCAGGTACTTGAGGCTCCACCATACCTGTCACCCTTTACAGCATCTTCCGATGCAAAAGATTCAAGCTCAGCCATTTCTTCCGGTGTTAGTTTCACGGATAGGGCTCCAATATTCTGGTTAAAATTCTCAATTTTGGTGGTTCCAGGGATGGGACAAACATCATCTCCTTGGTGATGAATCCAGGCCAAAGCCAGCTGTGCAGGAGTGCATCCTTTTCTGGCTGCTATTTCATTTACCCGCTCAAATATTGTTATGTTATGCTCAAGGTTTTTGCCTTGAAACCTGGGCAGTTGCTGCAATCAGAAGTAAGCACGTCCTGTTACACTTCTGTAGGTCACTAAATTTTCTCAATAATCATGATATTCCAACCTAAGCTCAATTTCTTTGGAATTGCAAGACAAAGTGAGGAAGTTGAGTCGATCACTAGTCACTTATAGAATTCAATCAACCAGCCATTATGTCTAAAGTAAACAAATTTTTTAAGATCTACTCTTGTCAAATACAATGAAAATTAAGGTTATGTATTTTGAAGATTGAGCCAATCAGTTAGAGTTGCATCTGTTTCAGTAAACTAGGGTATCTTGGAAGCTAAAATATGCAACTAAAACAAGGCCTTGAGTTTTGAAGGAATGCCAACTACAAAGTGAAATTATGACAAGCATTGAGAGAGCTTAATGAGTATGGTATGGTTTCCTGTCTATTTAAAAACCGTTCCAAGATATGTAGAAATATAAACTTTCAGCATGTGCAAAAGCATTGATGGGGCCGCAAAGTAGCTTGAAACGCACACAAGATCAATACTTAAAAGTAAGACATCTTAGGAAATGAATGAACCTTACGGAAGTCATTATCAGTCAGAGTTTCTACAAGCTTAGGCCCAGAGGACAAGAAACCTCGTCCTAGAGGGCTGTATGCAACAATACCAATGCCGAGTTCCCTGATAAATTCAGAATATAGCATTAACAAGTGCATAGTTGCTAATCTTATATGAACAAATCATGAATTTGCATCGAGCCTCACCTGCAGGTAGGAATAATTTCATCCTCAACATCTCTCACCCACAAGGACCACTCCAACTGCACAGCTGTAATTGGATGAACGGCATGTGCTCTTCTTATTGTTGCTGCTGATGCCTCAGACAAACCAATATACTTTATTTTACCCTCTTCAACTAGCTTCTTCAGCTCCCCTACCTTTTAAAGGACAGCAAAAGAAAATAGGAAATTTCAAACTACAAGCTTGCCCAGAAGATTTGAAATGTAAATCAAATAAGTACAATAGAAACAAAGAAAGAAAAAAAAAAAAATAAGAAGTTGTATTGGCTACCGGCCACAAGGTAAATGCTAAAGGAAAATCCTTGCACAAGTGATTTACTTACTTAAATTGATGTAGGACCAAGATTGGAGAAACTAGAATGGAGACTGAAAAATATAACAGAAAAGAAAAATAGAACCAAATGAGGGAAAATAGGGAATTTCTTTAAATAGTTAAATTACCTAGATCCTTATCTCCATCAACTAGCTATGTAACTTCACTTTTTCAAAAGCACAATTTACAGTTCATGAGGGAACGCTTCCTTTTCAATGCTGATAAATTATATGCTACCTTCAAACTTTGGTAGAAAATTTATAGAAGCCTATATCGTGCAAAATACTTGGTAACAATCACCACCTGCCACTATATCACTTTTCTTCTTTAAATCAGTCACAAGTGCACATTATGTCCTGATATTCTGCCTGGGATTCACAAAACAATAAGATTCAATTAACAATAAGATTCAATGTCCAAAGCCTCGCTTTACTTATGCGAGAAGGAGGCCCAAGATGAGAAGTGCTGATCTGGAGGGAAGTGATGACATGGACGGAGGGGTGGGAGAGGGAGATGCTGACAGACAAAGAGAGGAATGAGGCTGTGGGAGTTCAGAGGCTGCTGCTGAGTTGGATGATTAGAGAGCTCTGGAAAGGGGACCTCGGGATTGGGGAAGGGAAGAGTGAGATGGTTAGTTTGTTAGAAGGATGTATGGGATAAAGTGTGTGTGTGAGTGGGTGGGGGATGGGAGGGGATTTTATCGATCATTTTACTCAATTGTGAATCTAGACGCCATATCCTGGCTGGCTCTATGGAGTGCAAGGGTCACTCCAAAACCCCACATCCTGTATTTATTTTGATTTCTAATACCAATTTCAGTATAATTTCCATTTTTGATCAATCAAATGCCTTCGAGTTTGCTGTGATTTGCACTATTACTTCTCTAATTCTATATGTTCACTCACATTTTTTAAAAACCCGTAGCTCTAGTAATGCATCCAAAGCTGGTTCAAACTTTATTCCCTGTTTAAACCTTTCACTGTCAAATGTCAGTTCAAACCACAAAAAATCCACATATAAGTTCGAACCCACGCAATCCGAACCTGCAAAGCAAATGGGCCTAAGACTGAACTTTAATTTGTCAAGTGAAACTCTAGATTGGGATACCCGTTGCAATCCAATAGCTATAATTAAACAAAATATATATATATATATATATATATATATATATATATGTCCCTGAACAATTTACTTAAATATTGTCATGTATTAGTTGACGTCTCTAATCGATTAGACTACATCGTCTTCTAGAATTAGAAACTAGAAAACAAAAAAGGAAAAAAAAAAAAAAAAAAAAAAAGAGAGAGAAGCAAGAAATCAAACCGTGACTTCGATTGGGACGCGAGTGTCGACCCGATGCTGGTAATAGAGATCGATGCAATCGAGATCTAATCTTTTCAAGCTCGCCTCGCAGGCGGCTCTCACGTACGCCGGATCGCCGCAAATCTCTCTCTTCCCGTCGGCGAAACTTATCCCGAATTTACTCGCCAGCTCTACTTTCTCTCTCACTCCTCCTTTCAGCGCCTAATTCATCCAAAAAAAAAATCGAAAAATTTAACAATAGAAAATCCCAAAACAAGAGAGAATCTAAGGGAATTGACCTTGCCGATGAGGATTTCGTTGGTGAAAGGGCCATAGATGTCGGAGGTGTCCAGAAAGGTGACGCCGGAATTGACGGCGTGGTGGATGAGCTTAATCATTTCCGGTTCCGGCTTCGGTGGGCCGTAGAAGACCGACATGCCCATGCAACCCAGGCCCTGAGCAGATACCTCCAGGCCCTGAGAGCCCAGCTTGATCCTTTTCACCGCTGCCATTTTCTGGTCAGCAGTCGCGTCTTTCTTCTACAAAAATAAAATTGACGAAATGATTTTTTTTTTTTAAGGACCACTCGATCATTGTTTATATAAAAAGAAATCATTTTTAATCGTTCCGTAATAATTTTATAAATAAAAATTTTTAAAAAAATAATTTTATCACTCGACTGACAAGATGTAAACAGAACATGACCACAAAAACAAATTCGGGCAAAAGAACAAAAAGCAGTAACAGGAGTGAGGTGATTTTGAATCTTCGTGTGATGTTTGAACCATCCAAAACCGGTTCTGGAGAACTTGCATCCCGCCCTGCTTTTTTTTTTAAAAAAACTCTATTCAATTATAATATTATTGAAACTTACAACTATGTTATATTATACTATAATATAATATATATATATATAATTACAATATAATACATAATATTATATTATATATAATAAATATATTAAAATTAATAATATTTCAATTATAATATAATTAAAACTTATAACTATATTATATTATACTATAATATAATATATATATATATAATTACAATATAATATATAATTATTATATTATATATAATAAATATATTATAATTAATGTATAACGTAGTCGTGTATAATACATTTTAATAGATAATAATATTTCAATAAAAAGTTATATTAATATTTAATTATATTAATTATTATATTATTTTTTGAGTCTATTATTATATTATTATTAATGTAATAAACATAATTATATTAATATTATATAATAAAATTATAATATAATATTATGTAATAAAATAATTATATTAGAATTATTTATATAATTATAATATTATTCGTTAAAATATTATAATTATGTTATATTATATCATTTTATTGTATTATTATATTATATTATAGTGTAATATTTTTATAGGAAATGTCTCTAGTCCGGTAAGTATAAAATGGTTGACTGATCCGGTTAGATAATTGTAATCGTTAGATTGAATTTAAACGGTGTAGATTTGTTTCTTTGTTTCTCCAAAACCTCACTTTCTCAAATGCACGAGCAGCATTATTCCCAAATCTTATTTTCTCTCGACCTCCCTCGACATCCCTCGACCTTCCTCGAGCTCCCTCGACCTCCGACAACTCCCTCAAGCAAACCCACTCCTATCTCCTATCTCCTCCTCCACCCTGACATTTCCTCTGTCTCCGTCGCCGCTGAGGGCGCGCGTCGTAATCTCCGGAACCAGCTGCTCCATCATCGACGCGCCCGTCTGTCTCTCTCTCAAAACCAACCAGTTCTCCGCCATTTCCTTACCATTCAAATACGGCGCCGTTTCGCCCTCCGAACCGCCGCCGACACTCTCGTTACAGCAACAGCGACAATCGCAGAGCTTCTCACTTCTCTTCTCGCTCTTCTTCTCACCGCCGTCCGATTGGAGCAGTCTCAGCCAGAGCGGTAGCGATCGGGCGGAGAAGAGGACAAGGAAGAAGCAGAGCGCGGTGAAAACAATGGCTACAAAGAGAGATTGAGACGAGAGAGCGGTGGAGAGACTAGGAAAAATCTCCATTGATAAGACATGAAAGCTTCACAGAACATATGAATAGAAATATGCTGCTTTTGCTTTCGTCGGATCGATACGGTGTCGTATCGGCGTCGTCGCTTTCTTCGTTGATGGAGGAGTTTCGAAGCCCTAACACCTTCCCAGTAGAATTTGCAGAGAGAGAGAAAGACAGAGAGAGAGAGACGATGATTGATTGTGAGTCGTAAAGCCGTAACGAAATTGGAAGGAAAATCTCAAAACGCGCACCCTGAGAAAATAGTATAGTACGGACAAACTTTTTCCATCGTCTCTTAGGACAATTTTGTAATTTCATTTTCTGTTTTTGCTAGTATAGATTTGTGATTTCATTTTGTTTAATGGAGAAATTTTCATTAAACCAGTGTTAGTTAATAATTTGGAATTTCTCTTGTAAAACTGGAAAAATTAAAATTATTAATAATTTTTATTTTTAATTATTAAATTTGTATTATAAATTATTTATTTTGTATAATTTTTTAAATTAATATGATTTTAATGGAGAATGTCTATCTTTTTAAATAAGAAAATAAAATAAACTGATGGCCCAATAATCTATTCCTTAATTTTAACGGGAGTATATACCGGTTCAATATAAAATTACAGTGTTAAATCTCGCTATATAAATCATCGGACTCAAGCTAAATGGATCCTGCCTTATATGCTTTTTCCTCACTTAAAGTTGGAGCCAAAACATTTATCGTGAGTCTCATTTAAATAAGGAATATGAGACTAAGTCGAGGGATGTTTGATGTCATGAATTTAAAATTATTCTCAATTTATATATTTTTTTATAAAAAAATATTATAATGAGTCACGAATCATGATCTAAATTATAACACGAATTCTTACTCCAAATGCAGACTTATGGAGCTTGATGCATTGAAAATAAATTTTGAAGATTGATAATTTTAATCGTAATGCGTTTGATGTTTTTTTTTTGTCAGATTTATCTGGCTTTTTTTATTAAAAAAAAAAAGTCAACATAAGCTATGTTTTATTTTTGTGATGATAAAGTATAAACTGTGTGTTTAAGGGGAATAAATAAAACAAGTCACCTCTTTAACTTCTTATATACGTGATAAGCTTGGAGGAATCTCCAATAAATTGTACATGATGATTTAACTCGATTTTAATAAATTTTAATTCCATAAAAATAAGAAAATTAAAGTTTGTTAATGTTCATATTGTTACATTGGGAGAATGAGTTAAAATCCAACAGCACAAGCATGAGTCACGAGAATATTTGAACTAGGGAGTAAAATATTTATAATAGGAAAGATTCTCTGATATGTTTAGGTTTTTTTAACTGTTATATCTGTATAATATTTGACTTTTACGTGATTTTATACAGATTTAATGGATATAAAATCCAACATACCGATATATTTAGCGTGTCGTAGAAAGTCTCTTATAATATATATATGGGTTTGTCCCCATAATTATTAGGGAGAAAGAGAGAAATAGACCAAGACTTGAGATGAATTAAAATTAATAGGCTAATAGTTTATATAAGTTAATAATATGTCAAATTACTGTTTTCATTTATAACTTGTCTGATTATGAACTATAATTTGATAAGTTATTAACGATTTTTGTCCATAATTTATCTGGTTATGAACCATAACTTAACAAGTTTGTTCATAACTTATCTGGTTATAAATCATAACTTGACAAGTTATGACCTATTAATTTCTATAACTAAAAATTGACATATATATTTTCTTAAACTTTTCATATTCACCTATTTTCTACTATTTCCCTAATTATTACTATTGTTTTCCACAAAATTCTGCTGTCTATGTAATTCTTATTCTGGGAATATTCCTGTTTTATGTTAGAAAATTGACCTCCAAGAGTTTAGTAAACTAGAAAAATCGTCTGTGGTTCAAGATAATCTTCGTTAATAATATATGGCTTATAATTTTTTTGCGTGGCTTAAAAAAAAAAAAAAATCTTATTGCACTTTGCTTAAATAATTTATTCCATTTGACTACAGGACATGGCCATTTTTCTTAACCTTTTTTTTGCTTTGGGGGACACTATCTTTAACCCTTTTTCCAGAGAACAAAAAAACATCTTACAGGGCATGTAAACAAAAGCTGCATGCTTAACCAAAAATAAAAAAAATAAAAAACTGCATAATCCGTATAATTGTTTGTTTGTTTTTTTGTTTTTGTTTTTGTTTTTGTTTTTTGCTGAAAACCGTACAAAATTTGTTGAGATTCGACGTGGACGTTTAATTGATGGATTCAAAATTATGATTTAGAATCATTTTCAGTTTACGTGTGTTTTTATAAGAGAAAATATTATAGCAAATTACAAACTATGATTTGAATCATAATACAATCCAACAACTAAAAGCACTAAATTTGAATATTTCATTTAAAAGGGAAAAAAAAGACGTGATTCAAAGAACATTCCTCAGCAAAATAAACATGTCGGAGATGCACAAAAATTACTATTTATGAGTGTTGTATAACGATAATACTACACCTGACTTCACTCTAAGTATAGAGTTTGAATACCTCCACTTTAAAATAACAAATAACAAGAAAGCGTTGTTAACACACACAAAAAAAAAAAAAAAAAAAAAAAAAAAAAAATCTCAAGCCATTTCCTAAGAATTAAATTCTAAGTATGGCCTGCAAATTTAATTTTATATTTCATTTCATTTGCACCCCAAAATTATGCTTTTGCAAAAATACTGAACGGCATCAAAACTTGTAGGTCCCACTTTATGACTTACACGAGATGTTTATGTCGTTCAGTGTTGGTGTCGTTTAACGCTGCTCTTATGTTTTGTGCCACAACAACCGATAAATGTATAAATCAAACGACATATTAGAAACTTTGATGACATGTTGAAATTGTCCAAGAGGCCTAGCCTACACACAACTATGTAGGTCTCGTTTATTTCACCGATTCGAATTTTCAGTCTTAAATTTTTACAGTAAAAAACTCTTAAAAAATATCACATTTAACTTTTCTACTACAGTAAAAAACTCTAAAAAAATGTCACATCTCAACTAGAATTGAAAATTCAAATCTGCGAAGTAAAAGAAGCCTTAGTTGGGTACTTGGGTTAGTTAATCACTAGTTGGCACGTGGATTAATTAAACAAAAAAAAAAAAAAAAAAGTAAATTGGTTGAAATCAATTGAATCTCCAAATCAAATGAAAATCATTAAAAATGTCATCCGTAATGCCACAACCTCTAAAAATTAATTTCTTCCGCAAATCAAACATTCAGTGCCTAGTCTTTTACAAGATTTAAAAGTTACATCACCATGCTTTTTAGTGTACAACAAAACTACACTACAACTTCTCTTGAACAACAACGACTAAGTCATTGTACACATTCTTTGCTCGATTATTCACTTATATATATCGGATCCACATGTCTCATACAGCAAATATACAACCCGTAAGAACGGCAACAATATTCAATCTTCAAATGAGTAAACACGTTTTCAAGCAAAAATAACTTCCAAACCAAGTTCAATCAATATACATCTTACTATGTTATATGTTCACTTAATTTAAATAAGAAATATATGTATATTTCCGTTCCCTACAGCATTACGTAAAAAAAAAATTCCAAACAACATTCAATACCATGAAATACAACAAATCAGCCATTATACATATTTTTTAGCTATATATTCACGTAATTACTATAAAATATACATATTTTGAGGATTAATATACATTATCATTTTTTATATACAACTTTACATATAAATATATACACAAAACACATATAAATATACACATTTCAGCATAAATGTACAAGTGCCGTTCTGGTCAGGCACTTGAAAAGTGCCCCACCGAGACCTTGCCTATTTTTATATATTATATTATAAGGTATAATGACATTATAATATATTATATATTTTATTATAAAATATTAAATATATATTATAATTTATGGAATTGTCTCTGGTCAGGCACTTGAAAAGTGCCTGACCAGTCAGGCATATGTATAATCGCATATTTTTTGTGTATATTTATACGTAAATTATGTATATTTATATATAAAATCGTGTATATTTAACATAAAATACAACAAATTAGTTAATATACATATTTTCATATTATGTGTTTACTAATTGCTATAAAAAAACATGTTTTGAAGATTAATATACATTGTCGTTTCTTCTAACTTAGGGCTTAAGAAAAAAAAAACGGTTTAATTTGTGTTTTCATTTATGTTATTTACCTTTTGTACTTTTTATTTTCGTGTTATGTACCTAGTTTTGTGTTTCTATTTATGCCCTTATCAATTTTTGTATTTTTAATCTACTTGTAATCTATTGTTTTATCTTACTTAAGTCTTAAGAAAAAAATGGTTTAATTTGTGTTTCCTTCTATGTTCTTCACTTTTTATACTTTTTACTTATTTGGTATTTACTGTTTCTCTTATTTAGAGCTTAAAAAAAGTGGTCAAATTAAATAATATTTGAATTACGTTCTGAACGTGGCTTCCGAATCTACAAAACTCACACCATCAAAATAAGTCATCTTGGGTTTAAATGTTAAGAAAAATAATAGAGTATGGCGATTAGTTAGAACTTATTTGTTTACATCATAAAATTATTTTTCTAATAGACAATACATATAATAATCAAATTCATGCAATTGCACGTGCCTACTTTTTACTAGTTTCTTAAAAAAATGAAAATATTTTAAGACATTAAAATATTTAAAAGAAAATAATAAAATAAAAAGTTCATGATTTTTTTTCTAGATTTATTAGATTTTGATTAAGTAAAAAGAGTACTAAGGTCATTTTACATCTTAAAAATCAACTTCAGAGTACCAAGAATATATTTTTAAAAATGTTGAGGTGTCATTTTAATATTATCAAGAAAACAAGATACTAGAAGCATATTTCACTATATACATTGTCACTTACATTCATTAACATGAAATACAATAAATCGGTCAATATACATATTTTTTATGCTATGTATTTACTTAATTGCTATAAAAATACATATTTCAATGATTAATATACATTGTCATTTTTTATAACTTAACATATACATCTTTAAATGTAAATATACACACTTTATATATAAATATACACGAAAATGATAAAATTATACATATGCCGTTTCAAATCCGGTAAATAGTAAATCGCCGGATTAAAGACTTTGCCTATAATTTATAATTATATTATAAATTAATTATTATATTATATTATAATATTTTTATTGTACATTATATTATATTACATATTATAAGATATAATTATTATATAATATATTTAATTGTATTATTATATTTATGGATAATTATGAAAAAAATAATAATAATAACTTAGAATGCGATTGTCGACCCGATGCTGGTAATAGAGATCGATGCAATCGAATCTTTTCGAGCTCGCCTCGCAGGCGGCTCTCACGTACGCCGGATGGCCGCGAATCTCTCTGTTCCCCATCCCGAATTTACTCGCCAGCTCTACTTTCTCTCTCACTCCTCCTTTCAGCGCCTAATTCACCCAAAAAAAAAATCGAAAAAAATAACATTCAAAAATCCCAAAACAAGAGAGAGAAAGAGGAGGAGAGAGAGACTCTTAAGGTAATTGACCTTGCCGAGGAGGATTTCGTTGGTGAAGGGCCATAGTTGTCGGAGGTGTCCAGAAAGGTGACGCCGGAGTTGACGGCGTGGCGGATGAGCTTTATCATTTCCGGTTCGGGCTTCGGTGGGCCGTAGAAGGCCGACATGCCCATGCAGCCCAGGCCCTCAGCAGTCAGCAGATACCTCCAGGCCCTGAGAGCCCACCTTGATCCTTTTCACCGCTGCCATTTTCTGGTCAGGAGTCGCGTCTTTCTTCGATATTCTTAGTTGTAGTAGTGAAGTGTTGTAGGTAGTGGGTCAGTGATTTCAGGCTCTGCTTTTATAAAACGTGTATTGGATTTTCACGAGAATATTTAGAATTTAGAATTTGAATTTTGTGAAAAATTTTGACTTAAAATTATATTTTAATTTAAATTAAAATTTTAAATCAAGAATTAAATATAAATTATACTTAACTCCGGCAGTTAGTCGTTGGGTGGCAGGTGAGGAGAAAACAAGTTCAACTAATTCCAATGTAATGCTGGTGTAAAGGCCGACGTTTTGTGCCTCGTGTCTAGTTTGAAAATGGTAAGATATACGGTCTGTTTGTGCAGAACTTTCGTATTTATTTTAGTTAGTAAATAAGAAAAGTAAAAACGGTAGTATTTCAGTAAAGTGTTTGAAATTAAAATTCTATTTATCTCATTAATTTAAGAGTTTTATTATGGTAATTTTTTTAAAAAAAATAGTTACATTTAATTTTTTTTTATTACAGTAAATTTTTTCATATAAAATTAAATCTTAACTCGAATTAAAAACTTAAATTAACGAACGAAACGAACTCTAAAAGCTTAATAGATTAAAATGACTTTTATGTTTTTTAATAACCACTAAAAATGTTAAAATTAAGTTTATAATATCTTAATTAAATTTTAGTACAAGTTTTAAAGACGATTCAGAAGTTTTTTTAGAAGCCACAATTTATAATTTTGATTGGCAAATATTTTGAAAAGCTAAAATACATCTGATAGATTATTCAAACACTGTTAGAAGCAACTTTTAAAGCTGACACTACAAGAAAAAGGGGTTTTTGCGACGATAAAAGTTTTTGCAACAACTTTAGTCGCTGCAAATAAAGTTTTTTGTGACAACAAGTCATAGCAAATTTTTCGGCGCAAATAATTGGTCGCAAAAACGTTTTTTGCACAACATAGTGTCATCGTAAATGTATTTGGTATTGCCTTTTCTAAAGTCAATGGCTTCGTTTGGTATTGCCTTCTCTTCCTAAATTCAGCTTCTGCTTATAGTAGAAGCTGATTTTAGTGTTTGGTAAATCTCCTCAAAAGTACTTTTTGAAGAATTTTTCAAAAATCTACAGCTAAAATCAGAAACAATCTAAAGACAACTTTAGCTTTTAGATTGTGCGGGAATCAACGTAGTACAATTAATGAAACTTTCATAATACCCATAATACCCCTAATGAAATTTAAGATTTACAATCTTCTCAATCTACTTGTAATATAATATAATATAATATAATATAATATAATATTATAATAAATAATATCATAATTATATTAATAACTCTAATATTATTATTTTATCATATAATATGATATTATAATAATATTATAATTCTTTTAATAATATGATATTATAATTATAATATAATTATAATATGATATTGTAATTATTATTTTATAATATATTATATATTATATTGTATTGATATAATTATATTTATTATATTAGTAATATTACAATAATATTATTATATTATATTGACATAATTATATTTATTATATTTAATATTACAATAATATTATTACATTAATATAATTATATTTATTATATTAATAATAATATAATAATTAATATAATTAAATATTAATATAATATTATAATACTAATATTATTATGATATATATTATAGTCTATTACATGGTTATATAATGTATTAATTATAATATATTTGATTAATAATATTATAGTTATATTAACTATTTTAATAATATTATTATATTCTATATTATAGTTATATAATATGTTATTTAATAATAATTTTATTGTATTATATTAAATATAATAATAAATATAAATTATATTATAATTACATATATTATATTATAGTATAATATAATATAATCGTTATTTTGAATTATTTTAGTTATTATTTTAATAATATTATTATATTTTATATCATAATTATGTAATATATTATATAATAATAGTTTTTTTGTATTATATTAAATATAATAATAAATATATATTATATTGTAATTATTTATATTATATTATATTATAATATAGTCGTAATTTTTAATTATCTACAGCAATTTAACCTTATAATTTATCAAACACTATTACATTGATTTTAGAATCAGCGACAGCTTACTATAATTATAGTTTACTAAACACTCAGCTACTTTTTGTAATAACTGCTTCTTCTTTTAGCACATTTAAAAGTAACTTTTTCAAAATCTACAGCACTATCAAACTAAACCAATATTTCTTTTCCCATAAATCTTTTGATCACTTTTAATTATCTTAATTTCAAACTATATATATTTTTTGCCGACTTTTGTGAACTTGACTAACCTATATGTGAAAAGGACGTCGAAGATTTTTGTTTGCTTTTATTTTCGTTGGTTTCTTTTTTTTTTTTTTTTTTTTTTTTTTTTTTTTTTTTGAAATTTAACCTTCTACATGGAGTTCTTATTTTTATTTTTTTTGCTAATGAGCTTGACAATACACGCGTTGTTGCTGCTGTTGATGACGACCAACACGCGCACCAACAAAGGACTCCTCTACCCCTGCAAAACAAAACCTGCGAAAAAATAAACCAAAGAAAAATATTAGTGTTATTCTTTCTCATTCTTTTCCTTACTTTCTGTATTTAATATTTAACACGTAGACTTTACTATCTCATTTTCTGTTTAAATAATAATATATCATGTTAATAGAGTTAACGTGTTAAATAATAAATGTAGAAAATAACAAAAAGAGTAACAAAAACAATCATGCTGGTATTTCTCCGGGCCAAGACAATGACTAAGATTACGTTTGGTTTATGAATTCAGAACCATGATTCAAAATTATTCTCAGTTTACGTGTATTTTTTGTAAGAGAAAATACTATAACGAATTATGAATTATGATTCAAATCATAGTACGAATTTACTAACTAAACGGACTCTAATAGACTCAAATACACCTGACAACCAAGAGCGAACCAACTCATCCTCAACTCCAACCTAAAACTTTCCAATGTAGATAGTACGAACCCCACTCCAAACATAACATTCGATGATGACCATATCAATGAAGTCTGATGGCTAGAGGCCTTGCGGTGCACCAAACCGCGCCATCCAGAAACACACCGTTCTTCCTCTCCCACTTACTCTGTTTTATTGTGCCGGTACTTTTCTCTCATTTCCCTCTTACATTGGGATATTGCTTCTTCTAATTTTTTTATTCGTCATGTTGGGACATAACACTTGCTTATATGTGATGTTGATAACCTTTAAAAAAAAAAAAAAAAAAAAAAAAAAAAAAAGATTGCAATAAGAAAAAAAAGTCATTTTCATTTATCACATAAATCTCATAAATTGCAAAATGTAAAGTCACTTATCGTATGAAATGAGATAAAAATTAGAACCGCCAGTTTAGTCTCAGGTTGGACAGAGTGGCTAATTGATAATAGCTATAGTTGGTTAGAAGCTTCTTGAAGTGTGTGTGTGTGTAAGCAGTTATACGTGTAAAAATATTATGGTTATATCTTGATGATGAGGTACCAGATTTCATAAGCTTAATTGGGAAATATAAAATTACTATTTTAATCTCCAACATTTTAAGAAAATTCGAAATAGTAACTAGTTCATCATTTAACGAAATAAAGAACGCATGGCAAGTTCAATATAAATAACAGAATCGAAATACAATAAATGCATTACATTTTAACTCCATTTTTTTTTCATTGTTAAGATAATTTAAGTCTATAATGTGCCTTTTAAAGATATATAGAACCAAGTTTAGATTTATTAAATTCTGTTTAACAAGGGACATCAATTCTAATTATAATTTTCTTTTACTAATTTTAAGTTGTTATCTTTTCATTAATAAAAATAATAATCTATATTTGAAATGAAACTGACACTACTAATACAATTGTTTTACTAGAAAAATTCCTTTTTAACGAGATGCTGGCTAATTAGGACTAGAAGATGACAATCCGCGTGCATTTTACGGTGAATTTGAGTATTTCATTCTATAATAGTAATATTATAAGACATTAGTTGTGCTAATCACCACTAACACTAGAAAGTGAATCCAACAATGTTTGTACTTAACACCGATAGCTCGTAAGTGTTTTCTTTACCAAAGAGCACTTCATAAGCTTTCAATGTCATGTTTTTTTTGGCTCATAGATTTTTTCTATGAAGGGTAATTGTATATCTCTGCTCCACTAATTGTTTAAATTTGATATCAGAAGTGAATTTTGGTGATAAAAAAAAAAAAAAAAAGAAATAAGTGAATTTTGTCTGATTTGAAGGACCCGAGAGATCATCTTAGCATACATTTTAATCATCCTCTTTATTTTATTTTTTCAATAAGGATATTCGTGTCTTTTCATGCTTTTATTAGTTTTTTAAAATTAAAAATGTTGGGCGGATTTGCCATAAAAACAAAATGATGGGTGGATTCGCACGTTTCGACAAAATATAGAAAATAATCTTTTACTATCCTTTTTTCTCATGTGGTCTCTTGCGAAGCTATCATATATAAGAATTTATATATATATATATATATATATAAATATGGAAATATTGTTAGAGATACTAAATTAAATATTAATTTTTATGTATATATAATATGTGAATTGTTATTTTTATATTAGTGAATGTTTAAATCATTATCATCAATTAATGTTAAAAAAATTGCATCTCTAATAAAAAATGACAATTCACACGACACATTAATTAGTACATAACAATTAAAATTTAAATTAGTGTCCTTAACATTACATATATAAATATATATTTATGAAAGTCCTTTTTTTTTTTTTTCTTGTGTGTGTGCAGTGATCTTTCGTACCGTGTTTCAACAATAGGTTATTCACTAAATATTGGACGACACAAACTTTTATACGAACACTTTAGAGATGCTCTTACACGCAACAAATTTAGGGGGAAAACGGGACAAATTATAAGGTTAGTTTTGTAATTTAGCTTTTCCCCATTTAACATGAAGAATCCTGTGTGCCTTGCAACAAATTTTTGAGTAACATGCCTAGCAGTCCCTTATTTATTTATTGTTATTATTATTTTACTTTTGTTTTGAGAAAGAGGGAAATATATTATAAATCACGGCAATACAAACTCCAATTCTGTCTATATGTGGCCTCAAAATATTAAAAAATACGACCTTGATAAGAAAAAAGCTAATTCCACAAATAAATTCGAATAAAATATTTAAAGAATATTTTAGGATAGTTAAGTAGTTATGCTGAACTAACATAATTGTAACGGAGTTTGTTAATTTATTAGAACGAGTCTATTAATTTGTTAGCTTTTCTGTTATAATGTTATTTTAGTTGCTTTACTTCCTGGATATATAAATGAAGTTATTTCTATATATTTGATGAGAGGAATACAATTCGTGATTCCACCACATTCTCTTTCTCTTCTCTTTCTCTCTTTAGATACGTTCACAGATTCAATATGGTATTAGAAGTAAAAAGCTTCGTTGTTCATTTTCTATTTCTGTTCTAGATCTTCTTCTACGATTCGCCATTGTTTGTGGTGATCTTCTTCCTTGATTCGTCATTGTTTGTGCTCGTGGTGATCATCCATGGAAACTTCAAGATCTAAGAGTCTCACTTACATAGGAAAGTCGGCCATTGACGATCCTTCAAGTCACTATTTTCTACACCATTCTGATAGCCCTGGGTTGATTCTAGTTTCACAACCACTCACCGGAGATAACTACGCCTCCTAGAGGAGAGCTATGGTTATTGCGCTGTCCGTCAAGAACAAGTTTGGATTCATTGATGGGTCTATTGAGAAACCAAAAGGTAATGATCTGGTCCTTCTTAATTCATGGATTAGGAACAATAACATTTTAATCTCGTGGATTCTGAACTCAGTTTTCAAAGAGATCTTTGCTAGCATAATTTTCCCTGAATCTGCTCGTGAGATCTAGATTGATCTCCAAGATCGGTTCTAACAAAGTAATGGATCGAGAATTGGTGTAATGATTGTGTAATTGGAATTAAGTTTATGAACTACTAGCAATCAAAACTCTTAATATAGATGTTATAGATAATATAATAGCTGTCAAAGCTCTTTATATTGATGTTCTGGATATTACATATTGCCACAAGAGAAAAGAAAATGAAGTACATGAGTAATTTTGATGTCTCGTTGTTGTTTTTTAATTTTTTTCCGTTGAATTTGTTGTTTGACTTTTCAACCTAATTAGTTATTAGCAAAAATAAAATTATTCTATAATTACTTCTTCATTATGTAGCATCAAAGTAATGTGAAATGATTGTTATATATATATATATATATATATATAATTATCTTATTTCTAAAATGTTGTGAAGAAATTGTTGTATTTTAATTTTATTCTTGTAAAAAAGTCATGTAATATCATTTTTAATAAATAGTCAACAAAAACAAAAAAAAAAAAAAACGTTCTTAAGTAGGTGCTATGAAGTCGAAATGTTTTAAGTTAGAAGATGTATGTGTCGTGTGCATGTGGGAAAAAAATGATTTGTTCAGAATAAACAGATTGTTTTTTATTATTTAGGCCTCGTTCAGTTCGCAGATTCGAGTTTTTAATTCGAATTAAGAAATAATTTTATGTGAGAACTTTTAATTATAGTAAAAAAAGTTAGATATGACTTTTTGTGAGAGTTTTTAATAATAACAAAATTAAAATTTAAAACTTAAATCGATAAAATGAATGATCTCTTAATCTTTTTTAAGGAAAAATGATGAATCGATGACGTGTTTCCATTTTGCGGGCAAATATTTTCACGTTAAGTTGACACAACGCAAATGAATACGATAAGATTTGAATTTTTTTTTTGGCAAATAGTAAAAAATAGGCCAATATGAAAAGTTTAAGAAAGTAAATAGGCCAATTTTTAGTTATAGAAATTAATAGGCCATAACTTGTTAAGTTATGGTTCATAACCAGATAAATTATAGACAAACTTGTCAAGTTATGGTTCATAACCGGACAAGTTATGGACAATTATGAATAATAACTTGTCAAGTTATGGTTTATAACCAGACAAGTTATGGACAAAAATAATAATTTGACCTATTTATTAACTTATGTAAACTATTGGCCTATTAATTTTAATTCATCTCAAATTTTGACCTATTTTCCTCTTTCTCCCTTTTTTTTTTTTTTAAATTCGTGAAAATCTTTTTCTTTTTCTTTTGTTTTTTTTTTTTTTTTTCGGAAAGTAGAGTCGTGTTTTTTTCTGTTTCTATAACGCACGGACCCTATTGCAGTCAATTATTGATCAAGTATCATAAAGTTCAATAATTTGATGTTGAAATATCACGTGGCAAATCATCTCATATTCAAGCAAAAGGGCAAAAAAAGCCAAAAAAATAGATTTTGTCTTCTCAAGGCAGAGCAAATCAGCGTTGACCAGCTAGTCGACTCGTAGCCATTCAAGATTCAACTATTAGAAGATTAATTTAATTTCATAAAATTATGTAGTCATAATTCATACCGTGGATAAAACAACTTAATGGGTTAAATTAACATTAGTAGCATTAAAAAAAATTGCTTCCTGAAAAATTAATTAGGGATTTGTGAACTTGCTTGCAGGAGGAAGTAGTGGTACTAATAAGCACCCTAGCAAACACAGGCTCGACAGAAATACATTTGGGTTAACTGCTAAATGTGTGCACGGTGAATGCCTTAGGACGCACAATGCTGGGCTACAGGGTTTTTGGTGACGGTAGTGGCAAAAGTGAGCTGAGGGGGAATGAATTTAAGTCGATGGTTGTTGAGGTGATGGTGCTAGCAGGAGTATTCAACATCGGAGATTTTGCGCCGGCACTAGATTGGCTAGACTTACAAGGGATGGCTGCGAGGATGAAGAAGCCCCACAATAGGTTTGATGCGTTCTTGACAACAATTATTGAGGAACACAAGGCTAATGTTGGCAAGGGGAAGCACACTGACTTGCTTAGTACATTGCTTTCACTTAAGGATGATGTGGAGGGCGAGGATGAGAAGCTCACAGACACTAAAATTAAGATCTCGTTCATTTCACCGATTTGAGTATAGAATTCGAGTTTTACTATAGTAAAAAGCTCTGAGAAACAGTCACATTTAACTTTTTTACTATAGTAAAAAGCTCTCACATAAAATCACATATCAACTCGAATTAAAAACTCGAATCAGCGAAACTAAACGGACTCCAAATTCATTTGGCCTAAGGCATTTGGCCTGAAGCATTTTAGCCTGAGACGTTCTTCTCACTTACCTACCTAGAGTCGGTCATGTCACTTATCCAGCTTTATATACTAGGCTTGAATTACTTAACTCAACATACCCGGCTCAAGGTACCAAACTTAGGGTTTTGATCTCCAGGTACTGAGCTTAGGATACTGAGCTCAAAATATTGAGCTTAACTTACCCAGTTCAATTTAATTTTGAATTTTTAAGTTGCCTACGTCGAATACCACGTTAAAGTGATAAAATATGGTATAATAGTAAATGTTCTATTTACTTGGTAAATCCTTCATTTATTAAATAAACTCAATTTCTTTATTTTAGTAAATATCAAATTTATCATGTAAATCATCAATTTACAAGAAAGCCTCTATTTGACAGGTAAATGTGGCATTTACACGGTTAATCCTTCATTTACCAAACACACTCAATTTTCTGTATTTCTGTAGATAATGAATTTACTATGTAAACTGACAATTTACTAAAAAGTAACTTGTTGTCTACAACATCAGAACCATGTGATGTTGGTCTCGGGGCATGAGAGTTGGACTCTGTGGTTGATCTAGACATGTTCACAACATGTTGAATAGACCGCGTAACTAATTAGTTTAGAGTAAAAACCATTTACAAAGCTCTAAATCAAATTATTACAACTAAAGTGTATTTGCATAATTATCTTAATCCTGAGGTGAATACATAACTCGACTTAATTTCTCATGGTCTTTGATTCACCAATGAGATTAGTTCACTGTTTTGAACAACATCTCGGCTATTGGGATCATGACATAATTAATTTGGAGTTGTGTGATTCATAGATATGGAATTCGTAAGTGATAATATCACCTCATGCTTTATTGATAGGCGTGTGAATAAACAAACTGGGCTTGGTATTCAATGATGGTATTCATTATTTAAGACATTGTGACATGTACGAGACATCTTCCGAATATATGTCTTTCTTATTCACAATCATATAAAGGAGTTGAGGAAATAATAACTGGAATGGTAAAATGGTAATTTTGTATACCATTCTGGTCATTGATATTCATGAAGGATAATATCATACTTGCTCTGTGGACCGTGTGATAAATTATATTAAAAATATAAGAAAAATAGTGCATATGAATCGAGAGATTAGACGGCATCGAACCTTAGTGAGTCGTACGATGTCAGAATTAAATACATCGATAATTTATCAGGATAAATTAGTTGAGTATTGTAATTCCATAGCTTTGTTCATATGGGTCCATTCGGTCTCAAGGTTAGCTCTAATAAGTGGGAAAATTAAGACTGATGTTTGTTACACAATTATGTTTAAATAAATTCATTATGTTATTTTTCATTTATTTCATAATTGAAAAATAAAAGGAGTGAATTTGGGATTTTAAAATTAATGATGATTAATTTAAAATTCATGAATAAAGTTTGAACATAATTTATTTGGCAACTAAATTAAAGGAGGGAGAGAATTGATTTTATTTTTGTTTTTTGAAAAATTTGAAAATCCCTTTTGAAGGGAGGGTTCGGATTTTATTCAAAAAATAAGGGAAAAATTCGAAAACCCATCTAGGGCTAGGTTTCAAATTTTGCTATAAAAAGAATAGGAAATTGAAAAACCTAGAAGAGTGACTATGTGGAAAATGTCTCACTCATCTCTCTCCTCTAAGGAGTGGCCGAATTTTTGCATTGAAAACAAAAGGAAAATTTGTTTCCTTAGGTTTTGAAAAAAGAGGAGCCCACTCTCTTCTCCCTAAAATTAAGAGCCATAGCCTTGAGTTAATGAGTGGTTGATCGATGTATTTTTGTTCTTCAATCAACGGTTTTGTTTCATGGCAATTCTCCATCTCGGAACGTGAGATAGTGAAACAAGATCCTTGCGGCCATATTTGATCCAATCGTCTTAAAGGTATGATTGTCATCTTATTCTTTTCTCCATAAACACAACATGCATGAATCTGTGGTTGTGGTTTGTATTTAATTTTGAATTAAATGATATGTGAAAATTTTTGAAATTTTCGCCTACAAATTTGTTGTTGTTTAAATGATTTTTCACGTAAAAATCACAACATGATCCTACAATTGGTATCAGAGCCAAGGTTTTGATCATGCATGATTTGTGTTTATGTGATTGGATTGTATGATATGTGTTGATATTGGCATCTTCCTTGAATATGTGATGAATTCAAAATTGTTTTGAATATGTTTGTGATTCGATCCCGATTGTTTGGCTCTAGGTTTTTAATTTTGCAAGATTGTGGTTTTTTTTTTCTTTAGAAGATGATGTAAGCCATTAAAGGGCATAGGAAATTTTGTAATTTAAATTCTTGAAATTTTTGGTTTGAGTCTTTGCCGCCCATCCCGCATCTTCCGTCTTTGCCGTCAAATCGGGTTCCTCCTCCTCCCAGATCTTTGTCATGACCCTCCCTGGGCATGCCTGCGCAACATACTAGGGTTTCAGAAACCTTAGCGTGTGCCATGGTTTTTTGAAACCCTAGCGGGCCTCCGAGCCTTGCCCAGGCAGGGGCCACAGGCCCATGCACAATGCGTAAGGGCCGCCTGTCTGAGGTTTCTTGAAGGAAAATTATGAAGACACCATGAAGAAAAAATGAAGAATATTATTGTAATTTATTATTCATTTGTTTTATGGGTTGTAATTAGAAATAAGCCATAGAGAGATTAAATCCTACAGCCAAGTGGTGTTATTGCATGTGCTACCCATGTCCACCTTACGTAATAATCATTTCTTTCTTTTTTTTTTAAACGTACTAGAGATAATCTTTTATATATATATATATATATATATATATATATATATACTATAACTTGGTTCAACCTGCTTTTGTTCTTTGCCATATCAAAGGTATGTGCTAGCAAATGAGTGGGTTCTATACCCCTCAAATTTTTCTTATCGAGACCTAACTTTTCGTTTCTCAAAGTGAGTCTCTCTTTCAGTACTAATAATTTCACAACCAATATAGGTTTTATACTACTTTTCTGAACTTTTGAGTACCCTGGGTCGAACGTCTCATGTTCAACCCAATTCTCTTGGGTATCTCATTAGTCAATTTTTTTTTTTCTGAAATTTTCATTTTAATCGATCCGGAATTGCCCAAAACCTTACCCTCGGGGCATTGGTTTTTTTTAGTAGTTTTCCATTTTATTTGGCTCGGGAAAAATTTGTTTCAGGAACTTTTACTATTTTCCTTACTTCTAATATTTCTACTCTTTTTCTAACTAGTCATTTGGTCGCAAACTAAATATTTTAGTTTTTCATAAGTAAAATGTACCCGCTAAAATTTTTAACTTTTAACTAATATTTTACTATTCATAACTGATATTTACGAATTTTCTTTGTAAGAATATTTGTATTATAACTTTACATATTTCGGGAATTTTTACCCCATACATTAGTTTCTACATAACATTTTCTTGCTTACATCAAAATTCTATTACTTACTATTGTAGAAAGGATTTCGGTCAAATACCGTACTGTCCGGATTATACCTAAATTTTTCCCGGTCATTACATTCACATGTCCTTAAGGAATTTTTGTCCTAAAAATTAGAACAAATGGGGATATTTCTGTCAAATTTCTTCTTCTAATTCCCAAGTGGCTTCTGCGACATTGTGATTTTTCCACTGCACTTTAACCATTGGGACACTACGACTTCTGAGTTTCTTCTCTTCTCTTGCTAAAATCTGAACTAGTTGCTCCTCATAGGATTAATCTTCGTGAACCTAAATAGGCTCATATTGTAATACATGCGATGAATCTGAGATATACTTCCAGAGCATTCCTACATGAAACACACTGTGCACTGAAGCCAAATCTGGTGGAAGAGCTAGTCGGTAAGCTACCTTTCCTATTCTTTCAATGATCTCGAAAGGCCCTATGTAACGTGGGCTCAACTTACCTTTCTTTCCAAAACGCATCACACCCTTCATCGGTGCGACCTTTAGGAATACAGAGTCTCCTACCGAAAATTCCAAGGGTCCCCGCCGTTTATCTGCATAACTCATCTGCCGGCTCTGAGCCTTCTCTAATCTTATGCGGATTTTTTGCACTATCTCAATGGCCTCTAGAACGAATTCTATATTGTGAAGCTGCTTTTGCCGAGTGTCATACCAATGAACTGGGGATCTACATTTCCTTCTGTAAAGTGCTTCATACGGGGCCATGCCGATGGAAGCTTAATAACTGTTATTATATGAATTATTCGATCAATGGCAACTTTATACTCCATGTGCCCTTGAAATCCACTGCGCATGAACGAAGCATATTTTCTAGGGTCTGAATGGTCCTTTTTGACTGTCCATCCGTCTGGGGATGAAACACTGTGATATAGCGTAATTCTGACCCCATCACTTCCTGAACACTTTTCCAATTAGAGGTAAATCGACTGTCTCTGTTCGATACTATAGTAACTGGTACTCCATGTAGTTTTACTACCTTAGCCACGTATAACTTGGCTAATTTCTCTAATGAGTAAGTTATCTTGATTGGAATGAAATGTGCTAATTTTGTCAGCCGATCCACTACGACCCAAATGGCATCATACCTTCACTTGTTCTCGGAAGTCCGGTCACAGAATCCATAGTTAAGGGTTCCCACTTCCATTCTGGGATCTCTAGTGGCTATAAGCTTCCAACTGGTCTCTGATGTTATGCTTTAACCTTTTGGCATGTTGAGCAACAACTAAAATAGTCAACTATGTCGTTTTTCATTTGCCTCCACCAAAAATGTTATTTCAAGTCCTGATACATCTTGGTGGCACCTGCGTGTATAGAATATGGCGTGTTGTGTGCTTCCACTAGAATCTCTTCTTGATCCCTTCTTGATCTGGTACATAAATTCTTCTTTGGTATAGGAGAATTCCATCTTGTGAAAGACTGAAATTTGTCTTTGCATTTTCTACCATCTCCTTCCTGTATCTATCCATAATTGGATCACATTTCTGAGCTTCTTGTTTCTCATCTTGTAGCATGGGCTGTAGTCTTAGAAAAGTTAACTTACCAGAGATTAATTCAAGATCTAGGAGATTAATCTCTTGTCGAAGCTACTTTGGTAACAATTTAGTCTCCACTAGAGTCAGCATTGTAGGATTTCTACTCAAAGCATCTGCTACATGATTGCCTTTACCTGGATGGTAAAGAATTTCACAATCATAGTCCTTCATGAGTTCAAGCCATCGCCTCTGCCTCATATTATGTTCTTTCTGTGTGAAGAAGTACTTTAGACTCTGGTGGTCCATATAAATTTGGCATTGAGCTCCATACAAATAATGCCGCCATAACTTGAGTGCAAAGACTACTGCGGCTAACTTGAGATCATGCATTGGGTAATTACACTCGTAATCCTTTAGTTGCCGAGATGTGTAAGCAATGACCTTGCTATTTTGCATCAACATGGCTCCTAGTCCTATTTTTGTGGCATCATTGTAGATATCAAATTTTTCTCCCTCTTCTGGAATCATGAGTACTGGAGCACTAGTTAATCTTCTTTTGATCTCCCTAAAACTCTGTTTACATTTATCTGTCCATTCATACTTCGTATCTTTCCAGGTTAATGCAGTGAGAGGGGCTGCAAGATGAGCAAATCCCTCTACAAACCACCTGTAATACCCTGCCAATCCTAAGAAGCTTCGAATTTCCGTAACACTCTTTAGAACCTTGGCCATTTCTCAATTGCTTCAACCTTTGTTGGATTCACGGTGATTCCTTCCTTGGATACCACATGACCGGGGAATTGGACTTTATCTAACCAAAACTCACACTTAGAAAACTTTGCATACAGCTTGATGTTTCTTTAACGTGTGTAAAATGATCCTCAAATGTTCTACATGTTCTTATGGACCTAGAGAGTATATAAGGATGTCATCGATAAACACAATAACAAACTTATCCAAATATGCTCTGAAAACTCTATTCATAAGGTCCATAAATGTTGCTGGGGCATTTGTAAGTCCAAATGGCATTACTACGAATTCATAATGTCCATACCGAGTTTTGAATGCCGTCTTGGAAATGTCTTTTTCTCTAATCTTAAGTTGATGATACCCCGATCGAAGGTCGATCTTTGAAAATGTGGTAACTCCCTTTAATTGGTCGAACAAGTCATCAATTTGTGGCAATGGATACTTGTTCTTAAGGGTAACTTTGTTAAGCTTCCTATAGTCTATGCACATCTGAAGCGTGCCATCCTTCTTTTTGACAAAGAGGACCGGAGCTCCCCATGGTGAGAAACTCGGTCTGATGAAGCCTTTGTCTAATAACTCTTGGAGTTAAATCCATAATTCTTTCAGTTCCGCTGGAGCCATCCTATACGGTGCTTTGGATATTGGTGCAATGCTTGGGAGAAGCTCTATCTCAAAAGCTATTTCTGGAAGAAGTCCGAGTAGTTCTTCTGAAAAGATGTCTAGGAACTCCTTGACTATGGGAACATCTTTTGGCTGAAGCATCCCTTCCTATTTTCTATCCACCACATATGCCAAATATCCGGTGCAACCATTGGACATCAATCGTCAAGCTTCTAGGGAACTAATAAAGCGGTTGGGTGTCCCTGATGTGGAACTATGTACTCAAACATCTGTTCTCCTTATGACTGAAAAAATACTTTTTTTCCTTCTACAGTCTATTGTAGCATTATATGTTCTTAGAAAATCCATTCCTAGTATCACATCATAATTTATTAAGTCTAGTATAACTAGATTTGCACTTAGTTCTCTTCCTGCTATTTCTACTGGTACATGACGTAACTAGTGACTAGACAACAACACATCACCTGATGGTAGCATTGTCTTAAAGTCTTGACCTATCGTCTCTTGTGGATGTAGTATTCGTTTAACAAATTCTACTGATGCAAAGGTATGTGTGGCTCCTAAATCAAATAATGCTCGTACAAGAACATAGGCAACAGTAAGCTGACCTGCCACTACATTAGATGTGCTTGCCTCAGCTTCCTCCTTGGTGTATGTCATTAATTGAGCATTGGCTTATGGGGAAGCCTCTATTCTATTCGGTTGAGGGTCTGAAATACTCATTGGCATGGAATTATGGAGCTTGAGGCCTCTGTGGTGCCATTCTAGTAGAGCTTGTCTTGAATGGACACTGCTTTGCATAATGCCCTTTCTGTCTACACATATAGCATACATCCGTGCCAACTTTACATTCTCCAGAGTGTTTCCTTCCACACGTTTGGCAGACAGGAACACTAGGACTAGTATACTGGCCTTGCTTTTGTTGGAAATTTCGCTAACTCTGATTGCAACTTACGTTGAAATTACCCTTTCTCTTACTGGGGTTTTGCTGACTTCCCTGCCTAGGTTTCAATTCATGGTTACTTCGGCTTCCTTGACTTTGATGTTTGGTACTAAGGCTTTGCTTAGTGGGTGTCTGTGCCCTTTCTCTCTGTATCTTCTTATCTTCCCACATTTTGGCTCGCTCTTTTCTAGATTTGGCAATATTATGCTCCCCACGATTATCCGATTCACCAAATTCGCTACCTGGTTTGGTGGATACTCCCCACTTTCGACAACAGTGGCTATATCTCCCCGAAGTATATTGATCATTCTCCTAACTCTTTCTTCCTCCGTCGGAACTAATTGAGGACACATTCGTGCCAACTGATCAAATCGTCGGCATGCTTCAATAACTGGTAAGTCACCCTACTTAAATTTATTAAAGTCATTCTGCTGAGTCTTAAGGGCTTTTAAGTTATAATACTTTCAATTGACCTTCCATTGGAAGTTATTCCATAACATCGGTCTTACATTCCTTCTGGCGCATACCGATTCCCACCAATAGCGGGCATCCTTCTTCAACACGAAGGTGGTGCATTGAATCTTCTCACTATCGTTGAGTTCCATAAACTCAAACACTGTATGAATGGAAGATATCATTCTTCAGCTTCTAGTGAATCTGTTGACGCATCAAACTCTGGAGGTGCCATTTTCTTAAACCTCACATACAATGCTTCCTTTGGGACCATTTCTCGATGCTCCATCTCACTCCTTATTGGCTCTTAGGGTTCAACCCTCTCTAGGGATTGGTTAGGTTGGGCGGCTTATACTGGCATAGCCTGTGGAGGGGGTGCTCCTCAAATTTACTGACCCCGAAACAACTAGGTAAGCAATTCTCTCATCTGTCTGCTTTCTTCAGCTTAGGCTGCTTTTTGCCCCCTAAGACCTGCTACTTCTTCAACTAGGTCCGGTGCTGGAGGATTCTGTTTTGCTTGTGTTCTCTTTCGATGTGTACAAACTATGTTGATGTGTCTATAACAATTAAAAGAGCAACATCGTTAGTCGAAGTGCAATAAGAACTGCTTCAAGAATTTCTTGACTATCTATATTTTTAACTATCATTCATTCTCATGTCAACTAGCAAAAATACATTCTATATGTTCTTCTAATATGCATGTCCCATTACATACATATCACATCATACACAAAACATCACAAAAATTAAGGCTTCTAAGCCTTTCAATCAGTACTGTTTACATAACCTTACATCATTTTTAACTAACATAATGTAAGTCCTAACTCAATCTTCTTCAGGATCCTCCTCCGGATCCTCCTCGAAATCCTCCTCAGGGTCTTCCTCTGGATCCGATTGAGGATTATCACTAGCTTCCTTGCCAATGATCCTAACGTAGGTCCATCTTCGCCGTACAGCTGTAAGCTCGTCCGCTGCCTCTATCCCGGATCTCAATCCCTGTCGAGAGGTGGTGGTTTCCACGTGATGTCTCTTGATATGGGTGTTAGAAATCAGGAAGTCTCGCCTAACTGCCACTGGCCCTATCCTCTCCTCTAAGATCTGGCGCTCACACTGCCTTGCCTCGGTGATAAACTGTGCGAGGGTCTAATCTGATCGAGGAACTACCCGATGATGGTATTCTTCCATCAGACCTCTCCATAGGATTTGACACCGCTCCTCCTCACTTAAATTAAAAATCTGATTCGGAGCTAGTATATCTATCAAGACTCTCGCTATATAGAGTACAACGGCCTCATCCGTTCTCATACTAACACTATCGGCTTGTATGACGATCTCTCAAGCTCGGGTGTAGGTTAAGGCTACACTCACCAGGTTCTGTGTGTCTCCACTCAGTTGTGGTACTGACTCTGATGGCATGACCTGGGGAAGAAACTGGTGTTTCTACATATGGCAAAACTCTTCCCATTGCATCTCCGATATCTCATCCTCATATAAAGCTTGCCAAAAGATTAGGGCATTGCCCTCCAACAGACTCACTGTGAGCATAATCCATTCCTCTCGAGCTATGTCGCAGGCTCGCATCACGTACTTGACATGGTATAGCCAATCCCTAATTCTAGTGGGATGTTAAAGCCCATTATAGAAGGGTGGATTACAGGTGCAGAACCTAGCCGCGGCTCAACCTGTAGTCAAAATGCCTCGCCTTGCTCGGTGTGCAACCTCGGCCGCTATGGGCTCTAGAGCCTTTAACTCCCGATCCACTGGTGGATGGCTATATCGAGCAGGAGTGGGTACCAACCTCTCTGGTTGTCGGAACCATGAGGATGAAAACGTTCTTACCCGTCCCCACCACGTATTCTCTTAGGAAGTGGGCGCTAACTATGATGATGGATGTGATCGATGCATTAATACCTGTTCCGTCTTGCCAAAAGAAATAAGCAATTCAATTTTAGTTCATAAACTAATTTACCTGGACTGTGTAGAAGCATAGGTGCAGGATTGTCATGGCAGAAGTAGGAACACCGCTTTGATACCAACTGTGACACCTCCCGCCCAACGTCTGGTCTAGTCAGAATCTCTACTCTTTGAGATTTCCTCCCTTGGGAGGCCGATGACCCGTCAGTCTCTTTACATTACTAAACTTTGAGTTTTCATTTCAAATGTTAAAAACTTTACTAAATGATATGCAACATTTTCTCTAGATGCATATGCTAACATGAAAATGCAATATACTTCATGCATACCTTAAACTGAGCATTAGGGAAACCGTAGGTCGCCTTTCTACAATCTAGGGCACTAAGCCCTCCAAACACTTAAAATCACATCGACTTAGGAATTCAGGCAAATTCATAATTCCAAGTCTAACTACAGTTTACTCAAGTACAGAAAAACATATATGTCTATACTTACAAATAATCCACTAGGATTCCCGCTTGCTGGAAGTTCTTGCTCGTTGTCTCGGCTCTCATGCCAAAACCTGTTTCATGGAAATAGGTAAAATTTCCTATTCCAAATCACAATTCTTCATACTTAGATTCTTAAATCTAAATTTCAACTCACTTTTGAACTTTATTCCTCTAAGCCGAATTGTCTAGCTTAAGAGGTAAATTCCATAATTTAAGTGTTTCGACTTCTGAAACCTCAATTTACTCATTTTTGGGTCTTAAAACTATTACTTATTCTCTAGAATTGAATTACTAACTCATTGCTTACTAACTAATTCTTAGGAAATTTCAGCAGAGTTTCGCCTTATTTTTCTCATTTCTCAAGTTTTCAATAACTCGTTCTACTTTCGATTTCGGTACCTGGAGTCAAGATTCACATTCCTGAACACAAATTCCAACATGAAATTGAACAAAATACATGTTCTTTCTTAATCTAAGCTCACAGATTTTCAATGGAGATCCACAAAAACTTCGTTCAATCGTTTTAATCTTACACCATTAAACTCCTATTACAATGCTCTACAAAACCTCGGTTTTGATTTTTACTTTAATGAAAGTTTTATGAGATGGGTTACTATTCATCTTAATCAAGAAATCATAGAATTCTCATGAAAAGTCCGAAACCTTACCTCCAGAAGTTGAGGTTTTTCACTAGAACGCCTTAGCTTATATTTTTACTGGACTGAACGGAAGAAATTTCAGTGAAAATGCTTAATTTCCTTGATTTCTTTATCTCTGTCTCTCTCTAATCTATTTCCTCTTTCTCCGTCTCTTTCACGTTTTCCTTTTATTTTCTTTGCTATGCCTTACATTAATGGCATTAGTAAGTTTTTTGGGGTTTTACAACTTGAGTTATCAAGTTAACGTGAGTCACCAACCTAAAATAGCTTAAGCATATGACAATGCCAAGTGGTGTTATTGCATGTGCAACCCATGTCCATCTTACGTAATAATCATTTCTTTCTTTTTTTTTTTAACGTACTAGAGATAATCTTATATATATATATATATATATATATATATATATATATATATATAGACACACACTATAATTTGGTCCAAATTGCTTTTGTTTTTTGCCATATCAAAGATATGTGTTAGCAAATGAGTGGGTTATATACCCCTCAAATTTTTCTTATCAAGACCTAACTTTCCATTTCTCAAAATGAGTCTCTCTTTCGGTACAAATAATTTCACAACCAATACAAGTTTTATACTGCTTTTCTAAACTTTCGAGTACCCCGGGTCAAACTTCTCATGTTCAACCCAATTCTCTTGGGTATCTCATTAGTCAATTTCTTTTTTTGAAGTTTTCATTTTAATCGATCCAGAATTGCCCAAAACCTTACCCTCACAGCATTTGGTTTTTTTAGCAGTTTCCCAATTTTAACTGGCTCGGAAAAATTCTGTTTCAGGAACTTTTACTATTTTCCTTACTTCTAATATTTCTACTCTTTTTCTAACTGGTCATTTGGTCGCAAACCAAATATTTCAGTTTTTCATAACTAAAATGTACTCGCTAAAATTTTTAACTTTTAACTGATATTTTACTATTCATAACTGATATTTATGAATTTTCTTTGTAAAACTATTCGTATTATAACTTTACATATTTCAAAAAATTTTACCCCATACATAAAATTTTTACATAACTTTTTCTTAATTACATGAAAATTCTACTACTTACTATTCCATAAAGGATTTAAGTCAAATACCGGATTGTCTGAATTAGACCTAAATTTTTCCGGTCATTACACCTAATTACAGGCTGAACTAGACTTAGGCTTGACAGAGAACATGTAGATCTCACCAAATAGAACAACTTTCATGCTCGGGCCATAGGCTAATTCATACTTGAAAACGTAGAAAATGAAATCAAAAAATAGTAGGAGTTTAGGCCTAAAAGGAGGAACTCTCATTTAATGGCAAAATTAGGCTTAGATCAAAACATAAGAGTTGTAGATCCAGATAAATGAGAAAGCTTGATGTTTCATGTTTTTCCAGATTCTGTATCGATAAAAGTTATCGCGAACATAAGTTACATTGACTAAACTTTGATCGAGGATAAAATAGTCCTTACAATGAGAATTAGCCTTAGACTCAGTTAGGAGTTCTATTCCTCGTATTAAGATGAGTCTATTGTTGTATAAACATCAAAATTGGCCTGGAGATAAAAACGTTACAATTTCCGTTGTTAAGGGAAAAATCGTAATTTCTAAAAAAATTAGGTTCAATCTGTTTATAAGGGTCTAGAACCTTGATTAAGCAATAAAGGACTTAGCAAGACGAGTTTAGAGCCCCAAGGTCGCTCAGAAAACTATTAGGGGCGAAATTGTCAAATCAACAAAAAAGATTAAAATAGTCAAACGAACATCGAGGTCTGAGTTTTACCTCAAGATCCTTAAGGTCAAAATGGTTAGAGTAACAAATGCCTTAGGTTTATAATCTTTTAATGGTCTAAACTGTTGGAAAATAATAGCATCGAGTGCGCAGCGGAATTTTAAAAAATTTAAATCCATGCCAAAGCCAATCAAGAACATGTTCATGATGCTATATAACATAAATTCTAAAGATCTAAATCATACCTTTTGAGATTTAGGAAACTGCACGTCTGACAGATAAAAGCGTTCCAAACAGCAACTGGAAGAGCCTTAACCAACTGGTCTTCTTTGCTATTCTCGTTTTCACTATCAGAGTACGGGTGGGCACACGTCGTTAAATCTCCTCTTGGTATTCTTGATCTCCTTCCAATCACAAGAGATCCAAAGAAAAAATTGTTCTTGAGAATTAAACAGTTTTTCCTCTTGGTAATCTTTTATCAATAGCCTCCAAAAAGTCTCTCAAGTGATCCAATGAATAAAGTGACTTAATAGGCTATTTATAGTGTTTAGGAAGTCATACTAACGTAATAATTAGGCTTCCGAAAGTTCTAATCGCATCTAGAGTTGATTTTACCATGTCAGCATGCATTTTACGTTACAATAGGTCGACTGGTGACAGAGACGTTATAACTCACCGGTCAACCGGTCTGCACTGACAAAACTTGTTTTCCTAGTTTTTCAATATGGGAAACTTGCATAGAGCCTCAATTTTGATTCAAGCAACCCAATAGAGAAGTTGCATGATCAAAATAGTCATATAATAGTCTTATCATATTAAAAACTCTTAAAACAATAATTCAACCAAGTTATCTAGAATTAATTTATCAATTAATTCACCTGATAAATCACTCATGAATTAATCAATCTCATAATAACATTGAACCTCTTTTACGGAAATAACACAAGTTACCAATATGTAGGAAATATACCCTATCGTTACAGGAAATTATGTGAGCTAGCAAATGGACCTGATGGACATATATAAATCAAGCTCCTATAATCACAATGCTACTTGTAAACCAACAAGTCCGTCTCATGATTATAAAACTCTAGCGTTATTCCCCTAAAAGCCTAGAGTTGCACTCTCGATTTATATAGCGTATTTACATAGCTCTAATTAGCTCTAGTCCATGACTCAATATATTAGTGTATCATCCCCATAGGATATCCATAATCGACTTGAGATCAAGTTCCGTTTTACCTTCCCGATTACATTTGTCTTATGTTCCATTATCAAACCATCAGAAAAACAATATTCGTACCATTACAAACAGTAAACCATTAGATAACACAGAGTAGTCTAATGGCCGAGCGCTCGTATTTTCCAATCCACTGATAATGCATAAGAGGATATCAATTGACTCTTTATAGGAGCTATGGATTCCACTATCTATGAATATCGAATCGACGTATACACGAGTCATACCCCTAATGTACCGGCAAGCGTACCTTTACATAATGTCAGGATGTCTCCCTTTAGTACATCAAAGGATACAAGTCAAGCATACAGGTTCATCATCCATCTCAGGATTAAGATGACAACATATAATTAGTCAAAAGTGAATTGTTTTATTCAAATGGAATTATTAATTAAAACAATTCAACTTTGGTCCGACCCAATATAAATTTCACCATTAGAAACTATATCAATGTCTGTACCTATGGAGTCCCACCTCCGACGACCAAGACAAGCCGTCTCCGTTAAGAAGTAGACAACATAACACTCTTAACATAAATGAAGTGCCCAACTTTATCCCCTCGATTGTGGATCATATGATTTAGACTATCATCTTTAGATTCTTGTCTTCCACATGTTCTTCACATTACATGCATGACCTAAAGATTTAGAATTACAGTCTCAGACTTTTAATTTGCTTATCATACATTCAACTAATATAAACATAAAGAGGGACAATACATTGATATATGAAATAAATAAATCTTTATTAATAGTCAAAATGTCTCAAAGAACATTGTTACATTTATTCCTAAGAGCATAAACGCTAACATAAACCTACTAAGGGTAAAATGGTAATCCTCTCTGAGGATAAAACTGTTGGAAATGGTGTCCTAGAAGCATGAGATGTAAGAGAATATTTATTATTTTTTAATAAAATAGTTTATTCATTAAATTTTGCGAATATATTAATGAATATTTTATGAATATCAGTGAAAATTTCATGACTATTTATGTGACCTTAAATATTGTATATAAGTATTATATGCGAGAGGATCATATTTAAGGATAATTATCAAAACTACGTTGTAATGAATTTAATTAAAGTTCAGGATCTTTAATTAAAACATCACTAATAAATGTCATTCCCATTTAGAATGTAATGGTTTTATCCACATGTTAATATGACGAGATATTGAATGAGTATATTATGTATAATGAGATTATATGGAACAAGGACACAGACACATATGAATTTATGATAATTTCTATTAAATATAGAAATTTTAATTAAGTCTACCGATGGTCATATATAGAACGATCTTAATCATGAGTTCTTACTATTTATGGATTTCTATCTTTTGATTTACTCAGTACGAATTCCGAGATCCTGAATCATATTCCTTGTATTTTAGAGACATGATGGAGTAGGTTGTCGTGAATGTTATTATACGAGATGCAATTCATTCCTTCTTGAGAAAGAAGTAGATAAATAATTCTCTTGAGGGTTGATTCAGTACTTGGACTAGTAGGAGCGCTCAGATTCATGAATTTGATTTATGAATCATTGTTCATTAGAGCATCATTGGTACTCAAGAATAAATATGTAATTAAAGAGGTTAACGGATTTCACCACGCTCTAATTGTGAATTATTTATGGAGGATTGATCTATGTGCAATGACTATATCAAAATAACACTTCACAGTTTAGAAGTAATTTATGTCAATAATTACGAGAGTGCAATTCTAAGCTTATAGTGGAGCAACTTTTAGAATTATTAGAATTAATTCATTAATTATAGAGTTTAAATAATTTTAATTTTATTGGAACTCGAAATTATAGGTCCATGTCACATCGTCGTCTTTGTAATTGTACAAGACACTAAGGGCAAAATGAGAATTTTAGAATTATAGAATTCTAAAATAAAATGCTCAAGGATAATTAATTGAGAATTAATTATAAATTAAATAATGAGATTATTTAAGTTTAAGTTTAAATTTAAATTTTGAAATACACATGAGAAAGTGTTCACATGGTGTGAGCACAAAGCACAGTGTGAATCCTTTTGAGATTCAAATTGCTTACTATCCAAAGTTATCCAATGAACGTATTTGATAAGTTGTTCAATTTAAAATTCAAATTGATTTAAGTTTGACTTAAATTGGAATTTGAATTTAAGTTAAAATTGGATTGTAGGATAAAATATTGCCCTATTCTTTATCTGTAAAATTGCGCCTACCATAGGGAGGAATTCCCCTGTGGTGGCCAGCCATATTGGATAAGGGAGTGACTAGATTTTGTGTCAAAATCAAATTTGAAGTGGGAGATCATTAATGAGTTTTATCTTGGAGATAAAAAAAATAGACTCTTTCTAGGAGTCCAACTATTACTCTATAAAATAAGAGAATGTAGAAAATTGCGAGATACAATTTTTTGCTCTCTCCTAGCATTAGTGGCCAATTTCTATAGAGTGTGGGAAGGAAAAATTTTCTATAAAAAATTCTATGTCGTGAATGTGTTGGTGTTCATGAAAATCTTGAGTGTTCATTCGCTAATCCCATTTTATTTCAAGTGTGCCCACACACACGTCTTCTTAGATTTAAGGAATTGACGAGAAAGATTCGGATGTTCTAAACTTGCTTGGAATGATGAATGTTCGAGGTCAAATAATTCAAGTTATTGTCCACTAGGTAAATAAATTAATTTGATTAATTTATTCGTGTATAAATTAATATAATCTATAGAGTATCTCAAAATTTTATGAAAATTTTTGTTATATACGATCCGCTATATACACTCATCCAAAATCGTCTCAGGAACCAACAAAAATCATCAATCAGAGGTGGGAAACCAAATTAAACTTAGAATTTCCTAGGGGACTGAGGTATCCACGACTTGATCCACCTACGCTAAAACGCCCAATTGGCCTAAAGACCCAAATAAGAGACGAGGCAATTTGTAGGTAGACCTAGAGAGACCTTCTAGATAATTAGTCAAGTCCAAACCCCATAAGGCCCAATGTTATCTTTGGGAATGTTTTAGCATGCATTTGATTGGAAGGAAAATTTGTGTCATAATTTGAATTATGGTTCATGACTCGCTATAATTTTTCTTTTACCAAAAACATACATAAAACAAGAATAATTTTAAATTATGGTTCTGAATTTATGAACCAAACGTCCACTTAAGGATTAGGTGAGCCTAAATATACCTAAAAATTAACCTAACATGTAAATCAGTGGTATACTCACAGGAAATCAACTTAGGAAAATCCGAGGCTTTAGTAATTAATGAAGTCAAAAGGTTAATTGATATTTAGTTATTAATTAGCAGATTAGACTTACTCTCAGATAATTAATTAAAGGTGGGCAATAAATAAATAATTTGCAAAGGATGATTAAACTAAATTGGTTAATAAATACAAGAGAAGTTAACTAATTGTTGAATAGTTAGACAATGAGAATTTGGTATCAATAAAGGATAATTTGATTAATTACTACTAAGAAATGTTAATAACTCTAGGCTCGTAAGACTTAAACAAATTAAGTTAGAGTTTAAAAATGAACTGATATCGATTTGTCAGTACAACTTGAATATAGAATCTGTAGACCTTATGACATTGAGAGTGTGATTTATGCCCGTACATGCTGATTGCAATTATTCAAGTGAGTACAAACCTCACCTATAACATTGATAATTTTATAATGAAATGTTTGACAAATTGCTTGCTTAGTTTTTATGAATAAAAATACTATATGATTTAATTGATATGAGCAATCGTATAATGTCTCTGAAGTTAAATTGTACGATTAAAATTCATATCATGTTAAAATAAGATAATATTTATTAAATAACTATTATGATATCATAAATTTTTAATAAAATTTAAAATATGTAATATAAAATATATATATATATATTTTAATTTTTTTTACAAATTTTATGTCATGTTTGAGTTAATCAGGGTTAAACTTGAAATTAATATAAATTTCAAATCAATTCAAATTTAACCCGAATACTTTTTTTCTTAACTTGACTTGCAAAATTTATGTATTTTTTTATTTGTGTAATCAGGTCGTGATTCATATTATTGATTATAATTGCATCTTAGGTTAAGGTAATGAAGTGATAGGTTAAATATCGTGCCACTGTTGGCTGTGTGTTCGGTGTTACGTGCCGAGTACTGTTCAGACAGAAGAATGCTGACAAAATCTCCTCTTCTGACCGCCTTGATATCTACGCCAAACAAGTCAGGACCACCTCGGCCTTTGTTCGCCGCCCTTCCTTGTCTCATTTGACATCTGGGCAAAGTTGGTATGCACACGCTCAACTGCTGAGGACCTTTATGCTTGGAGACCCATCATTTAGGTTACATCTAACGTAGAATTAATAATCCCCACCGTTAAATGGATATAGTATGAAAACCATTGATCAATGACACATGTCACATAGTCTGGTAGGGCCGTACATCCATACTGATGGTCCCCTTTAGGTTATGGCTAAAACCCGAGTCTACTAGCAAACTATAAATCCCTCTAGTCATTTATTAAGGTAAGGATAATTTTTCTATTTCTCTATTTCTCTATCTATCTCCCGTTATTTTATTTATTGCTTCTTATCTATACAGTTGACTTGAGCATCAAAATGTTTTTAACCGGCACCACACTGGTGTGCAGGACAGGACTACGATCGGAGGCGAAGATTGGAGCCCGAGCACCGTGCTATTCAGGACGGAGGTGTTGAGTCAGTCTAGACATCAACATCCGTCCTCTAACCGATGAGAGATTAAAATTCTTTTAACCGTGTTGGCCTTAAGGGATGAGAGGTTAAAATTCCTCTAAATCTTAGCAACAGAAGGTTAACGAAATATACTAATTATGACCTTGAGATAGTCAGATTAAATGTTTGTGTCGTTCTCTCAGCTACTCATGGTTGCACACACTTAGTAATTGGATAATGATAATTGGATATTCCATAATAAAACATAATTGGTCATGCATTTTTGTTTGTGTTCTTGCATACATAATGTTTTGTGAAGATATTGTACTCGCTAAATTTTAACTCACTAGTTTATCCATGTTGTAGGTAAATAACTTGCAATCCTAGTGATGGACTTAGCGAAGGACATGTACAGCAGAGTATTAAGTCCTAATACCACCATGCAATGAATTTCGGCAAAATTATTTTGGGTTTAGATTTCGAAGCTATGACTTCATTCCGCTCGTGATAAATTGTGGTTTATGAAAATGGATTTAAATGATCATGTCTCTATATTATATGCATATAGACCTTACTAGAACATATTTAGTTATGTTAAGTCAAAGGAAAATAAAAAACTGTTGAATTTACAATATTACTTGCTGTTGATATCTTAGTTCTAACCTTGTTTCCAATTCATTCAAATAAGTTCCAAGACTTGTATGTTTGAAGGATAGTTTAGTTTAAAATAAGTTTAAGAAAAAAAAAATTCTGAATTTTTAGTGACTAATTATTTGAGTTTCAAAAAGTAAGATTCTTTCTGCTATAAGTAATGGTTATTAATTTCGATGTAATTCCGATTAGTCCTTCTACAGTATGACATTCTAGCCATAGTGTATGTTATTGACCGTTGCATCTCATTAAAAGCATATCAAAAAAAAAAAAAAATATATATATATATATATATATATAAAATAAAAAGATTATGATATAATTTAAGAATTTTTTCCGGAAGACCTCTCTACTGCTTTATTTTTTATTATTAAATCTAGTTAAAATCACATCAGATTAATAAATATGTAAAATAAATTATTTTTGATAAAGATCTAAAGACTAAAACGTTGAGAATTATTGATAGTTCATTTTTTTTTTTTTTTTTTTGTCCTACCAAAAACTCCCATAAATCTATCTGCTAAAATTTAGAGCTCTTAACATAAAAATGTCTAATTCAAATTTAATTTGATGCTTTAAAACTAAACATGAATTGGATTTTATGGTAAAAAAAAAAAAACAATGTCTGGGGTAGCTTTTCATAATCTAACACAAAAATCTCTATTAAAATTAGAGACTCTCTGGGTTTGGCCTCCCTCTTGGTAGTGTCAGATTTTGACAGTTAGATCTTATTAAAATCACATAAGATTAAATAAAATATGCAGAATAAATAATTTCTGATACAAATTTAATAGCTAAAAAATAAAATAATACCAATAGTTTTTTTTTTTTTTTTTTTTTTTTTTCCTCTTAGAGAAACTCCCTTAAAATTAAAGAGGTAATATATACGCGTGATAGCATGTGAAAAAGGAAATTTTATTTTTTTTATTTATTTATTTTTTATTTTTTTTTATTTTTTAAGAAATGCACCCTTGCAATTTATGTATATCATAAAATCTTATTTGTAATTTTGAGTGTTACCTCAAATTTTAAATTTATACTACATGCTTGTATTTTCTCAGTTAGCATTTCGTTTTTACTACAGTTTTATTATCCTTAAGAAGAAGAAAGAAAATGCATTTGTTAATACTGATAGTATTGTTTCAAAAAATAGGAATGTTAAATAATGTTTCAAATTTAGTTGTTTATGGTATGTTTATTTGACCGTATTAGAGTACCATATTGTATAACAATATAATAATACAATGTTTAGTGTGAACATTATATTGTATAAATAAATATGAATGGTAAATTAATACGGTCTATATGGTATTATTGAATATGACTCATTTTTAATGTATTGTATTGTATTATTTTATGGTGGATTAATAATTTATGTTAGGATTGGGCATGACTAGAGGTCAGAATCAGGCTAATATAGGGTCATGTTGAAGCCTATAATTGTTAAAAATTTAAGGGGGCATAATGCAAAAAACTTTATATTTATTAAAAATTACATTTTGACCTCAAAATTTTTGTAGAATTACATTTTGACCCCAAATTTTTTTAAAATTACACTTTGACCCCAAAAGTTTTATAAATTTGTCTTCTACACCCATGTCCATCGTTTTTGCCTTATTTTGTTGGATGAGAATGACATTAGAATTGAGTTTTATAGAGCTCGTTTTCCAAAATCGTCAATTTGTTTGCACATAAAAATATAACTTTTTTTGTTTCTCCTTTTGAACTAACAGATGTCCTAATTTCTTATTTGAAATCTGTTAAATTTCAGCAAGAACTAGTGACTTAGCAAGAAGTTCATGTTAGTGGGGGATAGTAAATAAAATAAAAATTTAATTGGACTATAAGATTAACTTTTAAATTTTTAATAGAGGCTATATATGTATTAATATAATATAATACATAGATAGATATATAGGATTCTTAAATACAAAAAAATTTGAGTAGGGGAAAACCTAAAATAAGAAAGCGCTCTCTCCCTTCACAGGTTCCCTCTACCTCATTCTCTTAAACAAAAAAGAGTTGCATGTGTTCGCCAAGGCTACCCGACCTTGTTTTTTAGTCTTCCGACTCGTCTTTCACTACAACAATTAAGGCTATTTGCGACGACATTTGTAAATAGTCCCGTTAAATAAAATAATTGATCGTCGCTAATAACTTCAATGTCGTTGCAAATAATATTGGCGTGTAAATTTCAATTGAGAGGATTTTTGGCGCCAAGGTAATCCATTTTTTTGCGACGACTAGTCATTGCAAATATCCAACTATTTGTGACGACAAATGTCATCACAAATAGTTTGCCTTATTTGCGACGACATTCTTTCTTGTCGTTGCAAATAATCTTATTTCACGAAAAAGTAGGCGCGGGAAAAAATAATTATTTATTTTACTTTAAAATTATTTCGTTGTCGCCGCAAATTAAATTTTCTTGACGAAATTTTAAATTTATTTGCAACAACAATGTCGTCGCAAATAAATCTAACCTAATATACCCATCTTCTTCTCATTTTCCCCAACTCTCTCTCTCTCTCTCTCTGTCTCTCTCTGCCTCCTATTCTCGTCGCCACCGCCGCCGGCCTCCCTTTCTCTCTCTCCCCTTGTCTCTCTTCCCTTCTTTCTCTCTGTCTGCTCTCTCTCTCTCTCTCCCGAGCGGATCTCTCTTCTTCCCCTCTCCTGCCGCCGCCACCGGCCCTCCCCTTCCTTCTCTTCGCTTGTCTCTCTCCCGTTCTTTCTCTCTCTTTTCCCTTCTCTCTCTCTCTCTTCTGATCCATTCTCTCTTCTTTCCCTTTCTCCGTCGTTTCTCTCCTCCCTCCCTGCTCCTCTCCCACTACCCCACTCTCTCTTGCATAGAGGTGACTTTTTTTTTTCTCTTTTTCTAATTTATCTTTGGTTGCCGAGAAAATGGAAGAAGAATATGGATTGATTTAAGATTGAGTATGTGTTTTGATTGAGTTTTGAGAATTTAGATGCTCTAAAAGTTGAATATTGGAGATTTTATTATAGGGTAAACACATTTTAGAAACATGTATATTAAATTATTTAATTTTTTGATATGTGAATTAAATTTTTGAAGATTTCAAATTTTCTCCTCTCTTTATTAAGGTATATTACTTTAACAAGGACAAATTAGATAAAAGATGTTTATGGGGAAATAGTAAGTGAGAGTGTTACTTGGGAAAAAAATCTTAATTAGATATACATTTAAGAAAATGTTGTTCTAGTAGATCATTTAAAATTTTTTATGTTTTTGATATAATAAAGAGCGCATGAAAATATATTTTATAAGGAAAATTTGAAAAAAAAAAAAAACTATGGGGAATTAATTTAAGAAAAAAATAATTTAATTAGGTATGTATTTTAATTGAAAGTTTTCAAAAAAAAACAAACAATTATTTAGATTGGATTTAAAATTTGAAAATTATGTTTGATGTTTTAATTTTGTATTTGATAGGGTTTGAAATCCTTGTTTTTGCACGCAGTTCCTCCGAAATGTCGTATTTTCATTAAAACTTATTTTTAATTTTTTGTTTAAAATATGGTTTTGAATTAAATTATGATGACAATATTTGAATTATGATTTTCTTAATTGTTTTATATGTTTATGATTCTTGTTTTTAATTAATAAAATTTAAAGTTGTTTTCCTGCAGTTTTTGATTTTTGGATTATATGAAAAATAAGTAAAATTAAAAACCAGAATTTTAAAAAAGTTCAAACACACAATTAATAAAACTTAATTGTGTTAATTAAGAGTAAAATTAAAATTAATTAAACACATTAATAAATTGTTATGTCTGTTGTTGTTTATAGTTGAAATGCCAATTGACAAAAGTTTGATTTATTTGAGGAATTGATTATCAAATGAATATTGGAATGGGTTATTTGCTTTTATTGAGGTCGCCAAAAATTATGCAACTTCAATTGGCCATATTAGCTGTCCTTGTGTGAAATGTATAAACCATGAAATGCATCTAGTAGAAATAGTGAGAGTGCATATACATCATTTGGTTTTGATCCATTGTATAGTACATGGATTCACCATGGTAAAGTAGAAGTAGTTTCAGGTGTTAACCCAATAGTTAATCAACCAATAGACGAGATGTTTGCAGTCTTAGAAGACGTTGCTAGGATCAATGATGACCATTGAATGTTGGATGAGACACATGTGGATTTAGAAGATGCACAGTACGTTGAATTTAAGGATCTACTTTCTGAGCTCCAGGTGGGATTATATCCGGGCTGCACTAAGTATTCATCTTTAAATTTCTTAGTGAAATTGATGCATTTAAAAGTGTTATACAAGTGGCCTAATGAGTGTATGGATGCTCTGTTAAGTCTATTGAAAGATGCATTTCCGAATGTGAAGTTACCTTCTTCTCATTATGGGTCGAAAAAGCTCATGAGTAAACTTGGATTGGGTTACGAAACAATTCATGTTTGCAAGTACAATTGTGCTTTGTTTTGGAAGGAGAACGCTGATCTACAAACATATCCTATATGTAAAACATCCCATTGGAAGAAAAAAAAAAAGACAAAGGGTACTACTAGAGATTGACTACAAATAGAGTTATTAGTGGAACTACCATAGATAGTCCAGGATTGACTCATTTGTATTGAATCGACCAATGTTGTCACTTCCGATGTTGATGCAATTATGAAAGATAAGTCTCCCGTTTGTCACTTCTGATGTTGATGCAATTATGAAATATAAGTCTCCCGTAGTTGATGATTTTATTAATGACGAAGATGATGAAACTTTAGAGGAGTACATTGAGAGGAAGTCATCGAATTTGAAGACAATCATGACATAAATGATGATGGTGACAATCAACAATGTTGCATCGACGATGAGTAGAACTACAAAATAGTAATATTTGTCATTTTTCTCAGATTTTGTTTTAATATTATGATCTTCTGTGAATTTATAAATATTGTTATTAATATGAATTTGTTTACAGACATTGATGGTTGGTACAGTAGCGACTTGCACTGACTCTTCAGGGGAAGTGCAACCTCCTCCCGGTCCTCACAAAGTCCCCGCATACTATGAGTCTGGTATGTTATTATGACTTTTTTTCTCATTCTATCATATAGTAAATAAATGTAGTAGTACATGTTGATTTGAAATGTTTACATATGCTTACAGCACCTAAACCTCGACAACGTAGAGGTCGAGGTGGGACAAAAGGTTATGAAATCGCCCAAAAGGTACTTCAAGACAGAAAAATCATAGTAGAATTTGTTGAGGCGGGAGGTACTTAGAAGGCACTTGGTAAATATGGTGCCTTTTGATAGTGCAGTTGGTATTCATACCAGAGATATATACGAGCCCTTCCACGATGCTTGGAAGGACATTAGTGACATGGACAAGAGCAAAATTTAGAACCAGATACTAGTATTTTTAATGCAATAATTTGTATAGTTTATACTATAGTTAACAATGTGTTTTAACAATGTGAAACTATTTTATAGGGACTGGTTTAACGTGGACTACAACTACAAGAACGACATTCTGAGGTCTGTTGTTGATAGGGAGGCAGGAAAGTGCTACAAGGACTGGAAAAGTTCCCTGCACCGCCACTACAAATGCTATGGTAGAGAAAGTCTCCCGAGTAACATGAGAAATCAACTTCATTGGGATCGTTGTTACAATAGGTTCTCCGTGACAAATTTCAAGTAATTATAGGTTTGTTAGAACTTGATGATTTTTATACATAATTTCAAGTAACTATTACTTATTATAGTTAATCATAAACAGAAAATATTAGAGACAAATAAAACTAATCGCAGCAACCAAAAGTATCCAAGCTTACATGGTCGGCTATCGTACTCTCAGCATCGCAACAAGAATGTTAGTACTTATTTTTTGACTTTATTATCATATTTATATGTTTGTGATTCTTATTCTGGATGGCACATCTTACAAATATGGTGTGCCAAAATCTTTTAAAGTTGTTTTTTTATAGGTTTTGATTTTTAGATCATATGAAAAATAAGTCGTTATGCTGCCAAAATTTAGTTAGAATTTAAGAATTTTAACAAATTTAATTTATTTGATAGGCTAGTACGGAGACCCAAGAGCCGATGTCTGCCATAGACAATTGGGCGGACATGCATCATCGTGAAGACTCTTGGGTTAATACCCATGCGGAACAAACTTTCATAAGTATTTTTACTTTTCATATTAAATTTTTTTATACCGAAATAGTGGTTTTATAACATGTAAAAACAATTATAATTTCTTATTATGTAGAACACTCTAGAGGAGGAGAGACAAACACAGAGAACACATACTACTTCAAGCTCAACTTGACCCCCCTTGACGAGCATGGGGTCTTGGAGCAAGTTCTTGGCATGCGTAGAGGACATAAGATAGGAGTGGGTCCGACGCTCTCCCAAAAGCATTACTCTGAAGCTTCTCCTTCATCTGCTGGTTCATTCTCGGACACAACATCATCGACTCAACCTGACCCACGTGTGGATCGTCTTTTAAAGAAATCGTACTGGGAACAAATGAAGATTTATGACAATCAGGTGAAGATGTTAGAGTTGGTGTCTAAATTGTAGCCCAACATCCAATTACTTACGATTGATCGTCCAGAACCAATTGGCCTAGACGCTCTTGATTTGCCTTCTTCAGATGATGACAATCCTAATGATGATTCGGTTGTTGGCGATGTTACAAACTTAGAGGATTAGTTTCATTATATGTACTATTTTATTTTTCACATTATTTAGACTTTTATATTTTTTTGAACATTATATATGCACTTCATGTAGTATTTATAATATATTTTAAAAATTTATTTAGATTTACTATTTTTAATATTAATTTATATTTCACTTTTAATGTATCTTAATAAATTATATTCAGTATGTAACACAATAATGTTTAATTAAAATTATTAAAAATTAATTAATTGCCATTTTTTAAAAATTATAAAAAAAATTATTTCGGTTTTTTGCGACGACATTTTGAAAAATATCATCGCAAAAAAGATCATATCACAAGAATTTTGCAGCGGTGTATTAGCGACGCTTGTCGTCGCAAAAACAAGATGTCATTGCAAAAATAAGATATCGTCGCAAATACATTTGCGACGACACTATGTCGTCGCAAAAAATGTTTTTGTGACGAATTATTTGCAATGACACATTTGTGACGACACTATGTTATCGCAAAAAAATGATTTTGTGACGAATTATTTGCAACGACCGATCTGCGACGACGTGACCTTTATTTGTGATGATAAAAAGTGGTCGCAAAACCTCCTTTTTCTTGTAGTGTTTTTGTGGGCTTTATGATGATAGGGGTGGTGTACGCGTGATGGCTCCATTTGGACTGATCTAAAACGGCAGACCTTGGAAGTTAAACGAATGGGATGTGTTTTACGGCGTATTAGTTGGTGGATGGTTGAGATCTCATTTTTGCTCTTTAGGTTGGCGGACTACTTGTAGCAGTGGCGGTGTCTCCTTCTGTCAATGTCTGGTGGAGCTTTTTAGATGACGTTTAGCGGAGCTTTTCCAACTCTGTTATGAGCCTCTCGAAGGCTGCCTGATAAGAACAAAACTAATTCTTGGACAAATCTCGGTAGAAAAGTCTATTATGAATCAAGAAAACTATGAACAAGAATCAAATGAAAGATTATTATTCACAATTGAACCTGGATAACAACCGGCAGAACTTCGAGGGTCTGCTTCCTCCCTATTCTTGGAGATGTTCCAAGATTTATACACTTTCCTGATTATTCCCAATCCCCCACTAATGCTCTCTCTTTCCCTTTTTATACAATCTCACAATGTTTCCCTCACTGGCTTACTAAGTAAGAAATCACTAACACTCACTACTCCCCTGCCAGCTGTACTCCTCCCGCACTTCCCTCAACTTCTATTCTTCCTAATGTACACTTGCCTGAGTAAGGGCTTATCAATTACACCCCCCCTCAAAAAAGTCACCTTGTCCTCAAGGTGGAATTCAGGAAATTGGCATTGTATATCTTCAAAAAGCTCCCACGAAGATTCAAAGTCTGGGAGATGACGCCATTTGATCAACACCTCCAAAGAGCCCGTGACCGGAGAGAAACTGTGTATCCAAAACCTGATCCGGCTCCACCTGCAACTTTAAATCCTCCAATAAATTGGGAGGTAACGATTGAGGAACATCCACCACCCCGAGAGCCTTTTTCAACCGCGACACATGAAAGACCGGGTGAATACGAGCATAAGCAAGCAGTTGTAGCCTATACGCCACCGAACCAACCCGAGCTAAGATTGGAAATGGACCATAATATTGAGGTGCAAGCTTTTCATTAACAACCCAAGCCAAGGCACGATGCCGGTAAGGTTGGAGCTTCAAATAGACCATGTCTCCAACCTCAAAAGTCACTAAATGGTGTTTCTTGTTGGCCTGATCCTTCATGGATTGTTGCTGCCCCGATTTAGGTGATCCTTTAAGTCAACCAATAGTGCATCTCGATTAACTAACTGCTGCTCTAATTCGGATGTGGCAGTAGACCCCACCTCATATGGTACTAATCGCGGAGGATCACGGCCATACAACGCCTTAAAAGGCGTCATGGCAGTCGACACATGGAAGCTTGTATTGTACCAATATTCCACCCATGGAAGGTATGAGTACCATTGTCGATGATGACCGGAAACAAAACAACGCAAATAAGCCTCCAAACAACGGTTGACCACCTCCGTTTGTCCATCCGTTTGCGGATGATACGCCATACTTCTACACAAAGTGGTTCCCTGCAAGCGGAATAGTTCCTTCCAGAAATGACTCATAAAAACATTGTCATGATCGGAGATTATACTTTGGGGAAAACCATGTAAGCGCACTATCTCCCGGACAAAATAGGCAGCCACTATATTGGCCAAAACGGATGCTTAAGGCCGATAAAGTGTCCATACTTAGTAAGGCGGTCAATGACAACTAAGATGGAATTGTAACCAGCGGATTTGTGAAGACCTTCGATGAAGTCCATGGAAATGTCATCCCACACACGATCAGGAATAGGCAGCGGCTGCAGTAATCCCACTGGTGATAAGGTGGATGACTTGTGTTGCTGACACACGGTGCAGCCAGCCACAAAGGCCTCAACTTCCCGACGTATCCCCTTCCAATAGAATTCCCTAGGCAGCCGCTTATATGTCTTTAAAACTCCTGAATAACCACCAATCTTGCTACTATGGAATTCCCACAACAATGTGGGAATAAGAGGAGATTTTGGAGGCACAACCAACCTATCCTTGTAGAATAGCTGCCCTTGATGAAGGGAATATCCCGGCAATGGAGGAGTTCCTGCCATTAACTCTTCCACCACCTTGTTGAGTCCGGTGTCCGCTCGAACCTGTTGCTGTAACTCTTCAACATCAAGAACCATCGGAGTAGTCATGACCATGAGAATTAGTTCCGTTGGCCGTCTCGAGAGGGCGTCCGCTACTCTATTTTCTGCCCCCGGCTTATATTGAATCTCAAAATCATAGCCAAGCAATTTGCATAACCACCTTTGATGCTCCACGCTCACCAATCGTTGTTCCAAAAGGAACTTCAAACTTTTTTGATCCGTACGCACCACAAAATGCCTTCCTAACAAATAAGGTCGCCATTTCTGAATGGCCAACACAATCGCCATCAATTCACACTCGTAGACCGATTAGGCACGAGCGCGGGCCGAAAGGACTTGGCTAAAATAAGCAATGGGACATTGTTGTTGCATCAAGACCGCCCCTATGCCGAATCCCGAAGCGTCAAACTCCAACACAAAAGGTTGAGAGAAATCCGGTAGAGCCAACACGGGAATCTCAGTCATTGCCTTTTTTAACTGTTGGAAAGCTTCCTCGGCCTCGGTATTCCACTGAAAAGCATCTTTCTTAAGTTGTTGTGTCAAGGGCCACGAAATACGACCATAACCTTCCATGAAATGACGATAGTAGCCTGTGAGTCCTAAAAATCCCCGTAACTCCTTGATAGATCGCGGAATTGGCCAGTCTATCATGGCTTGAATCTTGCTTGGATCCTCTGCAACTCCCTCCTTAGACATGATGTGCCCCAAATATTCTAACCTTTCTTGTGCAAAGAGACACTTCTTTTGATTAACATATAGTTGGTTGTCTTGTAAGACCGTGAGAACCTTCTCCAAATGCCCTAAGTGCTCCTCCCAAGAGCGGCTGTAAATCAAGATATCATCGAAGAAGACTAACACAAATTGGCGTAAGAAAGGCTTTAACACCTCATTCATCAAGGATTGGAATGTGGCCGGTGCATTAGTCAATCCGAAGGGCATTACGAGAAATTCGTAGTGTCCTTTGGGAGTCCAGAATGCCGTTTTCAATACGTCCGCCTTGCACATGTGAATTTGGTGATACCTCGATTTCAAATCCAATTTGGTGAAAATGGTAGCACCACACAACTCATCTAGTAACTCCTCGATTACCGGAATTGGAAATTTATCCGGGACTGTGGCCTTGTTCAATGCCCTATAATCCACACAAAATCTCCAACTACCATCCTTCTTCTTAACCAACAATACCGGACTAGAAAATGGGCTCGAACTTGGTTGTATGATTCTCGCCGCCAACATCTCCTTGACCAAACTCTCGATTTCATTTTTTTGAAAATGTGGGTACCTGTAAGGACGAACACTAATCGGCCCAACGCCTTCTTCAAGGATTATACGATGATCCCTCACCCTGTTTGGTGGTAACCCGGCTGGCATATCTAAAATAGCCACATGTTTGTGCAGCAATAACCTCAACTGCTCATTGTTTTCCACTGTAGTGGCCGGTTTTTGGTCCACCCCCATTTGGCTCATCTCTACATAAATTCCCTGCCCTTCATGACGGATAGTACGCATCATAGCTTTAAGGGAAATTAGCGATCTCGTAAGGCTAGTATCTCCCTTTAACATTACACTTTCCCCATGTATCTTGAATTTCATGACTTGAGTCTTTGAATTGACATGCATACTTCCCAAAGTCTCCAACAATTGCATTCCTAAAATCACATCAATTCCACCTAATTCGAGCGGCAAAAAATTCTCAATTATAGTTAAGTTTTGTAAATTCAATACCACTTCTTTACACAACCCCTCTCCTTTTACTGACTCTCTCGTGCCCGTTTGAACACCAAAACCGGTCATAGGAGTAATTGGTAAAGACAAATTGGAAACCAACGAAAGAGAGATAAAATTGTGAGTAGCACCAGAGTCGATTAAAACAATTACCTCATGATGAGCAATCACCCCTTTAATCTTCATTGTCTTTGGTGTGGTCAGCCCTACCACGGAATTTAATGACAACTCAATCACCTCGGTTCGAAGTAGCTCCTCTGGCTCTTTCTTTTCCTCTTCCATCTCCATTTCTTGGCTTTCCCAGTCATCTTCATTGCTAACTAGCATAATCCGCAATTCTCTTTTCTTACATCTGTTGGGAATGGTGTCCTAGAAGCATGAGATGTAATAGGACATTTATTATTTATTTAATAAAAGAGTTTATTCATTATTTTATGTGCATATATTTATGAATATTTTATGAATATCAATGAAAATTCCATGATTATTTATGTAACCTTAAACATTGTATATAAGTGTTATATACGAGAGGATAATGTTTAAGGATAATAATCAAAAAGCAATGTTCATAATGAATTTAATTAAAGTTTGGAATCTTTAATTAAAACATTATTAATACATGTCATTCCCATTTAGAATGGAAAGTGTTATCCGCCAAGTAATATGGTGAGATATTGAATGAGTGTATTTCGCATAATGAGATTATGTGGAACAAGGACACACCTTCACAATATGAATTTCTAATAATTTCCGTTAAGTATAGAAATTCTAATTGAGTCTATCGATGGTCATATATAGAATGATCTTAATCTTGAGTTCTTAACAGACTCCTATTTATGGATTTGTGTCTTTTGATTTACTTTCTCGCACGGATTTCGAGACCCTGAATCCTATTCCTTGTATTTTGGAGACATGATGAAGTAGGTAGCTGGGAATGTTATTATACGAGATGGAATCCATTCCTTCTTGAGAAAGAAGTAGATAAATAATTCTCTTGAGGGTTGATTCGGTACTTGGACCAATTGAGGAGCTCCGATTCATGAATGTGTTTTATGAATCACTTGTCCATTAGAGAATCAATGGTACTCAAGGATAAAGATATAATTAGAGAGGTTAACGGATTCTACCTAGCTCTAATTATGAATTATTTATGGAGGATTGATCTATATGCAATGACTATATCAAATGGACACTTCATAGTTTAGAAGTAATTTATATCTATAATTTCGAGAGTGCAATTCCAAGTTTATAGTGGAGTAACTATTGGAATTAATAGAATTAATTAATTAATTAAAGTGTTTAATTGATTATTAATTCTATTGGAGCTCGGGATTATAGGTCCATTAGTCCCCTATTCGTCGTCCTAGTAATTCTACCCACTAATGCTCACCCTTTTTATACGAGAGGACAAAATGGGAATTTTAGAATTACTTAATTATAAAATTAAAGACTCGGAAATAATTAATTAAGAATTAATTATTATTTAAATAATGTGATTTGAATTTGAACATATCTAGATTTATCCATTTAAACTTATTTGATAAGTTGTTCAATTTAGAATTCAAATTAATTTAAGTTTGACTTAAATTCAATTTGAATCTGAATTGGACTCTTCCTATAAAGGATAAAATATCTTCCTTCCTTATCTATAATAGGCGCCACACATAGGGATAAACCCTACTAGTGTGGCGCCACCTTAAGGATAAGGGAAGGGATTTTTGTTCCAAATTCAAATAGGAGATAATTAATAAGGACTTTATCTTAGAGATAGAGATTGGATTCCTTTTAAGTTTGACTTCTACTCTCTAAATACTATTTTTGAGACAATTTTCGGAATGCCTTTTTGCCCTAATTTTAGAGGTGGCGAAATTTCTCTAGAGTAATTTTTGAAGCAATTTTTCAGCCCTAATGGGATTAGTGGCTGAAATTCTCAAGTAAGAGAAAGAAGGAAAAATGTTTTTCTCCAAAAATTCCACATCATGCATGCGTTGGTGTTTGTGAAAATTCGTCCGTATTTATTGTAACTGTTTTTGTCTCATGTGTGCCCACACACACGTCTTCGTGGATTCTAGGAATTGACGTGGAAGACATTGGTTTTCTAAACACAAAGTTTTTGGAGCAAGGATTGTTCGAGGTCAAAGAACTCAAGTTATCAACATAGTCTAAATTTCTTGCACAGTCCGGTATTTTCAATTGAGTTCTTAATAAATGAATTAATGAGATTAATTTATTCGTGCATAAATTAATATAATCTATAGAGTATATCAAAGGTTTTATGAAAATTTTTTTATACACGATCCGCTTTTCCGCTGCGCTTCCGCATCCAAATTTGATTTGGGAACCAACAACATTGATGTCCCATCGAATACTTCTCATCACAACGAAAACAAAGCCCCCTATTCCTCTTCTCTTGCCACTCCAAATCGGACAATTTCCGAAACGAAAAATCTTTTTTTTCGCCTCTCCACATTAGCATTGCTTTGGGGCTGATTCGGGCTGCCATGGAGCTGAGTTGTTGTGGCTGCCATAGAGGAAGTGGCTATAAATCCCGTCGCTGGTGGCCGCCAAGCTCGTGTCCCTCCTATCTCCCTTTGCAGCAACAAGTTTTTCTCCTCAATCCTTTGCGCTATATCCATTATTTCGGAGAGTCCCTCCGGCTTAATGTATCCAATTCAATCGCCCTCTTTTCATAATATCCTTCTCAATCCATTGACAAAAATGCCCTCAAGGATTTTCTTCCCCCGCACCTCTTATAAAGGGGCAGCCGAGACCTCAAAATTCCAATCTATATCAACATAGAGAAGCAGTTCCATGTTTGTTTAAGTGCCAAAAAACACTCACAAAAGTTTCCTTCTTGCAATGAGCAAAGCGTTGTAAGAGAGCCACCTTAAAATCAATCCAAGTAATGAAGGGGCGTCATTGATTACGCCATTGGAACCACGATAGCGCATCACCTTCCAAGGCAATCCATGTAAGAAGTTAAGGCTTCTCCTTCTCCGAATACCTATTGATAGAAAAATCTTGATTCATTCTAAACAACCAGAAAAGATTTCATTCCAAATCCATTGAGCATGTGGACAATCCGGTGTTTTCTTGAATCTAATCGGTTCAACAATTTCTCCCCCCCCACTTACATCCAACTATCTTGGAATTCCCAAAAGTCCATGGAATCCCCCCAGTGCCTCATGTTCTTCCCAATTCTTCCTTCCCCTCTTTTGCTTGCTTGATTCAAAACCTCTCCTCAAAACTCTTTGGTTCTTCTTCAATCACCTCATCCTAAACATTCCATTTTCCAAGATAACTATCCCTCCGGTGCTTCTCCATTTCGGTCTTGACGATGATGCGGACACCCTTTTTTGCATCCCTCTCCCATCGATAATCGCCATGCTCGTTCATCCTGAAGAACTCGTTCAACATCTCCCACCTCAGCTCTAATCTATCCTGCCCTTGTTTGCCTACCATTCCGGCCGTCGCCTTCCTTGACCTCCGTGCGGAACTACTATTATACATTTGTTTGACTCTAAACACGATCACCATCCGATCTAGCCCTAACTTCACGCGAAAAATTCAATTTTTGTCCCCTTTCTTGAAACTTATGGCCAGCAGAGGGTGATCTGTTGACTAAGTAGCCTACTCGACCCGCATTTGATGATTTTCGCGATCTTCTTTCCGCTAAACCATTACCGGGTTTCATCTTCTTGGTTCTTTAATCCCGACTCCCAAACGCGAATCCTCCGCCGTCTCTAGACCATTCGCCGGTCTTAGGTTCTTGATCAGAATCACGTCGTTTCTCGCCATGGCTTTCCATTGTCGTCGCTCTAAAGGCTTCATTAGACTTTAATAAATCCAAACTCCTCAACTAGTCAAGGTTATCCGACACATTCTGGTTCACCTCCGCCACGTTGTGGTTGATTTCCGCCCTAACCTCTCCAATTTCTTTCTCCACCGAAACCCTAACTTGCTAGATTTCCTTCTCCATCGCCTCAAATTTCTCATCAGTCTTCCTACCAGCCATTACTTCCCAGGAAAAAAAAAAATTTTGCTTTGATACCAAATGATAAGAACAAAACTAATTCTAGGACAAATCTCGGTAGAAAAGTCTATTATGAATCAAGAAAACTATGAACAAGAATCAAATGAAAGATTATTATTCACAATTGAACCTGGACAACAACCGGCAGAACTTCGAGGGTTTGTTTCCTCCCTATTCTTGGAGATGTTCCAAGATTTGTACACTTTCCTGATTATTCCCAATCCCCCACTAATGCTCTCTCTTTCCCTTTTTATACAATCTCACAATGTTCCCCTCACTGGCTTACTAAGTAAGAAATCACTAACACTCACTACTCCCCTGCCAGCTGTACTCCTCCCGCACTTCCCTCAACTTCTATTCTTCCTAATGTACACTTGCCTAAGGGCTTATCACTGCCCTCCTTTGTGGTTCCTATGATGGCTACCCCTTCGCCGGAGGCTTTCAACGGCAGTATCTAGAGATTTTCTTTCTTGTCTTCATATTCTAATTTGTGTGTAATAAAAGTGGTGTTACTCCCTGCCCAGATTTGTCTTCTACAGCTAGAGGGTCCTCTATGCCATGTGTGTCTCTCCATTATTTGGAGCTTTGTCTCGGTCTACTGGCTTGGTCTATCGACAGTTTTGGTCTCTAACTGCTCGAATTGTTTGTGCCGAGCGGACCTATTCCTATTTAGTTTTGACACTTATTTTCGTATTTGTGCTGTTTGTGTTTTCAATAATAGATTCAGTCAGTGGTCTGGGGTCAAATTCCCTTGTAACTGGGGTTATTTGCTACTTGTGTAAGTATTTCGTTTACAGTGAATGAAATTTTTGCTTTTGTCAAAAAAAAAAAAAAAAAAATTGAATAGGGACTTAAGATGCCTTCGTGGCAGGCGTGAACGGCCTGCTTTTGTACTTGAAATTCCCCCAAGTCTTAGCAGAACCGCTCACCCCAAACAATCTGAATCTCAACACAATTTATTAAACCAATATATAAATAATATATTGAGAATCAATGCAAACTAAAAATCTAATCCCTGCTTGTACGTGGGTGTTGGTCTAGCATTAGAAACATGGTTGGTTTATTCTTTCATGGTGGCAAATCAACACAAGGACAATACAAAGTGAGCCGGACGAACTTAAATACCGTGTTGGCAAATGTATTACATCCTTTTACATGCATATTATAACATGAGAAAATAGTAGTTCTTAGAAACATAATAAGCCAAATTATGATAAAGTCAAAGACAGCACTCTTAACAAAGCTATAAGAAGTTATGAGTTACTAACTAGGTGGACACTATTATATTTATATAAGACATGGAGAAACCAATATAGGGGAGAAGTTTTCACTTGAATTTCCATGAAGACATTGGTGGAGTTTCCGAGTCCTTGTAAGTAGGTATGAAACTGTTGTACCTGTCACCTTTTACGCTTCCAGCTGAAGCCAAAGATTCGAGCTCAGGAGATTTCTTCGGGCGCGAGTTTCACGGACAGAGACCCAACATTTTGGTTAAGATTGTCAACCTTAGTGGTACCAGGAATGGGATACACATCATCTCCTTGGTGGTGGATCCAAGCCAATGCTAGTTGTGCTGTGGTACATCCTTTTCTTGCAGCGATTTCGCTCACACACTCATAAATTTTCTGATTGTGCTCTAGGTTTTCGGGTTGAAACCTCGGCAGAGTCTGCAATTAAGTATTCTCATTTAGCACCATCATGAAGAAGATGGTACTAATCAAAGATTATAACACAAGTAAAGTGATTTTGGGAGACAAAAATATGATTTACTCTGGCAACAGAAGATATGGAAATGTGTAAAATAATGATGATCAAGCTCTCTTGGCAATATTTTACGGCAATTAAGAAGATTGGACACTACAACTAACAAATGAAACTAATTAGTTTACTTGGGAATGATGATTGAGTGGGAAAAAAAAAAAAAATAAAAAATAAGACTTTAAAGAGCTTAGTTAAGGTGGAGAATTTTGAATTCTACACCAAAAAGTGAAGTTAGGACTCAGATATGGATTTATTGCTAGGTAATAATACCCACAACCACCTTAATTACTCTATTAACTGAACACACGAATATGAAAACCACATGATGGGATACAATAAGATGAGCATTTTATTGAATTCATGTAAGGCTTGAGGAAGTGGAAATGATTTAGAAAAAACAACGATGATCACAACTATAGAATGTGAATCTCGTTTGTGGGACATACAAAGTGTGATCTCTATATATGCACGCTTTGTGTGTTGCAGTGATCATATCAATATAGTGAGGAATAGTACTAAGCCTGATCAAAGTTTTAGAGATCTGCCATAGATAATTCATCCATTCTCTCTATACAGTAATTAATTAAGCAAACCTTTCGAAAGTCATCATTAGAAAGATTTTGTACAATCTTAGGTCCAGATGACAGGAACCCCCGTCCTAGAGGGCTGTATGAAACAATACCAATACCGAGTTCCCTGGTATGAAAATTCAAGTGTTAGAACAACTTCATTTGGAACAATAGTAATTTATGTCACGTGTCTCTGTTTTGGTTATTTTTTCTTAAATTTTACATTTAACCTAAACACGACCCATTACACAAAATTTTTTAATATTGATATTCTTTCCATTGAGCCTTACCTGCAAGTGGGAATAATGTCTTCCTCAACATCTCTAGCCCACAAGGACCACTCCAATTGCACAGCTGTTATTGGATGGACAGCGTGTGCTCTTCTTATTGTTGAAGATGAGGCCTCTGATAATCCAATATACTTAATTTTACCCTCTTCAACTAGCTTCTTCAGCTCACCAATCTACCCAAAAAGAAAAAAGTTGTGTATATCAGGGATTTTTAAAACAAACTAAATTATACCAAAATTATGTTAATGTGGCTCTATGGGTATGTTTGGTAGTGATTATTGGAGCTTAAAATCAATTCTCTAGCTATCCACAACTGAAATTTGTATTTGGTAAAATTCATAAAATGTTATTTTTAAATAATTTTTGAAAAATTTACAGTCAAAATCAGAAACAGCCTCAAAGATAACTTTAGCTTTTAAATTATCCGCCAATCACCTTAAAGTACAATTAATGAAACTTTCATAATACTCATAATACCACTAAAATCAATACTTGTATGATTACAGTTTAATAAATACTCAGGTGTTTTTTATAATAACTACTCTTTTTAGTACAACTAACAATAATTTTTCTAAAATCTACAATACTACCAAACTAGCACTATGTGCGGTCAACTTCGACAACATTGTCTCACTAGCTTAAATCTCTTTATGCTGCTAGTACACAAATCTAATAATTCAAACTAAGAACTAAGAATAGAGTCAATTAAATGTCATCACAAATGTTTTATTTTCCAAGTTCCTATCCACTACAATACCACTCAGAAAACAGTGAGCAGAAAGAGACAACAAATAGAAGATAAATTTGCTCGTATTTCAAATGTAAAATTCTTCGAATCAATGATTTATAAAAAAAAAAAAAAAGCAACTACTACTATAAAAATTTATAGAGGTTTGGGATTCTAACTTCAAAAAATTAATGAACTCTCTTATAAAGTTTAATTTATTTCTACAAAGATAAAAAAGATACAAACAAATAAACAAAAATAACCGAGATATAAGAATTAAAAAAATGATATTTACATTATCCATTTAGTTTACAACTTTGGTTTTATTCATTCTTCTTCTGCCGCTAAGATGAGAAAGAAAAATTGAAAAGTCAAAGATTAATAAATAGTCTCATGAAAGCTGTGTGTATAATGCTCGGTCATACAAACAAATAAACAAAAATAACCGAGATATAAAAATTAAAAAAAATCATATTTACATTATCCATTTAGTTTACAACTTTTGTTTTATTCACACTTCTTCTGCCGCTAAGATGAGAAAGAAAAATTGAAAAGTCAAAGATTAATTCATGAAAGCTGTGCGTATAATGCTCGGTTAATTCTAAACACTTTTTTTCCTCTTAATTTAAAATTATATATATATATATATATGAGATTTGTTGAGAAATTATAAAAAAATAATATGTAATAATTTTTAAGAATTTTAACCGTAAAAATTTAAAATTGAAAATTTTAATGATGAAGAGACGTTACTGTACTATCTCTTGAAACTCCAAGTCTCGTAAAGAAAGAGAGAAGAGAGCAAAAAGAGAAAAAAAAATGCAAATCCGAACCGTGACTTCGATGGGCAAACGGGTGTCGACGCGATGCTGGTAATAGAGATCGATGCAGTCGATTCCTAGGCGCTTCAGGCTGGCTTCACAAGATGCTCTCACATTTGCAGGCTCACCATTCACCTCAGATTTCCCTCATTGGAAAATCTGACCCCAAATTTAGTCGCTACCTGAACTTTCTCTCTGATTTCCCCCTTAAGCGCCTATGAATATATGTTCCAAATTGAATGAAAAAAAAAAATCCAAACAAAAACCAACCAAGCAAATATATGTTTCTTATTACTAAATTCCACGTGGGATATGATCCGAAGAAGTAGGCAAATGAGAAATAATAAAAGTGGAGGCAGTGATTACTGTTGGTTAATTTTCAACCTATAAAACTGTTAATTGAGTTTTTGACGTAAAATTAGTAAAAAATAGTCGCTTAAATTGTATTTATTACATAAAGTTGAAATTTGAAATTGATAAAAAAAAAAAAAAAGGACTACAAATAGTAGCATTTACATATGATTGGTTAAAAATAAAGCGAGCCATAAATATGTGATGTATAACATTGCTCAAGCTAGAAATTAGCACCTTTCCGAGAAGGATCTCATTGTTAAATGGGCCGTAGAACATGTCAGAGGTGTCGAGGAAGGTAACGCCGGAGTCGACGGCGTGGTGGATGAGGGCGATCATGTCGGGTTCGGGCTTCGGAGGGCCATAGTAGGCCGACATGCCCATGCAGCCAAGTCCCTGCGCTGAGACCTCCATGCCTTGTGAACCCAACTTCAACCTTCTTTCTGTTGCCATCTCTTCTTCTGTTTTTCTCTGTTTTTCACGAAAAAAGTGATGGTGTGGTACACCACTCAAAATATCATGAGTTGTAATGTCTTCTTTATTGGACGTTGGCTCTACAACGGAAACAACGTGTAAATAAATTAAGACTCTATTTATTTAATCGATTTGAATTTAAAATTTGAGTTTTGTTATAATAAAAAATTATCAAAAACAGTCATATTTAATATTTTTATTACAATGAAAAATTCTCATATAAAATTACATCTCAACTCAAATTAAAAATTTAAATTAGTGAATTAAATAAACTCACACTGAACCTCTTACGTCTTCCTTATACGTCACTGTATGGAAAGTTTGAAACTTTTCATTTTGATAATATTAATTTCTGAGTTATGATTTATTTTTATTTTTATTTTTATTTTTATTTTTTACATTTTTTAACCCCGAAATTAGAATTAAATATAATTTTTTAAAAATTTAACATAATTAATCATATTTAAATTGCATAATAGCGGAAAGTTTTACATAAATAATTACGTTACTTGAAAAATGATTTAATTATCAATGTGTTTTCACCATTAATGTTTTGTGTTTTGCATATAATATAATTATTTTGTAAAATTTCAAGTTATCACAAGATGGAAATATGATTACATTGTTAAATTTTAGAAATTATTTATCAATTTTATTGTTAAGGGGCAAAATTCTGAAAAATGAAAAGTTTAAGAATTAATCCCGTTAAAATTGAAAGTTTAAAGATCAAATGTAATATGTTCAAAGCTCAATGACTAATAGTATTTTTTTTTTTTTTTTTTTTTTTTTATTTTTTATTTTTTTTACTTATGTTGTCATAGACAAATATATTGGTCAACTGTGGCTGCTGGCTGCAGCTAGCCCATGTGAACAAGACCTGTGAATGTCAAGGTGGCGGCTTGTTCCAGCCTCTGAGCTACTAGATTCTGTTGACTAAATCGTGCATGATGTGATCCATTATCCATTCGATCGTAAAAGACGCAGAGGATCGGTTTAGTTTATAATTTTAATTTTTAATTTGAGTTATGACGTAATTTTATATGTAAATTTTTTATTATAATAAAAAAATTAAATTTAATTATTATTGAGAGTTTTTTATTGTATTAAAATTTAAAATTTATATTTAAATTGATAAAAAGAATGAAATTAAAATTTTGGGCATAAAAACAACACTAATTTTTGGTGCTATATTTGACATGTCAGGGATAGAGAGAAATAACTCTGGAGTGGAGACTCTAATGATATATTTGTTTTTTTTACAACTCTAAATTCTTAATTTATATTGTATATATATTATAAAAAAATTACTGTAATAATAAAATTTAAATTGTGATTTGAATTGAGAAAAAAATAATAATTCATATCTTAATTAGGGTTGAGCACTAAATGAGAATGAACTAAATCAGAGTGCTTTGAGATTCACTTGTTGACTTTCAATAATTAATATTAATTGCAAAGTTACTTTTTTAATCTTTTTCTTATTAATTATGGATAATACTAAGGTCCAGTCAGATGGCTTTTTGGTTAAAAACCAACTGTGTATCTCTACTCTAGATATTGATCTTGATAGTCCAAATTTGCTTAGGGGCAGCCTAGTATCTAAAATAAGGTGTCATGTTTAAACCGGTTGTATGACAGTGATGTCATTGTAACCGGTAGATGTTATTGGTGTTGGGTTCCGCCCCATTTGTGGGCTGGAATAAAGTTTGGGCCTTAAGTCTAAATGCCAACAATAACAACAACAACAACAACAAAAGCATGCTGCTCACGTGGGCAGCACACCAGAAAAAATAGAAAAGAAAAGAAGAAAGAGAATCAGGGGAAGTAGTGCAGCGGAGAATTACAAAATCTTTAGGCCACTTAAATTTTTTTCACTATATTAACCACGGGATCCTTAGGAGAATCGGCTGCACTGTTTCCCCCGATTCTCCTTCTTTTCTTTTCTATTTTTTCTAGTGTGATGCGCACGTGAGCAGCATGCCTTTCTTCTTTTGTTTTTCTGATGTTGTTGTTGTTGGCATTTGGGCTTAAGGCCTAAACTTTGTTCTAGCCCACAAATGGGGCGGAACCCAACAAACTCCCCCTCCGCATCATTTAATGGGCTTAACTAAGCCCGCTTTCTGCCTACAAACTTCAAGTTTCTCCTTAGGCAAAGTCTTCGTCAACATATCTGATTCATTCCCACTGGTGTGGATCTTAGAACTGCTTCCCTTCAAGCACATCACGAATCCAGTAATATCTAACATCAATATGCTTGGATCTCGAATGCAATGTTGAATTCTTGGAGAGGTGGATAGCACTCTGACTGTCGCTATAGACAATACACTTCTCTTGTTGCATGCCCAGTTCTTCAAGAAACCTCTTCATCCATAAAGCTTCCTTGCAACCTTCAGTAATTGCTATGTACTCAATTTTTGTGGTGGATAGAGCGGCACACTTTTGGAGCTTGGACTGCCAAGAGACTGCTCCCCCTGCAAAAGTCATCAAGAATCCTGAAATAGACTTCTTGGAATCAATGTCACCTGCCATGTCTGAATCTGTGTACCCATCTAGAATAGGCTCACCACTGCCAAAGCATAAACACACCCTATAAGTACTTCTCAGATATCTCAATATCCATTTTACTGTTGCCCAGTGTTCTTTTTCAGGATTAGGAAGAAATCGGCTAATCTAGCCTTGTACAAACCATGACATACATCAAACTGTCAACTGTAGACGCATATGGCACTTTGCTCATTTCTTCTTTTTCTTTCTCACTTGTAGGACATTGTTTGACTGTAATCTTGAAGTGACCTGCAAGCGGAGAACAAACTGCCTTGGCTTTACTCATATTGAATCTTTCAAGAACCTTTTCAATGTAGCTTTCTTGAGATAACCCTAACTTTCCATTCTTCCTATCACGGGAGATCTTCATACCAAGTATCTGTTTTGCCGATCCAAAGTCTTTCATGGCAAAATACTTACTTAACTCTCTCTTTAGCTTCTCAATCTTGCTAGTATCATGGTCAACGATCAACATATCATCAACATATAGCAGGAGGATGATCAAATCATCACTGGAGTGTTTCTTAATGAACACTCAATGGTCAGATGAAGTCCTAGTGTACCCGTGACACATCATGAAAGAGTCAAACTTTTTGTACCACTGTCTTGGTGCTTGTTTGAGCCCATACAAGCTCATCGTCAACTTGCACACAAGATGTTCTTGTCCCTTGACTTTGACCCTTTTAGTTGCTCCATAAAAATTTCTTCTTCTAAGTCACCGTGAAAGAATGCAATTTTCACATCAAGTTGCTTTACCTCTAAATTCAAGCGGGCAACTAGACCAAGAACAACTTTGATGGATGACATCTTCACAATAGGAGAAAATATTTCTTCAAGTTGACACCTTTCTTCTGACCGAACCCCTTCACAACTAGCCTTACCTTGTACATTAGTTGTGAGCTGTTGTTATCAGTTTTCAACCTATAAACCCCCTTATTGTTGAGCACTTTCTTGCCTTTAGGTAACTTCACCAAGTCATAAGTATGGTTCTCGGACAAGGATCTAATCTCTTCTTGCATGGCTTTACACCACTCTTGCTTATTCTCATGTGAAACAGCTTCCTAATAAGTTTCTAGCTCTCCCCCATCAGTGACCATCACATACTCATTAGTAGTGTATTAACTAGGTAGAAGGCGTTCTCTTGTAGATCTTCTCACATGAGACTTAACTGGTGGTGCTATCAGTGCTTGTTCGACTTGGTCAACTGGCTCTACATCATCAACTAGAAGGGCTTCATCATTAACAGCATCACCACCATCTTCTTGGACATCTCCCCCTTGATCAGTATTCTTTACAAGTGGAGAAATTAGATCCAAATTGACAGGAATTTCAGCAGAGGAACAAGAATTTTCACCCTTTTTACCATCATCAATTACTTGGTCTTCAAGGAAGACAACACCTCTACTTCTGACAATTTTCTTGTTCACCAAATCCATAATCTGTACCCAAACTCCTCATGGCCATAGCCTAAGAAAATACACAATTTCATCTTATCATCAAGCTTGGATCTCTCATCTCTCAGCCTTGTAGCCAAAAACTCTCAAGTAATCATAAGAGACATCTTTCTCAGTCAAAACTCTATTTTGGAACATCACCATCCAAAGCAACTTTGGAGAAAGGTTAATCAAATTGACTATGGTTCTCATGCCCCCTGTAACGACCGGAAAAATTTCAGGTCTAATCTAGACAGTCTGACATTTTAACCATAATTTCTTCCGGAACAGAAAGTAATAGAATTTTCAGGTTGGTTAAGGAAATGTTATGTAGAAACTTTATGTACAGGGTAAAATCTCCCGAAAAGTGTAAAGTTATAATACAAATATTTTTACAAAGAAAATTTGTAAATATCAATTATGAATAGTGAAATATCAGTTAAAAGTTGGAAATTTTAACGGGTATGTTTTAGTTATAAAAAATTGAAATATTTGGTTTGTGACCAAATGACCAGTTAGAAAAAGAGTAGAAATATTAGAAGTAAGAAAAATAGCAAAAGTTCCTGAAATAGAATTTTCTCGAGTCAGTTAAAGCGGGAAACTGCTAAAAAAATGAGTACCACAAGGGTACGCGTTTTGGACAATTCTGAATCAATTAAAATGAAAATTTCAAAAAAAAAAAATTGACTAAAGAGATACCCAAGAGAATTGGGTTGAACATGAGAACTTTGACCCAGGGTGCTCGACAGTCCAAAAAATAGTATAGAACCTGTACTAATTGTGAAATTATCAGTACCGGAAAGGACTTGTTTCAAGAAATAGAAAGTTTGGTCTTGACAAAAAAAATGTGAGGAACGTAGAACCACTCAAGTTAAGTGCTACACTTAAGTAGAATTAGTAAAATTTAATTAAGAGAATTAAAGTAATTTCCTTAATTTAGAAAGTAATATGAGATATTATTAGAAATATTATTAAAATATTCATTTATGTCTTAAAACGTGAAGGAAGGGAATTAGAAGCATTATGCTCTATTTTTCCAAAGTGAGGCCGACCAAGAGAAAAAAAGGAGAGAAAAGAGAGAAAACCAAGGGAAATCCAAGGGAATCAACCGATTTCATCAGAATTTCCTACGTTCAGTCTGGTACATGTTGGGAATAGTGTCCTGAAAGCATGAGATGTAAAAGGATATTTATTATTTATTTAATAAAATAGTTTATTCATCATTTTATGTGCATATATTTATGAATATTTTATGAATATCAAATAAAATTCCTTGATTATTTATGTAACCTTAAACATGGTATATAAGTGTTATATACAGGAGGATAATGCTTAAGGATAATAATCAAAAGTAATCGTTTCATAATGAATTTAATTAAAGTTCGGAATCTTTAATTAAAACATTATAAATACATGTCATTCCCATTTAGAATGGAACGGTGTTATCCGCCTTTATTAATATGGCGAGATATTGAATAAGTGTATTTCGCATAATGAGATTATGTGGAACATGGACCTTGAACACAATATGAATTTCTAATAATTTCCGTTAAGCATAGAAATTCTAATTGAGTCTACCGATGGTCATATATAGAATGATCTTAATCACGAGTTCTTAACAAACTCCTATTTATGGATTTATGTCTTTTGATTTACTCGCACGGTTTGAAACCCTGAATCCTATTCCATGTGTTTTGGAGACATAATGAAGTAGGTAGTCGGGAATGTTATTATACGAGATAGAATCCATTCCTTCTTGAGAGAAAGCGATAAATAATTCTCTTGAGTGTTGATTCGGTACTTGGATTAGTAAGAGCGCTTGTTCATGAATGTGTTTTATGAATCACTATCCATTAGAGAATCAATGGTACTCAAGGATAAAGATGTAATTAGAGAGGTTAACGGATTCTACCCGACTCTAATTATGAATTATTTATGGAGGATCGATCTATATGCAATGACTATATCAAATGGACACTTCACGGTTTAGAAGTAATTAATGTCTATAATTCCAAGAGTGCAATTCCAAGTTTATAGTGGAGTAACTATTGAATTAATAGAATTAATTAATTAATTAAAGTGTTTAATTAATTATTAATTTTATTGGAGGTCGAAATTATAGGTCCATTAGTCCCCACGTCGTCCTTGTAATTCTACCGGACACAAAAAGGCAAAATGGGAATTTTAGAATTATAGAATTCTAAAATTAAATACTCAAGAATAATTAATTGAGAATTAATTATTATTTAAATAATGAGATTATTTAAATTTGAATTTGAACATATCTAGAATTATCCACTTAAACTTATTTGATAAGTTGTTTAATTTAGAATTCAAATTAATTTAAGTTTGACTTAAATTCGAATTTGAATATGAATTAAAATTGGCCTACTGGATAAAGGATAAAATCTCTTCCTTCCCTATCTGATTTAGGCGCCACACACACAGGGATAAATCCCTAGGGTGGCCGGCCATCAAAAAGATAAGGGGAAGGGATTTTTTGTTCAAAATTCAAAATTGGAGATAAGGATTTGATTCTATTTTGAAGTTTAACTTCTACTCTTTAAATATGAGATAGATAGAAAATTGTGGAACAATTTTTTACATTTTTTCAGCCCTAAAGAAAGGTGTGGCCGAAATTCTCATATAGGGAAAAAGAGTGAAAAATATTTTTCTCCAAAAATTCCACATCGTGCATACGTTGGTGTTTGTGGAAATTCGAGTGTTTCAGAAACCTGTTTTGTCTCGCGTGTGCCCACACACACGTCTACGTGCAATCAAGGAATTGACGTGGAAGACTTTGGTGTTCTAAACACAAAGCTTGGAGCAAGGCCTGTGCGTGGTCAAAGAAATTCAAGTTATCATCCGAGTCGGCTACCAGGTATTTTTTCGGTTGAACCTTGAATGATATAAATTAATGAGATTAATTTATTCGTGCATAAATTAATATAATCTATAGAGTATCTCAAAAGTTTTATGAAAATTTTTGTTATACACGATCCGCCTTTCCACTGCGTTTCTGCCGCCGAATTCGATTCGGCAACCAACAGTAGAAACGCAATCCGAGGCATTCTAGCGGAGAATCTCAACTTCTTAAGGTAAGAATTTGGATTTTTCATGAAAAATTTCATGGTTTCGTTTTTTGATGAATAGTAACTCATCTCAGAAAAGATCCGTAAAACTGAATAATGAAACTGAGGTTTTGTCAGGGACTGTGATAGAAGTTCAACGTGTGATTTTTGAAACAATAGAACAAAATTATTTGGATTAACACTAAAAATCCGAATGACCCTAGAAAATGAAGAACATGTGTTTTTGTTTAATTTTATGTTGGAATCAGTGTTGAGGAATATGAATCTTGACTCCAAGTACTGAAATCAGAATTAAAATGAGTTATTAAAAACTCGAGAAATGAGAAAAACAAGGTGAAACTTTGCCGAAATTTAGTTTGAGTAATTTGAACTAAAAGTGGATTTCAAGAGGAATAAGGGATTTAAGTGTGAAAAGAAAGGTGTTTCGATAATCGGTGATGCTTAGAAACAGAACACAACGGGAATTCACAATTTTGGACCGAAACTGAAAATTACGCCAATGACTGAGTAACTTGCATGGTTTTAGTGCAAATTCTTGAGATAGGAAATAGTTTGGGATAGAATACCAAACATAAGAATTGTAGACTTTTTCGAATTAACTTTCAAAGTAGTTATTGATGTTAGATTTTCAATCTAATGATCAAAAATTTATGCAATAGGATCGATTAACGATTGAACTTGGGAATCGTCAAGTGAGACAAAGAACGCATCGTGAGGAAACTTTGGTAAGTACAATAATTTTTCTATGACTATATCATGAACAAGCTTACTTTTTATGTTGCACAAAAATTGTGCATATTGTAGAATTTTAAATGTTAGATAGATACAATGTTAAGTATGAACATAGGATGATGATCAAAAGTTAAGGTCGTCACACCCCTCCCCCCACAAGAAAAAAAAACTTAGGAAGCTTTGCGTGAGAAAGCATTTCTTTCTTCAATTGTTCTATTCATTCTCTCTGATACACCATTAAGCTGAGGTGTCTTATCTGAGTCTGCTCATGCCTGATTCTATGGAGTTTGCAAAATTCTCAAACAGTCCCGTGTACTCACCACCATTATCAGCGCGAACTGATTTCAAATGTTTTCATGTTTCTCTTTCAATCTTGGCATGAAACTCTATGGCATGAAGCTTAGCTTGCATGACATAGATTCATTTTCTTTCCTCTTGCAACCACTAGAGAACCTTTGGTGAGCTTCCACTTACTTTCACCAAAATAACTAGTAAAACCCTCACCATCAAGTCTGCTTGTGGAGATCATGTTTAGGTGAATATCCATAACATGCCTAACATCCTTGAGTACCAACTTACTTCCAAGATTAGTTTCCAAGCAAATATCTCTAATGCCCACAATTTTAGAGGCACCATTGTTTCCCATTTTGACATTGCCAAAATCACCGGTAGAGTAAGAAGTGAAGAAATCACCATTAGGAGTAACATGAAATGAGGCACCAGAATCAATCACCCAATCACTTTCTTGGCACACAAGACTAACACAACTGTCATCATAAATGATGGTAACATCACCTTCGGTGGCTACTGTATTAGTCTCTTTCTCATCTTTATTTCCTTTACCCTATTCTCTTTTCCAAATTCTGCATTCTTTCTTCATATGACCCATCTTGTTGCAGTGATAACACTTGACATTTTTTCTGTTTTTAGATTTTCCCCTAAATATATCCTTTTTGCCATGACCCTGAGGATGCCTACTTTTACTTCTTTCATGCCTTTCTTGTTTTTCAGAAACAAATATCTCATAAGAAGATTCACCTTTTTCCTTTCTTCTAGCTTCTTCACTCAATAAATTTTCTTTGACCATCTCCATGGTTAGCTTTCCTCTGGGGGTTGAAGTGCTTAGTGATACCACTAACGTTTCCCAACTGTCAGGCAAGCAGCTAAGAAGTAACAATGCCTGCAACTCATCTTCAAGAGACATTTTCATTGCGGCCAATTGATTGACCAAGCCTTGGAAATCACTAGTATCTCAGTCATACTTTTTCCATCTTTGTACTTCAAATTCACAAGTCTTCTAATGATCGAGGCTTTATTTCTGGAGGTATTTTTCTCATACATAACCTCTAATTTCCTCCAAAGTGCATCGGCTTCCATTTCTTTAGAAATGTGATTAGAAATATTAATATCAACCCATTGCCTAATAGTAGCAGCAGCTTTCATGTGTAATGTTTCTCAATCATCATCACTTGTTTTTTCTAACTTTGACTTGCCCATAATAGACCCATACAAATCTTTAAGAATAAGCAAATTTTGCATTTTGCGCTTCCAAATGGAATAATTCGATGAGGTTAGTTTTATCATCCCATATGAATTTTGTTCTTCCATTTAAACACATAAGAATTAGCCTCTAGCCAACCAAAGGCTCTGATACCCGTTTGTTGGGAAAGCTAATACTAACAATTGCAGAATAAAACTTTCCCTCTTTATGTGCTAAAATAAGATCTCAAACAAAATACCAACAAAACCAAACAACCAATGCACCAATTAATTAAAGCAATCACAACAAATGAGACACTAATTTTTAGCGTGAAAAACCTCTCAAATTGAGAGTAAAAATCACGGGACCCTTAGGCCACTTAAATTTCTTCCACTATATTAACAACGGGATTACAAAGTTTCTCTATAGAATCAAACTAGAGGCTCACAACAATAATATCATCAAGAAACATTATTCTTAGCTCACCAACAATATGGACATCATCATCAAAGATGGATAACAACAATAACACCAAAGAAATGCTTAGATCTCACCAAATTAGGAGTACTAAAGAGAGGCTAAATGAAAAATCAAGACCAATAGATTGGAAGAGCTCACCACAAGGATTCTTCACATCAAATTTGAGCCGAAACCGACAACGTTTCTCCACCAAGTTGTCTTGCACAAGAGCATTGGTTGTTTGACTTTGTTGGCATTTTGTTTGAGATCCTATTTTAGCACATAAAGATAGAAAGTTTTATTCCGCAATTGTTAGTATTAGTCTTCCCAACAATTGGCTGTAACGAGCGGACACATGTAAGTACCAGAGTAAATTTTTAGGAGTCGTGTAAGGTTTTTATTTTAAAATGGCATAACTTTTCTGTATTAACTCTAAATGACTTTTTTTTCCTCATTGTACTTGTAAAACTGAGCCGATCAAAATAAGATGCACATTTAAAGGGTATTTTTTTAATTAACGTTGTCGTATTAAATAGCTATGGTATTAGATTTCATTTCAAGCTACCATTAACCAAAAAAAAAGAAGAAACTCATTCTTCATGATCTAATTTAGTTGTGGAACTTCGGGCAGCGAGCCTGTCCGAAACCCAAATATTTTCGGGCTCAGCAGGCAGGCACTTATCGCCACCCATCCGATCATTTTTCTGGGCTCAGGCAGCCCGAGGAAAAACAATTCCCGACAGCCCACCGCTGGTGGAGAAGTTAAGATCATCGTCTGCTGGTTTTTTTTTTGTTGAATTTTTCTGTGTAACCTAAATGTACCTGAATTTTACTCAAATTTTACCCAAATTTTGCACGAATTTGCCTGAATTTTTATGACCATTAGCCCAAATTTTGAACCCAACGGCTCTTTTTTGCCCGACCCGACTGTCGCTTGACTTTTGCCTGAAATTTAAACCCCAACGGCTATTTTTATTACCGTTGCCCGAAGTTGCCCGAACCCGACCTAACCCCCTGAATTTTTTTTACCATTGGAACCAAATTTTTGAGGGAAAATTTTTTTTTTCAACTTAAAAAAATTCCTATAAATAGCCCCCTCCCCAAACCAAATTTCTCACCAAAAACCTCGCATCCTCTCTTAATTTCTCCCAATCTCTCTCAAATTTCTCTTAATCTCTCTTAATTTCACTTAAATCTCTCTCGATCTTTCTTAGTCTCTCTCAAAGCGCTCTCAATTTCTCTTATTTTTCATAATGGCTTCTTCTTGTTATGGTGGTGATATTCCATTAATGCCCAATTCAACATCGAAGAAGGGTAATTTCCTACTAATATTTTTCAAACGCAGGAATCACAAACAACAGAAAGAGCTGCTGAGAAAACTGCAAATCTGAGCCCTGGTGGACGTACTAGAGGTCATGAACGTAGTGGTGGTGGGTGTGGAGGAGAGGCAAGCAAAAGTGCTAGTGCAAGTGTTGCAAGTTCTAACAAGAAATGCAAGCGCAGCTCAATAGTTTGGGAGTACTTCAATACATTTGAGGAGGTCAACAATAACGGTAACATTAAACATATAACTCAATATAAATATTGTTTAGATAAATTAAAAGGTAACACTATTCACAGCACTACACACTTGAGAAGACACTCTGAAAAGTGTTTTCAAAAGCAAGGAGGCGGAGCCGATCTCCGCCAAACACAATTATCGTTTAACTGCCAAACTGGCGATCTAAACACGTGAAAATATGATCTGCAATTTGATCGTATGGAAATGACACGATTAGTAGCCACATTAGATCAACCATTTTGTTTTACTGAACAAAGCAATTAGCAGCGTTATATTAAAATTGTACACAATCCTAATGCACAATTTTTTTCAAGAACTATTCTTAGGAAAGATGCATTAAAATTATATAAACAAGAAAGGAAAGCATTAATCAACCTTTTACACTCTACTAGTGATTGTGTTGCATTAACGGTGGATATTTGGTCTGTCATTGTCAACAAAGATAATTTAGTTGTAACCGGACATTATTTTAAAGGTTTTGATTTAGATAAGAGAATATTAGGTTTCAAATGTGTTATAGGATCACATACCGCTAATTTAATATATAATACAATTTTATCTGTGATTGATGAATATAGTTTAAGGGATAGAGTAATGATCATAACATTAGATAATGCAACTGTAAATACTAAAACAATAGAACTTTTTGAAAATGATTTAAGTTTATTCGGTAATAATGATATATTTCACCAACGTTGTGCATGCCATATAATTAATTTAATAGTAAAATCTGGTTTAAAATCAATGTCAGGTCATATCAAACGAATTAGAGATAACATTACTTGGATTCAAGATAGTAATCAAAGAATACAATATTGACTTAGGTTTCTACAAGCATGTAATCCAAATCCTAGAGCATTAGCCTTAGATATGCCCGTAAGATGGAACTCCACTTACATAATGCTTGAACAATGCATCCCTTATAAAGATTCTATAACTAACTATGTTTAAGCAAAATTAGGACCAGGATTTATAGACGAAGCTGATTAGCAAATTGCCGAACTCTTGTATAAACTTTTTAGGTAGATTTCACGAAGTTACTTTAAAGTTTAATGGAACTCATTACCCAACATCACCATTAGTGATAGGAGAACTTTTAAGAATGACTATTTTATTTAGTGAATTTAGGACACACGAGATTTTAGGAGTTTCTATTGCTTCAACGGAGAAGAATTTTAAAAAATATTGGTCTAACTTACCAATATTGAATGGTTTCAATGTTATCTTTGACCCTAGATTAAAATTATTAGGTTTAGAAAGTGGATTAAAAAACTTTGGTGACTTTTTAGCTATCGACACTACTGACCAATTTCCTATTATAAAGGAAAAAATATTTTCTCTCTATAGCTCTTATGAAAGTAGGTTTAGAAACACACCTCGTGTAGAACAACCGCAACAATGAGACGACAATCCCTATTCATTCTTGAATGTTTTTGGGTTAAAGAAGAAGAAGAAGACAACGACGATGATTCAAGGTCAAGAAGAATCTGAGAATGGATATTCATCAAGAGGTAGTGACAACAGCGGTGGTTTCAATGAGTTAATGGCGTACCTAAGTAAAGGCTTAGTTGTCGACAATAGTGAAATGTTTAATTTGGTTTAGTGGTGGAGGGCATGAGCATTAACATGGCCGACCCTAACTCAACTGGCAATGGATATCTTTTCAATCCCATTATCCATTGTTTCAGCCGAACAAACATTCAGTACAACCGGCTGAATACTTGAAGAACGGAGAAACGCATTGCAACAGGATATTATTGAAGCTTTGGTGTGCATCAAGGATTGGGATCGTTCTAACCAACACATACACGATAGAATTTCACTAGCAAGCCAAGAATGGATCAACGAATTTGATAGATTAACTTTTAATTTTCAAGACGATCCTTCTGCTTCAAATTAAATTTTATTATTGTAATTTGTAAATATTTATTTACATTTTATAGTGTTATTGTAATCTTGTATATACTTTGTAAGTTTGTCAAATTTCTAATTAGTCCTACAATGATTGCACTCTTTTTTCATTACCAAGTTTTAATCCCAATTGGGTTTTTCTTGGTAAGATTTTTAACGTGACAACATGAAACTTAAATTTAAAATTAAATAAAGAAATAATTTTTTTATATAGTTCGTGTGTTCATTCAAATTTTAAATTGTAATATATATATATATAAATATTTAAAAAAAATTGGGCAGTTTGGTCGGGAAAGGCTGCCCGAAGCCCGTCCAAGTAGAAAATTCAGGTCGGGTCGGACAACCTGAAAATTCATGAAGCTCGGGCTTTGGAATTTTCAGTTGTCACAGGCGGCCCATCCAAAGTTTTAGCACTAATCTTATTCTTCAATGGGAAAGTGATGCAGTGTGACCTGTTATCTCTATGATTATTTCTCAGTTTTAAATTCAAATTTTAGAATGCGTTGCTATTTGATCTTTCATTTTTCAAATTAGATTTGATTTATTTTTCATATTAGATTTGATTTTCAATTAAAGATTAGATTAGATTATGTCACGACCCTAAAGAAAGAACTGTGATTATTATGATATAATTAAAGAAAATTAACTTAATGAAACTGTTTTAATTAAGAAAAATCCATGAAAATAAAATAAAATATACAATATCAAAATAGATATTAAAGTATATTGCTTCGGAGTCTTTCTTTTAGAAACAATATTTAAAAAAGTCCATAAAGTTTAAAATAATACAATTCTGGAACAATGTCAACCAATATAGTTTATATACAGAAACATAGTACAATTCAGAATTAAAACTGTAAATTCAGAATAAACTAACCACTTCAAATCTCGCACCTTCAATCCATTAGCATCTACTTGCCAAATTGTAACTCTAAACTGCTAACTCTGGAGGGAGGTTTAACACATTGAAAACAGAAGGAAAATGAGCGGAAGGCCCAATAGGATATATTTTAGAGAACTTTAGAAAATTAAAAGAAAACTTTATAAATAAAAAACATTCACAGTCTGAACAAATCATTCAGAACTAAACATCCTTTTTCTGAAAGGAAAATAAACAAAAATTACCGGTTTCAGACACCAGCAAGTAATTTAATGATACATTACTTACGACCATTGCAAGGACAATCACCACCGTAGTGGTCCATATGGGTTTCAGGGCCTACCCTCCATATCCCGATCTCTAGGCCATTAGTGTTGTCACCATTTCTTAAAACATCTTATTTTAAGAAAAATATCCGTTAAACCTTAGTTCAGTTCATTATGAATTAAATAGCATAAATCATTCTATTTCCTCAAACTACTTTTCTTTATAAATTATGTTTTGTCTTCAAAACATTTCTATAAGCCAAAACACTTTAAAACAAGGATAACAAGAATATGAACAAGGATATGGATAAGAATATCCTACCTCTTGGCAATTTAGTGTGCTGAGAACTTCTTATTGTCCAACCGTCTATTTTTGAAGATCCACGGCTCACTCTGAACTTCAACGAATCCCTTCGATTCGTCTCAATCTGCGTGCACAATACTGGTAGACTTTTTAATGGAGTGTAATTGGCATAAACAGAGGTCACTGTTGTGTTCAGCACATCGAAATGAGTTAGGATATGGTCTCGGATTGACGAACAAAGCTCAGGAGGCTGCTGAACGGAAGGTCATCGAAATTCAGCCACCGACAGCGGAGGTTGCCATAGCATATTTTTGGGGTGGAATTGGGTCTTACACACCCTCTTACAACCCCCAAACCCACCTAAATCGACCCTGCTGTGTTCAATGGTGCAATCAATTTCACAAAATTTTGATTCTAACTATACAGATCAGGACAGTCAACTTCAAAGATTTCTAGTGACTTGGTACTCGATTCTCTATATGTGGAATCTCAAAATTGGTTGTGGGCTTTCATTACCCGTGATCTTCTGAGCATTTAGACACCAAAATCAACATGATCCAATGGTCAGATCGTTGGAACTATCCCTCACCTCCTGGGACGGCAGCGACAGCTCTGTTTTCTGATGAAACGGTGACGAAAGTGGCTGAAACTGGTCGGGATCAACTTGTCTTTGAGTATTGAATCTAGTAGCGAGGGTGGTATCAACCAAAACTATGATTGCGACTGATTCTGGCAGAGTTGGAGGTCGTGCAACATGTCAACATGCTCAGCTCGTCGAAATCTTTACAACGAGTTGGGAGGTGTCAAAAACAGACACCAGAATCCTCATCGGAGTGTTTGGCCAACATGGAGAGAGAGAGAGAGAGAGAGAGAAAACTTGGGAGAGAGAGAGAGAGAGAAGGAGAGAAAAATGGAGAAAAAAGAAAGAAAAAGAAATGAAAAAGGAAAAATGTGCATGGGTTTTCCGTGCAAATTTAATTATTACACTTCAAAGCCCAATTTGAGTAGAGTATAGAATGACCTATTATTCAAGTTCTGAAAAATTAGTTACCAACACTTAAAACTGTTCGAGAGACAGCAATGCTAATTTTAAAACAATCCTTTTCAAAGGAGAAAGGTCCTCTATGTGATAATTATAACTAAGAATTTTTTACTAATCTCAGATTAATTAATACTAACCACTAGATTTAATTAATTAATCTCAATTAATTTAACCGGATGTTACAGATTCCTTTCCAAATTAGGTTTGATTTCAAATTGTAAATAAGTTTAGTTTCCTATTATTTGAATTCCAATTTTAGATAGGACAATTTTGAATCCTCTATTTAAAGCGGAATTCGTTGTACCTTTTATTTTCATTTGATTGATAATTAAAAGACTAGAGTATTCTCTAAATTCACTTATTCTTCGTTTTCTTTAAATTTGAATTACTTTCGTGCATTTTTATGGTGTTCTAGTACATTAGAAAGTTATTAACTTAAAAATTCGATACATCATGATAAGGATCTTATATATACGGCCCCGCTAGAAATCTTGTATTTAATGACGATTTTTAACTATCGTTAAAATTAACCTTTGTCTATTAAGAATGTTAAAAAACACGTCTTTGCTCCTTGCGGAGCCTCATTAGACGACAGTGTATAGTAAAACCATTTTTGTAGACGACAGTTTGCAAAATGAAAGGATCATTCTTGTAGACCATTCGTTGAAAGTCAATCACTGTAGCGCCGTCACTATCAGCTTTTACTTAATTATCGTCGGCCCACTTACACATAAAATGTGTCACTCGCAATCCGCAATACTCAAGTTCCCATATGTCCTCCACAAAATCATAGTAGGTATTGTTCCATGTACGAGATTCTTGTCTTTTGTAGAAAAATCATGCATAGCATTGACACAGAAACTAACACCACTATTTTAGACTGGAATCTCTTTTGCGAGTGTAGAAAGTATAGCCATTTATTGAGTACGACTTGAATTTTTTTACCATCGACGAGGGTCCTCCGGCTAGCTTAAATAAGTCTTCTAAGATACCTTCATTTCCTAACTCGCGAATCTTAGAATAAACATGTGTCCTTAGCCACTTATTATATGTTCGGTTATATTCATCTTGCAACCACTTCTCATTTCTCCATATTTTTGGGTTTACTGCTGATGTAGGGATAAAAGAGAATCTAAAAGAAGTAATTAGAGAGAAGAAGATAATAAAACTCAAGAGAATATAAATATTAATATCATTAACCAAGTCTAAAAATAATGAGCATAGAATGTCTTATTTATAGGCACATTAGTCCTAATAATAATTGAACTCCTAATACTATTTAATCTTAAATAATCTAATAGAATTCAAATAATCCTAATAGATAAACATTAAATAAAATAACTTTAAAATAACTATAATTCTAATAGAGTTCTAATTGTGTTCTCCATCAACTGCCTTTATTTGTTTTTTGTGGACCTAATGTATGGTTCCACCTTGGGAGCATCATGTAGAATGTAGAGACAAGTTTGTTCCCATGCTTCACGAGGAGCCGAGAAAGGATTAGCGGCAGATTTACCTTTTAGCTTCATATTTATCTTCTTAGGTAAACCTATTGCTTCCAGATTAGACAAGCCCTCCGGTCTATTTCGATTCTTAATATAGTCTTTTAGGATCTTCATGTACCTTTTAAAAGGGTACATCTTCCTCAAGTATACCAGCCTACAACGCCTTACTTGGTGGACTAAGTATAATGTTAGATAATCATGATGTCCAAGAATGTGATAGAAATAGTGTCCTTAAAGCATGTGATGTAAAAAGAAAATTATTATTTAATGAATAAAATAGTTTTTCATTATTTCGCATGCATGTATTATTGAATATTTTATGGATATCATTGAAAATTTTCAAAATTATTTATGCAATCTTAAATATTGTGTATAAGTTTTATATACAAGAGGATAATATTTAAGGACAGTAATCGAAATATGTTCGAAATGAATTTAATTAAAATTTTTAAATATTTATTTGAAACATTACTAATATGCGTCATTCATATTAAGAATGGAACGATGTTATTCGCGTCGTTAGTGTGGATAGACAGTGAATGAGTGTATTGTGCATAATGAGATTATGTTATGAATTTTGAGATTCTAAATCATATTCCTTGTGTCTCAGAGACATGATGAAATAGGTAGTCAGAAATGTTATTATATAAGATGGAATTTGCTCTTTCTTCATTGAAAAAGAAGATAAATAATTCCCTTGAAGATTGATTCAGTACTTGAATAAGTAACGAGTTTATATTCATGAATTTGTTTTTATGAATATACTATTCATTAGAGAATCAATGATACTCAAGGATAAAGATGTAATTATAAAGGTTAATAGATTTCACATACTCTAATTATGAATAATTTATGAAAGATAGATCTATATGTAGTGACTATATCAAAAGGACACTTCAAGCTCTTGTAAGTAAATTATGTCTATAATTTCAAGAGTGCAATTCTAAATTTATAGTGCAGTAACTTTTAGAATTAATATAATTAATTAATTAATTAAAGAGTTTAATTAATCACTAATTTTATTAAAGCTCAGAAGTATAGGTTCATGAGTCCTCGCGAAATCCTTATAATATTTTCAAGATAAGAATTATTGGGAATTAATATAACTCAAAATAAGTAATCTGATTATTTAAATTAATTAATTTTAGAACATATTGTGGTGGGACTACGGAGGCCACATGCTCCACACAGAGAGGTGCAATGGGCATGTGGCGCAAGGAAGAATCTCTTTGAGATTTAGTTGCTTTCTCTCCAAGTTATTCGGTTTACTTGTTTGACAAATAATCTAATTAAATTCAAAAGGAAACTAAAGTTTGACTTTATTTAAATTTGAGTTTGAGTCAAAATTGATAACTGGATAAAAAGAGAATGTCTTTTCCTTCCTAGCAGTATTAAACACTAACCACATGGATAAAAATCCTGTGGTGGCTGGCCTTACTAGAGATAGAGAGATAATTTTTGTTTCCAAAATTAAATAGGAAAATATATTTTTACTATGATTTAAAATATAAGTAATAACTAATCTTCTATTGCTAGATAAAGCAAAGAGCTCTCTTAGACTATATAAATAGGAAGCAATAGAAAATTGTGGAACACAATTTTTAGTCTCCCTACTTGTATTAGGCGTGCGCCATAGAGAGAAAAATAAAAGAAAAGTTCTTCCAATTCCCGGTTTGTAACGGTCCAACTTCCCGAGCTTAGTCTTAAAAATTCTTTAAAACCTTTTTTAAAGTAAACCCGGGTACTTAAATTTTAGAATTTTTTTTTTTTTAAACTTAAAACTTTAAAACTAAATTTTCCTTTCAAAACCTTTTTGCTTGTTTTGACATTTCCTCCCTTTTAGCATGCGGTGTTAACTCAGTACTTCCTTTATGCAAAATATATTGGATACTGATTTGTAGTAGTATTTATATTACCTGAGAAAATATGAGTACTTTAGTCTTACACTTAACATAGTAGGACATTAGTATTTATATAGTATGCATTTTTGATAGTATACTGATCGTACTCTAATAAATTTATTACTTAAAAATATTTTAGAAGACGTGTGCAGAAAACTTTGTTGCATGGTGATATCCTTTACCCATTCCCCACCGCCACGTCCACTGCCAGTCCATCATGATCACGGGATTGCAGGATTTTTTACCTATATTATGAACAAACTTAATGAGCCAAAGCTCAATAAGTACAAATATCCTCACAAAGCATTTTACATATAAACAGTTATATAAAAATATGCATGACATCTTATACTCAATTATGAAAGTATGTTTTATCGTCTGATTATGTGCGACCAATAAGGTTCTGAAAGAGCGACTCAAACATTTAGTTCGACAAACCTAAGGTTATATTCATTAATTCATTACTTGATATAATTTGTCATCTAAGTCCAAGGATAATCCTCCCATTTGACCCGAAAATTTGGCACGGCAGTTTACTTTACTTTTCATTATCTTAGCCTCTTATTAAAAGTGAACATACAATTATAATCATGCCGCAAGATATGTAATGCATGTAACTTGAAGAGGCAAAGATCATAGCATAAACTTCATCATCAATCATGAAAACGTTATGCATTCAACCAAACAATTCACAAATAGATAATGTTATTTTAAAATCACATTCATATTGTAGGTAAGGTTTATACTTTCCTGGATGCTTCACGCTTAATGTTTTTTTTTTTTGTTTTTTCAATTAATTCAAACCAATCCCTCAGTGTAGTTGATTCTGTGTCTAATTTCAAGTCGACGCCCGACTGTTAGTTCATTTTCTAATTTCAAATCTCAATTCCTACAAGTTAAGTAAATTTTAAATACATGACCCTAAGGTATTTACCATGGGTAATATTCTGACCTTACGGAAAGTGAGTTAGAAATCAAAGCTTCGTTTGACAATTTTAGCCGTTTTGTCCTTAACGGGTTTTCTAGGCAACCTCAAGGTTCTAATTCAACTCCCTGGTCTCCTTACTGCCCTAGATAGCCTTAGGAACTATTATACAGGTTAGTCCAAAATATTTTCTTATTTTTACATTTTTGACCCGATACTGACATTTTGGCATTTTTACCCCTGAGGCTAAACTAAAACTTTTCATACCATTGTGCTTATTTTTCTACAATAAATAAAATACTCTAAAGGACCTTATGCTAATTCTAAACATTCAATCATTATTTCTTTGGTCCAAATTTTAGTAAAAATCTTGTACCCTAAACAACTTGAGTTCGAGAAAGAATCTATAAAAACTTTCTTCATGAAAATTTCTTATTTTGATGGGATCTACAAATTCTATATGTTTAACAATCGAGTTGGTTCAGTCATCTATTTGTACTTCTGATAATGGTTGAACATTGTACAGTGTATGACTATGTTAGGGTCCAAATTTGAAGAAACTTTCTTCACTAAATTTGTTCTGCTAGTTGAGATCTAAAACTTTTATATTTAGATCAAAAGCTAATTCAGACTCTTTAGACATAAATACATTTTGGGTTGTCAAGTTTTTGTGTCCTCAAGGTTTCTATTTTAAAACCGAACTTTGCAGCCCTTATTAATTAGTAGCTACACAGTCAGCATGTAATCCACTTATCACACCAAGACATTTCATTTTCACGCCAATCTAAAGGCCTTCATGACATACTAGTTAAAATTCTTATTCTTATCATAAACTTTACCTAAACCACATCAAAACAAAAATTTAATTATTTCATTTGAACTGTGTCTCAAATGTAGTATATACCATAACAACATAACACTTAGGCAGGCTTCTAGCTCACATTCTCAACAATACATGCTACGATAAGATTCTCAACCATTAACTTCATTTTCCTGTACTTTTTGTGTAAGAAAAATCGAAACTTGATTTTCAACTAAGGTTTAGAACTTCTCCTTGTCTTAACATTCTTTCTCTTAGAGTATGTTTGGTAGGAAAGGAAAGTAGAAGGAATGAAGAAGGTGGAGAGATTTTGAGAGAGAAAATGGAAATGTAAGTTGTTTGGTGGCAAAGAAAAGAGAAAGGAAGAGAAAATGGAGTGAAAAATAATACATGTGGATCCCACTATTTTCTTCTTTCCATAAGTGGGCGGAAAATGAGGACAATTAATTAAAGTGAGCAGAATTACTAAATTACCATTTTCTCCATCAACATATAAGCATAAAATTTAAGAGTATAAAAGTAATTTATGAGTAAATTTTTTTTTCTCCCAATTTAACTTTCAATACTAAATAAGTGAAGATAAGTTCATTTTCTTTTCATCTTCTCATACTAAACAACTTAAAAGAAAATTAATTTTTTTTTCTACCATTGTTATTTTCTATCATTTTTATATTTCATTTCTATCATATTTTCTTTTCTTCCTACTAAACATAGCATTAAGGTTATAGCTCTTTTCAATTAAACCTATTTTCTTTGAGAAAGAGAACAAACTAGTTTTAGGGACTAGTTTTCTAAAACATAATCAAAAACTTAAAAGAAAACCATAATAGACTAACCAAAACTAAATGTTACCAAAATAGATTCTTCTACTTGGTCTTGCTTTTGAAGATAACTAACCTTGATGAGAATAATTTTTTTTGGAGATATAAGAGGGACTATCACTCTATGTGAGAAACAAAATGGAGGGGATTTAATTTTCTTTTATATAGTGACGTATATTTTAAAATTTTTGTCTAATTTAATATCATAATTTGTGATTCTGATAAAATATTTTTTTTTGTTAAAAATCTGCACTTTAAAATTTAAATTCATAAACAATAGTTGTAAAATGAGAAAAAAGGAGACTTTTTACTTTACTAATGGGTATTATCAATATAATGATTTGAAGGGCTTCGTGATAATCTTTGGGCTGATTTAGGAGAAGAAATTTGGCAGCTTCTAGGAAAAAGGGAATGATTTCAATTCCATGTCATTAGGTGAGATATTTTGGTGGGTTTTGATATCACCAATTGTCATGAATAGGAAGGAGGAAGAGGAGGCGGAGTTTGAGGTCAGGACGAAGTGCATTGGGCTCGCCGGAGCGCTGTAGAAGAAGCCACCGGCGGCGGCGGCGGAGGAACAGCGGCCGGGGCTGGAAGGAGCGCTGACGTAGGGAGTGGAGCAAGCGCTCTCGAAGTCCTCGAAGAGGGGATGGGGATCGTGGGAGTCGGGGATTTCGCCATTGTTAGGGTTTTGGAGGTCTGGTTTTGGGTCGCCATTGTTGTTGCAGCTTTGAGGTTCATGGTTGTTTTGAGGAAGCAAGGAACAAAAAGATTACGGCATGGGTCTGAGTGCAAAGATATATAGAGGGAGAGCTTTTGGCAGTTTTTATTTTGCACTTGGAGTTCGAGTTAAACCTCCTTTATGCCATTGCCATTGAGTTTTGTTTTTGTTTGTTTTTTTTTTTTTTTTTTTTATCTACAGTTGAGATTAAGATTTATGGTTATTATTGTTGTTAAAAAATTATTCTTTGAAAGTATACGGTAGAATCAGAAAACATGAGCTATTACCGGTTGTTATTTATTTTTCAACTCTTAAAGATGTATTAAAAATTATTTATTACATATATTTTTTTTAAACTAATGTAAATTTAACTAGATTTCACAATCTAGTGAGGAGTACGAGAGAAAGTCTTTACTTTTTTATATAATAAGTTAAAAGGTGGTTTTAATCACATTTTTTTTTTTTTTTTTTGCTATTCATAGTTCATTCTCCTTCTAATTACACACCTCATATAATTTTTAATTGAGTAAATTTTTTTTATACACCATGTTATTTCAAAATTAGCCTTAACTATTATTATAGAATCATTAGGTAAATAAATTAACTTGATTAATTTATTTGTATATAAATTAATATAATTTATAAAGTATTTTAAAAATTTTATGAATTAATACATTATTCGCACTTATTCGCTTATACATCAGAAATGAATTTGGAAACTAACAAAAACCAACGCCCTTATTACAAACACAGAAACTTTGACATAAAAACTAGAGAAAACTAAAGAGATCAAACAAACAAGAACAAGTCCCTTAACACAGCAAATCTAAGAAGAACAGTTGAAACAACGTTGGAAAAAGCCTCCCAAAATGGCACTGAAAGCACTTTAAACTCGGCGATGCATGGGGCACACACACCTCTGCCGATTGGTGCGATTGACACACAACTAGAGCACCTTCTTCGCCTCCCTCTCATGATCTAATTCCCGGAGTTTCAACAAGATCCTGTAGTGAACGAGTCCTAGATCTCCAACATAGATCGGCGGCCTCTTCCTCTTAAACAGCTCCATTTCAGTGGCTCCACATACTTCCATCGGTATGAACCCGTCTCCGGTGACTACTGTGATTTTCCCATTGAGATTTGGAGGCCGACAGCCTAACAAAAAGCCAGACCACTGACCCCAGAATCCAAACTCTTGAAACTCTCAGACCCTCTCTCATTAACTTTATCTCTAGCATCAAGCACTCACTTAAATTGTAATCCATTATTTTAGAAACACTTAGGCCTCGTTTACTTCGCAGATTTGAGTTTTCAATTCAAGCTGAGAAGTGATATTTTTTTAGAGCTTTTCACTGTAGCAGAAAAAGTTAGATGTGACATTTTTTTAGAGCTTTTTACTATAAAAACCTAAAACTGAAAACTCAAATCAATAAAATAAATGAGGCCTTAGTATTATTTTCTCCATAAAAAATAAAAAAAGGTGTGCACAAATGAATAATTTAATCAACAATGCAGCTTAAAACATAGAATTAAGTCTTGCTTAACCCTTTTTTGTTAGAATTTAAAAACTTTAAAAGCGAAGCCCATTAAATTTTGAATTAGTCTCACTTAACCCTTTTATTTTAAAATTTTTGTTAAAAACTTACAGAAAAATGAGATAGTGCGATCACGCGGTCTTTTTGTTAAAACTTTTGTTAAAAGCAAAAGGAAAAAGACTACGTTACCATACTTAATCCATTATTCTTCTTTATGATTAACAAAAATTCTAATTTTTAAGTGGAACACTATGACTAATTCAAGATTCATGGGAGAAATTAAAAGTTTTTAAGTTGGAGAAACTAGGAGTGACTCTAAATTCAGGGGCATCGGCTAGCTTAATCCTTTCTTCTATAATCCTTTAGCCGTTTCTTTTTTTCCGGTCTAATTGATTTCCTCTTATGCTTGGGAAAAAAGGTAGAAAAAGAAACCATCCAAGATAAAAGGACATTTTGAATACTTCATAAATTTGAAGCTTAATGTCGTTAATACAGGGTCCAAGAGGATCAGTAGACAGAGTCAGTGTTTTCTTTCTGATGATATTCAAATTCTCTCGCTTGCCGTCTTTCTCTCTCGCTTCGTTCACAAGTCAAATAGTTTGATTAGCTTCTCCAATCGCAACAAGCGAACAATATGCTTGTAATCGCAACTGAAGCTCCGAGAAACGATACCTCTAGTAAATAAACGATAAAACCATTAAAAATGGCAACCAAATGAAAGGAGAAAACAAAAGACTATTACAATAGCTTGATAAACGACAGCATCAAGCAAAAACGACAAAATAGGTGTAAAACATGAAGCATAAAATCTTGGTCGAGTGTAGTAAGACCGTTCATTTTACCGATTCGAGTTTAAAATTTAAATTTTATTACTGTAAAATACTCTAAAAAACAGTCACATCTAACTTTTTTACTACAGTAAAAAACTTTCATATAAAGTCATATATTAATTCAAATTAAAAACTTGAATTAACGAACTAAATAAGTCTTAAATTTCGTTAATTACGTGCATTAATATATGATAAATACTTGGAGCACTAGTGGCTTTACCCCATCGGTGGGACCTCTAAGTCAGGGATGATGCTATATTGAAGGACCGGTGCCCCTTCGCATTGCTTTTAATATACAAAGGCTTATGAATCCATGTATATTAAAGGCTTATGAATCCATGTACAGACGATGTATAAGAAAAGTTTAGTTCATTAATTAAAATTATAAAATTAAAATTATTTTTAATTTATATATATTTTTTATAAAAAAAATATTATAATAAATTATAAACTACAATTTAAACCGGTATATAAATTCTACAATTAAACAAACTCCTAAGTTTTAGAGAAGGTCAATAATTCTTTACATATATAAAAGTCTCAATCGGGACTTCCTGCCTTTTGTCCTAATGGGGGAAATATTTAATCTGTGATGGGAGCGGAAGATACGCTTCGTCCTTTTTGCGCCCCCCCTTTTCTCTCATTCTTTTTTTTTTTTTTTTTTTTTTTTTCTCACCTTTATTTAATTTTATTATTATTTTAATCTGTCAATTTTTTTTTTCTTTTGCTTTTCTGCTTTTTGTATTTTTTTTTTTGGGTCTTCCTTTTTTTTTTTTTATTTACTGTTTTATTCCATCTTTTTTATTCTCTCACCTTTTCTTTCATTTTTTTAACCACTACATCTTCTTGTAGAGTGTGTTCACTTCACCGATTATAATTTGTAATTTGAGTTGAGTGTATAGATTAGAGTTAGAATTTAAATTAGAATTATATCTGAAAGGTGTCCTTGGTCAATAGAACAACAGTCAGCGGAGGACATCGGGAACTGCTACTTAGAGCTATTTTCTCCGTTTTGGGCAAACTGATGAACGGCGAGGAAAGGTGTCCTCGGTCAACGGAACAAGATCTGGCTCAAACGAAACAAGATCTAGCTCAAACGGAACAAGATCTTGGTTGCAGCTTCACCACGCGGGGTTATATTCGTCAAATCAGCATCAGGGAATCATCATTGTAGATGATGGGAATGGACAGAGAAGAGAGAGCTGTTAGAGGAAGAGGGAAGAAAACGAATGAACGAGACAAGAAAACGGTAAGGCGTGTAGAGAATATGAGAGAAAATAGCAGAGTTGTGGAGAACACTTTTACTATAGCTCATATTCGAGTTAATGAGAATTCAATCGGTGGTTGAATTCCAATTCACGGGCATTAACTCGAATTGTAATTTGAATCACAATTCAGACGGGGTTCATCGAACACATATTTGGGTTGTGGACTCAACTTGAGTTGGGCTTACTCAAGTTGAGTCTTGTAACAACCCGAAGAATTAAATTATATTAATTAAGGTAATTGAGATTTAAAAGTGTGTCTAATCTAGTTTAATAAATTAATTATTGACTAATAAATGTTTCTAACATGTAAATTTAAATAATTTCAAGGTACTTAAATATTCTCAGTAATTATATTTTACCCAGAAATGTGTGTAGGCACATTTTCTAGACTTTTTTAAATATTTGTGACACCTGACCTTTTTCTTTTCTTTTTATTTTTCTTTTCCTTTTTCTTTTCTTTCCTTTTTCCTTTTCCTTTCTTTCCTCTCATGCAACTCTCTTTCTCACACTCTCCTTCTCTCTCACTCTCTCTCGTTCCCTCACTCTCGCTCTCTCTCTTCCATTTTTGCTTCAAATCAACCAAATTTCGAACCAAAGAGAAATTTCAAGAAGTTATCAACGTCAAGAGAAGAATTCGAGGTAGGATTTCTGAAAAGTCCCTCTTGAATCTCAAGTTTTTTCGGCTTTAAAATCTTATTTTTGGTTCGAAAAAGATTTTGATGGATTTTGAGTAAAACCATGGTAGAAATTGGAGATCTAGGGTTCTTTGGACTTGATTCAGTACTTAAAACCCGGATGTAGTGGTTTCCCTTTGAAATATTTTGATTTGGAACTGAAATTGCAGGTTTTTGGGTTGATTCCGTGGGTTTTCCTCACCCTATTGTTCTTCACAGGTCGACATGGGTGGTCAATTGAACCGGTCGACCTATGTGGTCGACCGGACTGCACTAACTCCACCGGTCGACCGGTAGTGTTGCACTGCTTTGTCACTAGTCGACCAGTCTACACGGGGTTTGACCCTGTTTTGCTTGAAAAACCCTGTTTCGACCCTGATTTTTTAGGAGAACCCAAATTAACTTCATTTGGGGACCTAGAGTGAATGGATTATCATCTTTAATCCATGTTTTGGAATTAAAACCCTTGGAATGATGATTTGAAACATGAATTGATTTACAAAACTTGAAAATTGATTAAGGCAAACTAATAGGAAATCAAAGGATATAATTGAGATTGAGTTACTTTAGGAATGAGAATTGGATCCTAAAGTGTGGTTTTGTATCAGTGCTAGTTGAGGACTTGGATTGAGGGGCATGAGGAAGCGAAAGCCGGAATAGAACACCACTAGCTAGGTTTGGTACTTGAGAGGTATGATTTCTTACCATTTTCTTTGGAAGCCTGATTTTAAAAGAGTTTTGGCATTGCAAGTGTTTTAAAGAAAGGGTATGTTTGTGAAAGAAAAACATGTTTAAAACCATAGCTTTATTTTAGCTATTGGAATTATAATGAACTGTTTCATAAAGAATTGTCACGCCCCCCCAAACGGGGTGGGTGACGTGGAGCTCGATTAGGGATTATTAAAGCAGATCCCCAACCGGGTCCCACACTTAGCTGCATTAGAATATAAATAAATTACATAATCCCGGAGCCTCTGACACACAGGGCTCCACCCCACAGGACATACAGTACCGTACATACATGCTCATGTAAATAATCATTACAATAGACATCAACCACAGTCTAGTAAATCCAAATGTTAAATAAGTTTACATAACTTTTCTCAATTCCTTACATTTTATAACAGAGGATGAACACGATCCTCTCTTGCTCGATCCGTAGCACGACTCAGCTACGATGCACCGCTCCTCGAATCTCCTGGGAGGGGTTTAAACATTTGAGACATGAGCGAAAGGCCCAGTCGGATATAATTTGAAATAATTAAAATAAATGAGTGCATAACTGAATAAATAAATAAAATAAGACATTCAGTCCCAACAGAGCAGCCGGAACCTCACATCCTTTTTCTCAAAGGATATATAACAGAAAATAATCCATATTACAGGCTTCAGCGAGTAATTAGTACAAATTACTCACCTTACCAAGTGCCTCGCCTACCCGGTCCGGTTTTGGGTTCTGCCCCCGACGATGCACTCTCTGCATCCTATCTAGGCTTACAGCAATAGACTTTATTACCAGTTCACAAGATCTCTCATCTTAAGAAATCATTCATTTAACATTATGAAATGGTTCATATGACCCCACGAACTACTTAAGCCGCGGGCCCCATGACTGGGCAAGCCATGAGGTTCCATGACTAGACAAGATATGGATTCCAAGGACAGGACAAGCCAAGGAATTCCATAAACTAACAAGTCATGGTTTTTAAAACATTTTTCTTTCGCAAACCAATCCCTTTCTTTAAAACATTTTCAAGGCCAAAATTCTTTTTGAAAACAGGCTCACAAAGAAGAGGGATAGAAGTCCTACCTCGAACAATTAAACCTGGGACTAGCGTTGCCTTTTCCAGCTTCTGCTTCCTCAAGCCCCTTCAGTTTGAATCCTCAGCGATCACTGATACAAGATAACACTTTAGGATTAATTCTCATTCCTAAATTAATCCAATCTCAATCAGGTACCAAGATTTTCCAATTAGTGTGCCCTAATCCATTTTCATATTTCAAATTCCATTCTAAGGGTTTTAAATATCGAATCAGGGATTAAAGATGCTAATCTCTTCATCCTAAGTCCCCAAATGAAGCTAATTTGGGTTCTCCTCGAAAACAGGGATCAAAACCCGTGTACACCGGTCGACCAGTGACAGAAAAGTGCATCACCACCGGTCGGCCGGTGGTGTGCATCCAGTCGACTGGACCGGTCGGCCGGTGGTCTTAGCAAGATCCGGTCGACCGATGCGGTCGACCGGTGGAGAACTCCAGTTTGCGAAAACTTGCGGAAATCAGTTGAAAAACCTGCAAATCCAGTCCCAAATCACAAAATCTCAAGGGACAACCACTAGATCCAGGTTCTAGGTCCTAAAACAAGTCCAACGAACCCAAGATCTCCAATTTCTACCCTAGTTTCAGTCAAAATCCATCAAAATCCGTTTTGAACCAAAAGTAAGTTTTGAATCCGAAAAACTTGAAATCCAAGAGAGGTTCTTTCAGTAATCTTATCTTGAATCCTTCTCTTGATGTTCGAAACTCTTTGAAATCACTCTTAGTTCGAATCCGGTCTTGATTTGAGACACAAATGGAGGAGAGAGAGAGAGAGATAGTGGGCGGAAGTGAAGAGAGGGAGAGAGAGAAAGAGCGCACGGAGAAGAAAAGGAAGGAAAAAGAAAAAGAAAAGGAAAAGAAAAAGAAAAGAAAAGGAAAATAAAAATGAAATGACATGTGTAAAATATAACAGTCTAGAAATGCGCCCATACACACTTCTAGATTAAAATAAATTACTGTGAAAAATTTAAATACCTTGGAATCATTAAACTCTCATTTCAAAAACATTTATTAATCAAAACTCAATTAATTAAATCAGATTATGCACACTAATAATCTCAATTACCTTAATTAATCTCAATTAATTCTTCAGGGTGTTACAGGAATAATGAATGATTTTTTAAGACGAGATCTTGCGAATTGGTAAACCGACTGATGGCCTAGATAGGATGTGGAGAGTGCATCCTTGGGGGCAGGACCCGAAACCTAGCCCGGGGGTGATAGGCTTGTGCATGTGGTTGTGTAAGTAATTTATCATAGTATAAATTACTTGCTGATACTTGTAATAAGGAGATTTTCAGTTATATTTCCTTTGAGAAAAAGGATGTGAGGTTCCAATTGTTGTGTTAAAACTAAATGTTCATATTTATTTCATTGTTTAATTATTTACTCATTTACTCATTTATTTATTTGTTTGTTTATAAGTTATTTCAAAATATATCCTACTGGGCCTTTCGCTCACGTTTTATTATTTTATAAATGTTAACCCCTACAAGGTGACTCTAGGAGCAGTGCGGAGTACCTAAGTTGCTACCACCCGATTAAGAGAGGATTGTGTTCATTCTCCTAGTGTATAAATGTAAGAATTGTAAAATTTTTGTAAACTCGGATATTTGGATTTCTAGATTATGGTTGATGTCTGTAATGTTATTTACATATTCATATATGTACAATACTAAAGATCTTGTGGGTAGCTCCTGTGGGTGTAGCACTGAGTGATGTTAGAAGATCGAGTTCGAACCTCTTCCTTGTACTTTATTTTCAGCTAAATAGAATGCTTGTTTAGGAATTTCTCTAATATTTTATTTTAATCATGTTTAACTCCTAATCGAGCCTCCACATCACCAATCCCTACCCGGGGGCGTGACAGAGTGGTATCAGAGCCCTTAGGTTTATAAACCACAAGATTGTAGATACATGTGTGACATTAGGAATCCACTAAACTGTCTAGTTTCTTTTCAGTTAAAGGAGATTTCACTGCGACGTAGATCTGTTAACAACTCGGCACCACCGAATCAAGAGTTCATGGATGCCATGTATGTCGCTTTCCAAGGCATGGCCACTCGAGCTCAGAATGAGCGACCGGCTGAGGATGAGAAGTTACTTCCGTGAGTTCAGACGTGCACCTATCCCACATTCAATAGTGAGGGAAGACCCCAGGAGGCGGAGTACTAGTTTGACTCCATAGTTAAAAACCTAAACACTATGGGAGTACCGGAGGAATACTGGATAAAATTCGTGGTGTACAAGATGGAGGGTCAAGCAAGCAACTGGTGGAAGCAAGTAAGAAGAAGGCAAGATGTTGCGGGAATGACTTGGGAGTAGTTTGAGGTTCTCTTTAATGAACAATACTTCCTCAGAGCTATAGGGATCAGAAGGCAATGGAGTTTATGACCTTGCAACAAGGTGATATGTCGATAAGGGAATACGAGGCTAAGTTGAATGGCTTGTCCCGCTTTGCGTCATCTCTGGTGGAGTTTGAGCATTTGAAATGCCTGAAATTTGAGAAAGATTTTAAGAATTCTGTAAGGAGACCCTTGGTGGCTCTAGGAATTCAAAATTTTTTAGACTTAGTGGCTGCTGTGTCACACCCCCCAAACGGGGTGGGTGACGTGGAGCTCGATTTGGGATTAATAATGCAGATTCCCAGCCGGGCCCCAGACCTGACTGCATTAAAATATGAATAAATTACATAATCCAGAAGCCTCTGACACACAGGGCACCACCCCACAGGACATACAGTATCGTACATACATGCTCATGTAAATAATCATTACAACAGACATCAACCAAAGTCTAGTAAATCCTAATATTAAATAAGTTTACATAATTTTCACCAAATTCCTTACACTTTATATCAGAGGATGAACTCAATCCTCGCTCGATCCAACGGTAGCAATCTCCAGCTACCCTGCACCACTCCTCGAGTCTCTTGGGAGGGGTTTAACATTTAAAACATAAAATGTGAGCGAAAGGCCCAGTAGGATATAATTTGAAATACTCAAAATAAATGAATAAATAAGTGAATAAGTAAATAAACAAGACATTCAGTCCCGACAGAACAACTGGAACCTCACATCCTTTTTCTCAAAGGAAATATAATTAAAAATAACCATATTACAGGCTTCAGCAAGTAATTAGTACAAATTACTCACCTAACCAAGCGTCTCGCCTACCCGGACCGAGTTTCGAGTTCTGCCCCCGGGGATGCACTCTACGCATCCTATCTAGGCTTACAGCAATAGACTCTATTACCAGTTCACAAGATCTCTTATCTTAAGAAATCATCCATTAAACATTAAGAAATCGTTCATATGACCCCACGAACTACTCAAGCCGTGGGCCTCATGACTAGGCAAGCCATGAGGTTCCATGACAAGACAAGCTATGGATTCCATAGACATGATAAGCCAAGGATTTCCATAAACTAACAAGCCATGGTTTTTAAAACATTTTTCTTTCGCAAACCAATCCTTTTCTTTAAAACATTTTCAAGACCAAAATCCTTTTTGAAAACAGGCTCACAAGGAAAAGGGATAGAAATCCTACCTCGCACAATCAAACCTGGGACTAGCGTTGCCTTTTTTGGCTTCCGCTTCCTCGAACCCCTTCAGTCTGAATCCTCAACGATCATTGATACAAGATAACACTTTAGGATCAATTCTCATTCCTAAAGCAATCCAATCTCACTTATGTACCAAGATTTTCAATTAGTGTGCCCTAATCTATTTTCATGTTTCAAATTCCATTCCAAGGGTTTTAAATATCAAATCAGGGATTAAAGATGCTAATCCTTTCATCCCAAGTCCTCAAATGAAGCTAATTTGGGTTCTCCCCGAAGACAGGGGTCAAAATGACACTTTTCAGGCCAAACAAGGTCAAACCCGTGTGCACCGGTCGACCCGTGATAGAGCAGTGCAACACTACCGGTCGGCCAGTAGCGTGCACACCGGTCGACCGGTCAGCCTGCAATTCGGTTGACCGCACAGGTTGACTGGTGGAATTGACTGCGCGAGAGAAGCTCGCGGAAATCAGTCCAAAACCTACAAATTCTAGTCCCAAATCCAAATATTTCAAAGGGAAACCACTAGATTCGGGTTCTAGGTCCTAAAGCAAGTCCAAAGAACCCAAGATCTCCAATTTCTACTCTAGTTTTACTCAAAATCATGAAAAATTTGGTTTGAACCAAAATAAGTTTTGAAATTCAAAAACTTGAGATTCAAGAGAGGTTCTTCCAGTAATCTTACCTCGAATCCTTTTCTTGATGTTGAAAATACTTTGAAACTCTTCTTTGGCTCAAGATCCGTTTGATTTGGGACAAAAACGAGAGAGAGAAAGAGGGAGAGAGCACGGGAGTGAGAGTGAAGGAGAGAGACGACACAGGGAAGGGAAAGAAAGAAAAGAAAAAGGAAAAAGGAAAGAAAAGAAAAATAAAAGAAACTGACATGTGTATAATATAACAGTCTAGAAATGCACCCATACACACTTCTGGGTTAAAATAAATTACTAAGAAAAATTTAAATACCTTGGAATCATTTAAACTCTCATTTCAAAAACATTTATTAATCAAAACTCAATTAATTAAATCAGATTAGGCACACTAATAATCTCAATTACCTTAATTAATCTCAATTAATTCTTCAGGGTGTTACATGCTGCCACAAGCGTGGAACAAGATAACATGGCCTATCAGCAAAGCAAGGAAGCAACTGGTCGAGTTTCTGCTTCTGGTGGACCTCTGCTTCAAGTGTGCCACAACGGAGTCGTAGAAAGCCGTAATCAAGGGCAGGTCAGTGGAGACATGATCAATGGTGGTAGTAGTTCATCTGAAAGTGATAGGAGTGCTCCTTATAGACCTATGTGCCATCATTGTGGGCAGATTGGTCACATTAGGAGGAGTTGTCCTAATCGGAATCAGTCGCCAACTCAACAGCCCCAAAGTGACGTTTCCTATAGTCAAGGAATGCCACCGCAGGTCATACCACCCTACCAGCCGCAGCTGCCAATGCCAATGTCATACCCTCTTATGCTAACCTACCATCTGGCTCAATATCCATAGTTTCAGCCTCAAGCGTCTGGAGCAGTGCATATACCTCTGCCACAACAATATAGGCCAGGAACTCAACGACCTAATATTGGTGATAAAGGGAAGAGGAAAGCATAAGGACAAGCTTATACCCTGACAAGAGGCAGTTCTAGAGGTTAGGCTAGCAACACAGTGGTTGAGGGTATGATCCTAATCTCTCACTCCTTAGCACATGTGTTGTTTGATACTGGTGTTACTCCTTCTTTTATATCAAGTTCTTTTGTGCAAGCCTTGAAACTGAAATCTGAGAGCTTGGAAACCCCGATGACTTTGAACTCCCCGTTGGGATGTGTGGAGGTAACTGGTGTGTGTAGATCATGTGAAATCACGACTGGGGGTGAGCGATTGAGAGCTGACCTGATAATCCTTTCTATGAGTCTGTTTGACGTGGTACTTGGAATGGATTGGTTAGCAAGATACGATGCGATTGTCGATTTTTACCGTAGGAGAGTGACTTTGATGACTGATTTTGGAGTGATAATCACTTATCAAGCGGACATGAACTCAGTTTTAGAAGAATGACTATTGAGATACAGCGTTGGAGGGCGTAGGGATCTAGCCTGTTTTTCCTTCCTTCTTGCTTTAGAAGGTGAACCCAAGGTAACTGGGGATAATGTGGGAATTCCTGTGGTGGATGAGTTTGCATATGTATTTCTAAAAGAGCTACCCAGTTTACCATTAGATCGGGAGATTGAATTTGACATTGATTTGATTATGGGAATAACACCTATTTCTATTCCTCCCTATCGAATGGCACCTGTAGAAATAAGAGAAGTAAAGAAACAACTCGGGGAGCTAGCGGAGAAAGGGTATATAAGGAATAGTACTTCCCCGTAGGGTGCATCGATGTTATTTGTGAAGAAGTACGACAGATTTCTTCGGTTGTGCATTGACTATCGTTAATTAAATAGGGTAACTGTGAAGCATAAATACCCACTGCCGAGGATCGATGAGTTATTTGATCAATTGGGTAGATCACAGTATTACTCTAAGATTGACTTGAGGTGAGGATACCACCAGCTTAAGATTAAGGAGGAAGACATTCTGAAAACTACCTTTAGAACTCGGTATGGGCATTTTGAGTTCTTAGTAACGCCTTTTGGGTTGACAAATGCCCCAGTTACATTCATGGATCTAATGAATCGGGTCTTTTGACCTTATTTAGTTCAATTTGTGATTGTCTTTAGCGACGACATTCTAGTTTATTCGAAAACTTGAGAAGAACATGAGCAGCATTTGAAAATCGTTCTTCAAACTCTTCGTGAACACCAACTGTATGCGAAAAAGGAGAAGTGTGACTTCTAGCTGATAAAGGTAAAGTTCCTTAGCCATGTGATATCAAAACAAGGAGTTTTTGTGGACTCTTCCAAGATTGAGACTGTGCTACAGTGGAAAAGGCCAAAGAATGTGGCAGAGATTCAAAGTTTCCTTGGACTAGCAGGATACTATCAGCGTTTTATAAAGGACTTCTCGAGCATTACTGCACCGATGACTCGGTTGACTAAGAAATAAGTCAGATTTGAATGGGACGCTGAGTGTGAACATGCCTTTCAGGAATTGAAGATCAGGCTGACAAGCGCACCAGTCCTGACTATACCCAATAGCAAAAAGCCATATGAGGTATATTCTGATGTCTCAAGGAGTGGACTCGGCTGTGTTTTGATGTAAGGTGGATGCGTTGTAACTTACGCATCTCTCCAAAGATATTTGCTCTAAAGATATGGAGATGTTATCTCTATGGAGCAAAGTTTCAGGTCTTCTCTGACCATAAGATTCTGAAGTATTTGTTTACTCAGAAAGATCTGAACCGCAAGTAGAAGACACGGGTAGAGTACGTGGAAGATTATGACTTCACACTACAATACCATTCGAAAAAAGCTAATGTGGTAGTTGATGATCTCAGTAGGAAGACTTCGGGGACTTTGGCGTCACTAGCTTTGGAGGACTAGAAAATAACTGAAGTGGTGAGCGAATTTGATCTAGGCAATGGTGTATAATCTGATATCCACACAGACCCTTGTGCAATAAGTTAAGCAGAATCACTATCAGGATCCTCATCTTTAAAGAATTTGGATTCGAATCCAGAATGGAGAGCAACTTGAAGATTCAAGAATCTGTGAGGATGGAGCACTTTATTTTCACAATCGCCTAGCTATTCCTAAGATGGATGAAATCAAGAAGAAAAATCTACATGAAGCCCATAATACGCTATTCATCCAGGAAGCACCAAGATGTACTAAAACTTGAAGAGACAAAATTGGTAGAGAGGCATGAAGAAAGACGTTCATGAGTACGTCTTAGAATGTGTAACTTGTCTCTAGATTAAAGCTAAACACCAGAAGCCTGCTGGAGAGTTGTAGTTTCTACCTGTTTCGGGATGGAAATGGGAGCACATCACGATGGATTTTTTTGATGGAACTACCAAAAACTGAGCACAAGCACGATGTCATCTGGGTGGTGGTGGAAAGGTTGACAAAATCTGCGCATTTCATACCATTTCGTACGACGTATTCTCAGAAAATCCTGGCAGAGTTGTACCTAGAGTATGTTGTGAGACTTCACGGGGTACTGTTATCGATTAAGTCCGATCGTGATACTCGCTTTAATGCAAGGTACTGAAAAAGTTTCTAGGAAGCCATGGGAATTGAATTGAATTATAGCACAACATTTTATCCTCAGACTGATGGAGAATCTGAAAGAGTTATTTAGATCTAGAGGATATGTCTCATGCTTGTAATCTGGATTTTGGTAGAAACTGGAAGAAATATCTTCACCTTGCTGAGTTTGCTTATAACAACAACTATCAAGCTAGTATTGGTATGGCATCGTTCAAAGCTTTGTACGGTCAACCGTGTAGATCACCTATTTGTTGGCTGGAACTAGAGGATCGGCTTACTACTAGACCAAAAGTTATCTAAGAGAACAATGAGAAGATAGCTATGATTCGAGAACGATTGTTAACAGCTCAGAGTTGTCAAAAGAGCTATGCTGATAGAAGACGTAGACCTTTAGAATTTCAAGAAGGCAACTTCGTTTTGCTGAAGGTCTCCCCACGCAAAGGAGTTGTTCGTTTTGGTGTAAAAGGGAAACTTGCGCCAAGATATGTTGGACCATTCCCGATCGTGCAATGGGTTGGTGTCGTGGCGTATCGTATGGCTTTACCGCCTGAACTATCTCACGTGCATGACGTGTTTCACGTCTTGATACTTCGTAAATGTCAGCCTGATCCGGAAGCCGTGGTGCAATGGTATGACATTCCGTTACAGTATGACGCGACATACGATGAGGTACCAGTTCAGATTCTTGATCGGAAAATGAAGAATCTACATCATTGTGAGAATCCATTAGTGAAAGTATTATGGCAGCACCATGGAGTTGAGGAAGCAACATGGGAGCTTGAGACGACGATGCAGGAGCGGTATGCACATCTGCTTGCATTTTGAGGAAAGTCTTAATTTTGAGGACATAATTCCTTAAGGGGGGTGGAGTTGTAACACCTTGAAGAATTAAATGGGATTAATTAAGGTAATTGATATTTATTAGTGTGCCTAATCTGGTTTAATAAATTAATTGTTGATTAATAAATATTTCTAACGTGTAAATTTAAATAATTCTAAGGTATTTAAATATTCTCAGTAATTATATTTTACCCAGAAATGTGTGTGGACACATTTTCTAGGACTGTCTTTATTTGTGACACCTGTCCTTTTTCTTTTCCTTTTATTTTTCTTTTCCTTTTTATTTTCTTTCCTTTTCCTTTCTTTCCTCTCATGCAACTCTCTTTCTCACACTTTCCCTCTCTCACACTCTCTCTCGTTCCCTCTCTCTCCCTCTTTTCCATTTTTGCTTCAAATCAACCAGATTTAGAACCAAAGGGAAATTTCAAGAAGTTTTTAACGTCAAGAGAATAATTCGAGGTAAGATTTCTGAAAAACCTCTCTTGAACCTCAAGTTTTTTCGGATTTAAAAACTTATTTTTGGTTCAAAATGGATTTTGATGGATTTTGAGTAAAACCATGATAGAAATTGGAGATCTTGGGTTCTTTGGACTTGATTCATTACTTAGAACCCGGATATAGAGGTTTCCTTTGAAATATTTTGATTTGGAATCAAAATTGTAGGTTTTTGGGTTGATTCCGTGGGTTTTCCTCGCCCTACTGTTCTTCATAGGTCGACATGTGTGGTCGACCGGACCGGTCGACCACATATTGCACACCACTGGTTGACCGATAGTGTTGCACTGCTCTGTCACTAGTCGACTGGTGTACATGGGGTTTGACCCTGTTTTGCCTGAAAAATCCTGTTTTGACCCTAATTTTTTAGGATGACCCAAATTAGCTTCATTTGGGGACCTAGAGTGAATAGATTAGCATCTTTAATCCATGTTTTAGAATTGCAACCCTTAGAATGATGATTTGAAACATCAATTGATTTACAAAAGTTGAAAATTGATTAATGCACACTAATAGGAAATCAAAGGATATAATTAAGATTGAGTTGCTTTAGGAATGAGAATTGGATCCTAAAGTGTGGTTTTGTATCAGTGCTAGTTGAGGACTTAGATTGAGGGACTTGAGGAAGCGAAAGTCGAAATAGTACACCACTAGCCAGGTTTGGTTACTTGAAAGGTAAGATTTCTTACATTTTTCTTTGGCAACCTGATTTTAAAAGAGTTTTGGCTTGTAAGTGCTTTAAAGAAATGGCATGTTTGTGAAAAAAAAACATGTTTAAAACCATAGCTAGCTTTTAGCTATTGGAATTATAATGAACTATTTCATAAAGTTTAATGAATGATTTCTTAAGACAAGAGATCTTGCGTAAACCGACTGATGGCCTAGATAAGATGTGGAAAGTGCATCCTTATGGGCAGGACCCAAACCCGCCCGGGAGTGATAGGCTTATACATGTGGCTGTGTAAGTAATTTATCATAGTAAAAATTACTTGCTGATGCTTGTAATACGGAGATTTTCTGTTATATTTCCTTTGAGAAAAAAGATGTGAGGTTCCGACTGTTGTGTTGGAACTTAATGTCCGTATTTATTTTGTTGTTTAATTATTTACTCATTTACTCATTTATTTATTTTTCGTTTATAAGTTATTTCAAAATATATCATATTGGACCTTTCACTCACGTTTTATTGTTTTATAAATGTTAACCCTCCTAGGTGACTCTAGGAGCAATGCGGAGTAGTTGAGTTGCTACTACCCGATTAAGAGAGGATTGTGTTCATCCTCCTGGTGTATAAATATAGGAATTGTAAAATTTTATAAACTCTGATATTTGGATTTCTAGATTGTAATTGATATCTGTAATGTTATTTACATGTTCATGTATGTACAATATTAAAAATCATGTGAGTAGTTCCTATGGGTGTAGCCCTGAGTGATGTTAGAGGATCGAGTTCGAACCTCTTCCTTGTAATTTATTTTTAGCTAAACAGAAAATTTATTTAGAAATTTTTCTAATATTTTATTTTAATCGCATTTAACTCTTAATCGAGTCTTCACGTCACCAATCCCGTCTGAGAGAGTGAGAGAGTCTACCAAACGAACACCCCATCAGTATGTTTCTTTCTTCTTTTTTTTTTTTTTTTCCTTTTCTTCCTTTTGTTTTGTTTTGTTTTTTTTTTTTTTGTCCTCCTTTTCTTTTTTGTTTCTTTTTTTATTTATTAAACGTCAGCCTTTACGCCCGCATCACATTTGAATCTGTTGAACCTGTTTTCTCCTCACCCACCACCCCACGACAATCGAGGCCTTTATAAAAATAACTAAATAGAAAAATCTTATTAATAAAATTATTTTTTTTAAAATTTTTATTTATAAAATTATTACGGAACGATTAAAAATGATTACTTTTTATATAAACAATGATCAAGTGGTCATTAAAAAAAAAAAAAAAAGTCATTTCGTCAATTTTATTTTTGTAGCATATATCTCCACGACAGACTGCCGGCGTTGGGTTTCACTTTACCATTCTCGAGAAAATCCAACACACTTTTTAAAAAAGCAGAGCCTGAAATCACTGTCCCTCTACCTCTAACACTTCACTACTACTCCAACTAAGAAAATCGAAGAAGAAAGACGCGACTCCTGACCAGAAAATGGCAGCGGTGAAAAGGATCAAGCTGGGCTCTCAGGGCCTGGAGGTGTCTGCTCAGGGCCTGGGCTGCATGGGCATGTCGGCCTTCTACGGCCCACCGAAGCCCGAACCGGAAATGATTAAGCTCATCCACCACGCCGTCAACTCCGGCGTCACCTTTCTGGACACCTCCGACATCTATGGCCCTTTCACCAACGAAATCCTCATCGGCAAGGTCAATTACCTTAGATTCTCTCTTGTTTTGGGATTTTTTATTGTTAAATTTTTCGATTTTTTTTTTTTGGGTGAATTAGGCGCTGAAAGGAGGAGTGAGAGAGAAAGTAGAGCTGGCGAGTAAATTCGGGATAAGTTTCGCCGACGGGAAGAGAGAGATTTGCGGCGATCCGGCGTACGTGAGAGCCGCCTGCGAGGCGAGCTTGAAAAGATTAGATCTCGATTGCATCGATCTCTATTACCAGCATCGGGTCGACACTCGCGTCCCAATCGAAGTCACGGTTTGATTTCTTACTTCTTTTTTTTTTTTCCTTTTTTGTTTTCTAGTTTCTAATTCTAGAAGACGATGTAGTCTAATCGATTAGAGACGTCAACTAATACATGACAATATTTAAGTACCAAACGTAAATTGTTCAGGGACATTTTTTTTTTTTGTTTAATTATAGCTATTGGATTGCAACGGGTATCCCAATCTAGAGTTTCACTTGACAAATTAAAGTTCAGTCTTAGGCCCATTTGCTTTGCAGGTTCGGATTGCGTGGGTTCGAACCTATATGTGGATTTTTTGTGGTTCGAACTGACATTTGACAGTGAAAGGTTTAAACAGGGAATAAAGTTTGAACCAGCCTTTGGATGCATTACTAGAGCTACGGGTTTTTAAAAAATGTGAGTGAACATATAGAATTAGAGAAGTAATAGTGCAAATCACAGCAAACTCGAAGGCATTTGATTGATCAAAAATGGAAATTATACTGAAATTGGTATTAGAAATCAAAGAAATACAGGATGTGGGGTTTTGGAGTGACCCTTGCACTCCATAGAGCCAGCTAGGATATGGCGTCTAGATTCACAATTGAGTAAAATGATCGATAAAATCCCCTCCCATCCCCCACCCACTCACACACACACTTTATCCCATACATCCTTCTAACAAACTAACCGTCTCACTCTTCCCTTCCCCAATCCCGAGGTCCCCTTTCCAGAGCCCTCTAATCATCCAACTCGGCAGCAGCCTCTGAACTCCCACAGCCTCATTCCTCTCTTTGTCTGTCAGCATCTCCCTCTCCCACCCCTCCGTCCATGTCATCACTTCCCTCCAGATCAGCACTTCTCATCTTGGGCCTCCTTCTCGCATAAGTAAAGCGAGGCTTTGGACATTGAGAAGGGGGGGAGTTGAAGCTATTGTTTTACTGTAGTGAATAGAGTTTTTCAGATCTTGTGAATTTAAAAAAGGCAGGGCGGGATGCAAGTTCTCCAGAACCAGTTTTGGATGGGTTCAAACATCACACCAAGATTCAAAATCACCTCACCCATGTTACTGCTTTTTGTTCTTTTGTCCGAATTTGTTTTTGTGGTCATGTTCTGTTTACATCTTGTCAGCGGAGTGGTTGGGGTTACGAGACTAATGATTTGGAGGAACGTTGTACTTTTGTTAATTGTATCTTATTATTTTGTGAATCCCAGGCAGAATATCAGGACATAATGTGCACTTGTGACTGATTTAAAGAAGAAAATTGATATAGTGGCATGTGGTGATTGTTACCAAGTATTTTGCACGATATAGGCTTCTATAAATTTTCTACCAAAGTTTGAAGGTAGCATATAATTTATCAGCATTGAAAAGGAAGCGTTCCCTCATGAACTGTAAATTGTGCTTTTGAAAAAGTGAAGTTACATAGCTAGTTGATGGAGATAAGGATCTAGGTAATTTAACTATTTAAAGAAATTCCCTATTTTCCCTCATTTGGTTCTATTTTTCTTTTCTGTTATATTTTTCAGTCTCCATTCTAGTTTCTCCAATCTTGGTCCTACATCAATTTAAGTAAGTAAATCACTTGTGCAAGGATTTTCCTTTAGCATTTACCTTGTGGCCGGTAGCCAATACAACTTCTTATTTTTTGTTTTTTTTTTTCTTTCTTTGTTTCTATTGTACTTATTTGATTTACATTTCAAATCTTCTGGGCAGGCTTGCAGTTTGAAATTTCCTATTTTCTTTTGGTGTCCTTTAAAAGGTAGGTGAGCTGAAGAAGCTAGTTGAAGAGGGTAAAATAAAGTATATTGGTTTGTCTGAGGCATCAGCAGCAACAATAAGAAGAGCACATGCCGTTCATCCAATTACAGCTGTGCAGTTGGAGTGGTCCTTGTGGGTGAGAGATGTTGAGGATGAAATTATTCCTACCTGCAGGTGAGGCTCGATGCAAATTAATGATTTGTTCATATAAGATTAGCAACTATGCACTTGTTAATGCTATATTCTGAATTTATCAGGGAACTCGGCATTGGTATTGTTGCATACAGCCCTCTAGGACGAGGTTTCTTGTCCTCTGGGCCTAAGCTTGTAGAAACTCTGACTGATAATGACTTCCGTAAGGTTCGTTCATTTCCTAAGATGTCTTACTTTTAAGTATTGATCTTGTGTGCGTTTCAAGCTACTTTATGCCCCATCAATGCTTTTGCACATGCTGAAAGTTTATATTTCTACATATCTTGGAACGGTTTTTAAATAGACAGGAAACCATACCATACTCATTAAGCTCTCTCAATGCTGTCATAATTTCACTTTGTAGTTGGCATTCCTTCAAAACTCAAGGCCTTGTTTTAGTTGCATATTTTAGCTTCCAAGATACCCTAGTTTACTGAAACAGATGCAACTCTAACTGATTGGCTCAATCTTGAAAATACATAACCTTAATTTTCATTGTATTTGACAAGAGTAGATCTTCAAAAATTTGTTTACTTTTGACATAATGGCTGGTTGATTGAATTCTATAAGTGACTATTGATCGATTCAACTTCCTCACTTTGTCTTGCAATTCCAAAGAAATTGAGCTTAGGTTGGAACATCATGATTATTGAGAAAATTTAGTGACCTAAAAAAGTGTAACAGAACGTGCTTACTTCTGATTGCAGCAACTGCCCAGGTTTCAAGGCAAAAACCTTGAGCATAACATAACAATATTTGAGCGGATAAATGAAATAGCAGCCAGAAAAGGATGCACTCCTGCACAGCTGGCTTTGGCCTGGGTTCATCACCAAGGAGATGATGTTTGTCCCATCCCTGGAACCACCAAAATTGAGAATTTTAACCAGAATATTGGAGCCCTATCCGTGAAATTAACACCAGAAGAAATGGCTGAGCTTGAATCTTTTGCATCGGCAGGTGCTGTAAAGGGTGACAGGTATGGTGAAGCCTCAGGGACCTGGAGAGAAGCTGATACTCCACCACTATCTTCGTGGAAAACCGAATGAAGACATGGTTTCTCGTAGTGTTTTCTCCTTGTGCATCATAGATGCATATATGAATAGGTATTGTGTCTGCTTTTCTGAAGATTAAATGCTATGGTGTGTTTGATTTACTGATTTGTAAAAGTTTGAGACTTCATGTATGGCTCTTTTCTAATATAACAAAATATATGAGCTTAATATTTGCATGTGTGTCTAATAGCATCCATTGAGGAAGATTTACAGAGAGAGTTGCATGACATCTCTTGGGACTTCTACCCTTAGATGGTTTCCTACCAAATAGGGAAATTAAAAGAATTTGGATTTAAAATGTTTCTGATTGTATGGAGCCGATGACAAGAAGCAGGGTAAGGGTTATGTTAAGGGCCCGTTTAGTTCGTTGATTCGAGTTATTAATTTGAGTTAAGATGTGATTTTATGTGAAAGCTTTTTACTGTAATAAAAAATTTAAATGTGACTGTTTTTTAGAGAACTTGAATCGGTAAAATAAACAGAGTTTAAGTCTCTCTCAAGTTGTTGTTGGGGCAAAAAATCAAAAAGAAAAGAAAAAACTAATGAAGGAAAAGAACTCTCGAGTAGATCGATCACTGTGAGAGCAGTATTACCTTGTGTGTTTTAATCTCAAACTAATTGATCTGTAGTTTATCCTTTTAATCTAACATTAGCAAACTCTTCATTTTTGTAGAGCTTAATTAATTATTAATTTTATTAGAATTCAGAAGTATAGGTCTATGAGTTCTACGTAATTCTTGTAATATTTTTAAGCGAAGATGAATTATTGAGAATTAATATCATTCGGAATAAATAATGTGTTGCGTGATTATTTATGCTCGCAAGTGCACGTGTCGCTACAAGTAATAAAGTGTACACAAGTACGGATATCGATCCCACGAGGAATGAATCACTAAAATAAATGTTGAGAGTTAAACGTTTAACTAAAACAAGTAAAGAATGATTGTGGCAAAAATTCACTAAAATGTTGTAAGTAACTAAAATGCAAGCTAGGTGTAATCAATATAGCTAAAAGTAACAAGAATGTAAGGATAAGATGTAAAATTAATGGTAGAAACGAGCTAGGCCTGCTAACTTCCCCTCTATTGCAAGTCTGACTAGAATGTCACCCGAATCTTTGCAGATTTCTACTATCTGTCAATAAAATTTCTTCCGAATTGATTATGGCTTTGGATCCTTTAAGCTATTTCCAAAGACATTCCTGTGTGGGATCTAGCTCAAGGATCGCAGATTGAGCTCGGGTTTCATTGGGTTGTGCTAGGTGAATAATATATTCCTATACTATCCACTAATCAAATACTCAACAAGCATATCGAACAAGCATCATTCATGTTAATCCGATTAAAACTAACCCTTCCAAAGATTTAATCTTAATCTTGTATCCTAAGGTTGATGGCAAAGATTAGAAATATATATATTAACTCACATGAATGAACAGAATAGTAGATTAATAGCATTCTCGAGAAACCACTTGTCATTCTTACAATATTGGTTCCATTAGCAAAAACCTAGCTACAAAAACTTAGCTCATCGTGATAATTACAAGATCCAAAGCTTCAATACAATCCATAATTAAAATCAGGAGTTAAATGACAAAGATAATTAAGCTAACAGAAAGAAGAGCAAGTTCACCGGATCTGGATTCCTCTGTGACCAGCCAAGAATGTTCTTCAACTCCAGCTCTCTCTCTCTCTGCGTTGTATAATCCTCCTAAATTGAAATTCACGTTTCTTGACTTTTTCTCCGAAGCTTTTTCCTCTCTCGAATGTGTCTTTTTGTGTTTTTACGGAATAATGGTACTCTAGGCTGCTGCACTCCTTTTTGAGCTCTGTTTTCTTTTTATATCAACGCCCAATTCTCTCTCTTCCTCTTTTTTCCCCCATTGACCCCAATTGTCTGAGAGAATCATTCCCTTCTAATGATGGTCCTTTCTTTAGGTGCTTTGTGGACCCAATTGACACTTCCTTAGCCAGCAATAATTCCTCTGTGTTTTTTTTAATCTCAAACTAATTGATCGCCAAGAGTTTATCCTTTTAATCCAACATTTCCTGCAAAGAGAACTCTTCATTTTTTTTTTACCTCTTTTACACTTAAATGATTTTTTTAGAGTTCGAAATTAGACCTAGGTGAATGCAATTCTACAAATCTATTCTAAAACAAACAATTTTTGAAAAAACTCAAAGAGACACAAACTTTTTGAGAATAAACATATAACTCTAATTTCTTAGAGTTAAATAATGCGATTATTTAAATTAATTAATTTTGAAACACACTGTGGTGGGACTGCGGAGGCCACACGCCCGACACATAAAGGTGCAATGGGCATGTGGAATAGGGAAGAATCCCTCTAGGATTCAGTTGCTTTCTCTTCAAGTTATTCGGTTTACTTGTTTGATAAATTATCCAATTAAATTCAAAAGGAAACTAAAATTTCACTTTTATTTAAATTTGAGTTTGAGCCAAAATTGATAACTAGATAAAAAGCGAATGTATTTTCCTTCCTAGCAGTATTGGCCGCCAATCACATGGATAAAATCCTTGTGGTAGCCGGTTTTACTAGAGATAGAAAGAGAATTTCCGTTTCTAAAATTAAGTGGGAGAGTATTTTTAATTTGATTTAAAATATAAGAAATAACTAATCTTCTATTGCTTTATCTTAAAGATAAAATAATGAGCTCTCTTAGACTTTATAAATAGAAAATAATAGAAATTGGAAAACACAATTTTCTGTCTCCCTACCCGTTGAGAGAAAAATAAGAGAATTTTTTTCAATTCTCAGTTTGTAACAGCTCAACTTCCCGAGCTTAGTCTTAAAAATTCTTTAAAACCTTTTTTAAAGTAAATCTGGGTACCGAAATTTTGGGAATTTTTTTAAACTTTAAGACTTTAAAACTAAATTTTCCTTTCAAAACCTTTTTAGTTGCTTTGACATTTCCCCCTTTTAGCATGTAGTGTTAACTTAGCACTTCTTTTATGCAAAATATATTGGATACTGATTTGTCGTAGTATTTATATTATATGCGAAAATATGAGTACTTTAGTCTTAAACTTAACATAGTAGGACATTAGTATTTATATAGTCTGCATTTTTTATAGTATACTGTTAGTACTTTAATAAATTTATTACTTCAAAATATTTTAAAAGAGGTGTGTGGAAAACTTTGTTGCATGGTAACATCCTTTACCCATCCTCCACCGCCACGTCCACTGCCAATCCATCATGATCACTGGATTGCAGGTTTTTTTTACCTACTCCATAAAAAAAATTTATTGAGTGAAAGCTCAATAAGTACAATATTTTCATACAACATTTTGCATATAAACAGTTTTATAAAAATATGCGTGACATCTTATACTTAATTATGAAAGCATTTTCTTATTGTGCGCGACCAATGAGGTGCCGGAAGAGCGATCTAAATATTTAGTCCGAGACACCCAAAGTCATAATCATTAATTCATTACTTGTTAATCTGTCATCTGAGTCCAAGGATAATCCTCCCATTTGGCCTGAAGATTTGGTACCGCACCTTATTTTATTTTCCATTACCTTAATCTCTTATTAAAAGTGAACATGCAATTATGATCATGTCAAATAGACATATAATGCATATAACTTGAAGAGGCAAACATCATAACATAAGCTTTATCATCAAATCAATCATGCAAAAGTTATGCATTCAACCAAAAAAATTCACAAATGCATCATGTTACCTTAAAATCACCTTCATATTATAAGCAAGGTTTGTACTTAGATACTTCACACTTAAATGTTTTTTTCCAAGTCAAACCAATCCCTCAATGTAGTTGGTTCTGTGTCCAATTTTAAGTCGTCACCCGACTGTCAGTTCATTTTCTAATTTCAAATCTCAATTCCTACAAGTTAATTTTAATTACATGACCCTAAGGACCCGTGAGGTAGAAATCAAAGCTCAGTTTGACAATTTTACTTTTGTAGTAAAAAATGATTGTTTTGCCCTGAACGGGTTTTCTAGGCAATCTCAAATGTTCTAATTCAACTCCCTGGTCTCCTTACTGCTCTGGATAGCTTCAGGAACTGTTTTACAGGTTAGTCCAAAATTTTTTCTTATTTTTACAGTTTTGACCTGTTATTGAAAATTTTGGCATTTTTACCCCTGAGGCTAAACTAAAACTTTTCATACTATTGTGCTTATTTTTCGTACAAGAAAAAAAAAAAACTCTAAAGGACCTGCTAATTCTAAGCATTCAATCATTATTTCTTTAGTCCAAATTTTGGTAAAAATCTTGCGTCCTAAAGAACTTGAGTTCGAGAAAGAATCTATAAAAACTTTCTTCATGAAAATTTCTTATTTTGATGAGATCTACAACTTCTATGTTGAAAAAACGAGTAGATTCGGCCATCTACTTGTACTTATGATAATGGCTGAACATTGCAAAGTGTGACTTTATCTTAGGGTCCGAATTTGAAGAAATGTTCTTCACTAAATTTGTTCTGCTAGCTGAGATCTAAAACATTTATATTCAGACCAAAAACTAATTCAGACTCTTATTTGATTGTTTAGACAAAAACACATTTTGGGTCGAAAATGGACCTTTTTGTCAAGTTTTTGTTTCCTTAAGGTTTCTATTTTAAAACCAGACTTTGCAGCCCTTATTAATTAGTAGCTATACAGCCAGCATGTAATCCACTTATCACACCAAGATATTTCTAGGTTGTTCTTTTGTATTTTTGAGTTAGGCATTTTTGAGTGAAGATCTTGAGTTGAGTTTGAGTTATAAGGTTTTTTGTTGTGCATTTTTGAGTTAGGGTGATTTAAGTGATGATTTTGAATTGAGTTTGAGTTATAAGTTAAAATTGGTCATGTTCGTTTGCTGCAACTCACTCGAGAAAGGCTTACTCGAGTGACTTTTTTTATTCAAGTTTGGGTTTGGTGTTGCAGAACTCGAAACATAACTCGAAAATTAATTCGAGTTCTGCCTGTTCTTTTGTCCAAAAAACTAAAAAAAAAAAAACAACTTGAGTTCCAACTTTATTCAAGTTTATGTTCTTTTAAGTTTCAACTTTATTCAACTTTACTCAATTTTATTCAAGTTACAACTTCAACTCAAGTTATAATTCAAAGAAAATGGATATTTTTGTTTCTTTTAAGGTTTTTCGAAGATGGATTGCTGCTCTTTCTCAATTTTCTTCTTGCAACCTAAGTTTCTGTTCAGGAAACGAAGCTCCAATGACTTTGAACGGAGTTCATTTGGCTCCTATCATTTTCATTTTCGCAGAACTTTCTGTGTATAAATTGGTCAATGTGTTTCCCTAGACCATTATTGAAGGAAAAAAAAAAAGAGATTGCTTTGTTTGTCCTTACTTAGTTCGTGTTCTGTTATTGTTTGAGTCTACTTCCATAAACTTTAGGATTGCGGAGCTGTGAAAGAGATTGCTTTTTGGTTATACAAGTCCAATTAATTAGCTGATTTCTAGGATTAGTCTTTATGATTTAAAGGGGGAGGATTCTTGTTCAAGAAGTTTGAAAGTTGTGGCTGAAATCTGCATTATTATTATTGTTATTTTAATTCTTTTCCCCCACAAAGAGAAAAACGTTCTTCTATATCCTTTAAGGAGTTGCTGAAAATGTAGAAGATATGTTCGAATGCATATCTTTCATTACTGTCTTTTTTTTTTTTTTCCTCAGTGTTTTGTATTGTTTTCTTTTTTTTTTTTTTTTTTTTTTTTTTTTTTATCGTTTTGTTTTCAGAGTGAAGTGTTTAATGTGGTAGGCTATCACCTTTGTTCTTCACAAGTTGAGCTATCAAAATGAACATTGTTGATAGCTATCAAAACTTTTTTCTAGATTATATTTGTTACCCTTGGAAACACCCGTATCTTATATATGTATGTATGCATGCATATATAATATGTTGTTGTGAGAGTTGAAATCTTAATTTACACTGACGAGGATCCTTCGGTCTCTGAAAATTGTTGCATACCTTTTTACAAATTGAATGAATTCCAGTGCAGACACTCATGAATATTTGTGAAGTTTATATTGTGATTACCTGCGATGATCATACTTAAAGAGGAAAGATAAAGTAACCAATTGTGTTTCAAATCCTCTTCAGATTGACATTTTTTTTCCTGTCAGAATAATAGAGTCGATCTAGTCTTGCTTATTTGACCATATCCCTTTTTCTGTCAACCTTCTCATCCCCTCACCTCTCTGGAATCTCCATTATCCTCTGCTTGCTAGAAACCTTTGGCCAGGCTATCACTGTCGAATGAGAGTATAAAGAACTGTGTGAAACTCTGGAATCTCCATTATATATGTCTGTGTTTTCACAACTATGTGAAACCTTTTATTTGCATTAAGTATTTGCTGCTTCAGTTTTTCTGTATCATTGTCTTAATTCCTATTGCAATGGTGTCATCGTTGCAATTTCAGAAAACTGAGCAAGAGAAGCTCGAGAAGCTAGCACGCAAGGAATGCTCACATGGTGTCATCTTTGCAATTTTTCTTTTTTCAGTTTTTGGTCACTTATATTCACCTGAAAAATCAAAGATGATCATTACTTTGAACTATGACTCTGAAAAAACATCTTATCGTTTAAAATGACAAAGTTTGAAGTGTTTTTTATCAAATCTGGACATATGATTTATTTGTTCAAAACAATAAAATAAAAGGAATGAACTTAACATTAAACACTTTCATCCCATGATCGTTTCTCCCTGAAAATTCACTTTATTCATTTGCTTTCTGCAACATGTAACTTATATAAGCAAGGGCTTAGTAAGACACAAGAAATCATTTTTATTCATCGTTGAGTAAGAACTCATTTGATGACACACTTTGAAGGATTGTGTTGGAGCACTAGATGGGTGTACAACGCCATTTAAAACACACGTTCCATGTGTTTCTAAACATTCAAAAAAATTCATGTTGCGGCCTTGAACTTTACAAAATAGGAAAATGGGTCATTCTTTTTGCTTAATGTGCTCAATATCTCATCAAATACATTGATCAAATTAAAACAGTTTGCTCATTTGATATGACATTTAACGGCAGCCTACTCATTTAAAAAACATAACAATTCACATGCTTTTATCTTTATCTAATTTGGGGTTCGTTTATGTTTCAAACTAGGACATGAAAATTCACGATCTAGAAAACTCATAACACAAAACCAAATCATCCTCAACATGTAAGTTCGTTTACTCCCTCAAACCCTTTTTAAAATCCGCCTTAGATCACCCATATATATATACATCTTATATCTAAATGATTTCCATATAAATGATAATAAATAAATCACCACCAGGTTGTAACCAATAACAATTTAATTATCTCTTTCTTTCTATCTATCTAATTCATAAGATGGCATCCAATAGTATAAAATCATGTTGATTGTGATTACTTAAATACATGTAAGTTAAGGAAAATTCTACCTATGGAGGTTCTCTTTCGACTTTCTTTTTTTTTTTTTCGTGAAAGAGAGGACAATGGATGTTTCATGGCACCATAATCGAAGGGAACAACATACCATTTATAAGAATTTAGAGGAATAAAGAGGAATCGATTTTCATCGTGGTATATAAGGGAAAATTTCCAGCATTTGATTCTTTTGGGATTAACTTAAATGCTATTTGGCTTAATTTCAGGAATTGTTCAACTAACACCACACCAACTATTCCTCCTCCTCTTCCCACATGCAAATTACTCTCCTTTATTGACCATAATGTAATCGAAAGAACATTTGGTGTGTGGAATGCCATGTTTCGTATTTTGAAAAGCATTAACCGTTACCCCATTAAAAAGTAAGTTAAAGTTCCAATTGCATGTGCTATAGTTCATAATTTTATCCACATGTACCGTAATGGAGATAGACTATTGGATCAGTACTTACAAGATGGCGTTCTGGTTGCGGATATTGATCCATAGAATGTTGAAGAGAATATCAATGACAATAACAACCACAAAGGACAACCATTGAATTATAATGCAGAATTGGAGATGAATGTGTTAAGGGATGTAAGAGCGCATACAATATGGGCAGTATACCATAATCATCGTACGCGCTAATAATAGTGTATGGAGAATTGCGATATTCAATATGTATATATTGTGACTATTTGCTCTCCATTTATAATAGAAACTCATCTTCTAGTAATTTTTTATATGGTATTTTAATTTATTAAATGAAGAAAATGCCTACGTTATTTTTAAATTTATTACTACTTATAGATGATTCACTTTTATTTATTCAAATTAAATTACATAAAATCAATTAAATGAAAGAAATAAAAAAAATTCAGGATACTATTCACAACTCAAGAATTAGTTGAAACAAACACAAACTCAAATAAATAATAATATCAAATTATAACTCAAATTTACACAACCAAATACAAACTCAAATTATAATTTCAACTCAAGTTATAACTCAAACTCAACTCAAAATCTACACTCAAATCATCTAACTCAAAAACGGCAAAAGAACAGCCCCGAAAGGGTTGCTCTTTTGCAACGAAACTCAGAAAAAGTTTGAACTCGAGTTACAACTTTATTCAAGTTTATGTTCTTTTGTAAAACTTGAATTTGAACTCGAGTTTGGGGCTAAAACTCGAGTCCAAGTTTCCCATTTAACTTGAGTTCAGAAACTTGAACTCAAATTAATGAACAATATTTTTTCTATTCTTAAAAATGCCATAACTTTTTCATTTTAATTCTGATTGAGATGATTTTTTTTCTATGCATTCACCATAAAAACACGAATAAAACCTCATCCATATACCCTATTAAAATTTTTCATCACCATTGAGTTTTTATTAAAATATTATATAAATACAAATTTAAGTTTTGACCTACCCAAACACAAACTCAAAAAAATTCTCAATTCAAATCATAACTCAAATGTGCACATCTAAACACAAACTCAAGTTACCATTTTCACGCCAATCTAAAACCTTCATGACATACTAGTTAAAAAATTCTTATTTTTATCATAAACTTTACCTAAACCACGTCAAAACCAAAATTTAATTATTTCCTTTGAACTGTGTCTCAAATGTAATATATATCATAACAACATAACACTTTAGGCAGACTTCTAGCTCACATTCTCAACAATACATGCTACGATAAGATTCCCAACCATTATCTTCATTTTCCTATACTTTGTGTAAGAAAAATCCAAACTTCATGGGTCTGACTGCAAACTGCAAAGATATTGATGGAGAGCTTTTGGCAGTTTTTATTTTGCACTTGGAGTTCGAGTTAAATTTCCTTTATGCCATTGCCATTGAGTTTCTTTTTTTTTTTTTGGAAAATTATTTTTTTTTGAAAGTTTACGGTAGAATCAAAAAATATAAATTATCAGTTGTTATTTATTTTTTAACTTATGTATTAAAAATAATTATTTATATATATATTTTTTAAAGTAAGGTGAATTTGATTAGATCCCACAATCAGAAATTATTACTATCCCTAGTGAGGCATAAGAGAAAAAGTTTTTACTTTTTTATATAATAAATTAAAATGTGATTTTATTCGCACATTTTTTTTATTATTTATAGTTCTTTCTCTTTTTAATTACACATTTTATATAATTTTTAATTGAGTAAATTTTTTTTTCTATACACCCTGTTCTTTCAAAATTAACCCCTTTTTTTACAATTTTTTTTTTTCATTTTCTTTCCTTTTTTTTTTATTTACTTTTTTAATTCGTAATTTTTATTTTTTCTCTTACTCCTATTTAACCTTATTTTCATTTTACTCTCTCAAATTTTCTTTCCTTTTGCTTTTCTATTTTTTTTTTTTGTCTTCCTTCCTTTTTTTTTGTTTCCTGCTTTAGTCCCTCCTTTTTATTCTCTCACCCTTTCTTATCATTTTTTTAGCCACTATATCTTCTTGTTTTAGTATGTTTTTTTTTTTTTTTCCCTTCCTTTTGTTTTGTTTTTTGTTTTTTTTTTTTTGTCATCCTTTCTTTTTTTATTTGCTTCTTTTTTTTAGTCCATCGTTTTTTTTTCTCTCTCTTATCTTTATTTAATTCCCAGTGAAATAATTTTTTCTATTAATTGTGCATTAACTAACAACTAATTAAGGGCCCATTCATTTCGCTGATTCGAGTTTTTAATTTGAGTTGAGATGTAATTTTATGTGAGAGCTTTTTTATTGTAGTAAAAAAAGCTAGATGTGAATGTTTTTGAGAACTATTTACTGTAGCAAAATACAAATTCTAAACTCAAATCGGTAAAGTGAACAAGGCTTAAGATTTCTGTTATTAAAAAAACAAAAATAATAACACAATAATCAAAACATAAAAAAAATGGAACTAACGAAATTACCCCACGTGTATGGCACGTGACTTGGGGGCACAGAATGAAGCTAAATTCAAAGACCGGTGCTCCTTATCATTGTCTTGAATATGCAAAAAATTATGTCTCCATGCGTACAGAATCTCCCTGTTTACTTCACTGATTCGGGTTTAGAATTTGAGTTTTACTATAGTAAAAAGTTCTCAGAAACAGTCACATCTAACTTTTTTACTACAGTAAAAAGCTCTCACATAAAATCACATCTCAACTCGAATTACAAACTCAAATTAGCGAAGTGAACGAGAGTTTTAAAAGAAGGTTACGGTTATGTGCATTAATACATGAAAAATACTTGAGGCACCGCTGCTGTTGCCCATCTATGGGACCCTCTTAGTCAGGGACAAAGCTATTGAAGGACCAGTGCCCCTTAGCATTTCTCCTAATATGCAAAGGCTTATGTATCCATGTCTACGCAATCTATATATGTTTTGGAAAGAACAATGTTAACGGGATATTTAATTCCATACATAAATAGAAAATGGGTTGTTTTTTCTCTAATTCTTTTTTTTTCCCCTCCCTGTCTCATATAGTCATACGTCATACAGCTGTTTGTGTCCAAAAAAAAAAAAACTTAGGGTTTTTATTTTTTTATTTTTTATATGACTTGAGTTATGTATTTGAAAGAAAAACACTTAACACAAAAGTTAAATTTGAATTTTTGTGAGGAAACTGTAGTAATATGACTTGAGTCATGACTAAGTCAATGAACATACCCTTAATTTCTGGTGGCCGCTGATTAGTATCCTGATTAGAAGTTGCTGATGTGGAGGTTTTATTAGTCAGAATTAAACCAAGGCATAAGGCAGTTACTTAGTTAGTTACTTAGGAAGTTCTGATGTATAAAAGACTGAGTGACTAAAGTCGGAAAGTAACAAGAGAGAGTTAGAGATTGAAATGTTCTTTCTGTAAGATCAAGAACAAAGAATTGAGTCTGTAACTTGTGGAAGTCAGCAATAAAAGTCCTTCAGTTTACTTTCAAGATTGTCTTCTTCATTCTGAGATTTTTATCAAATACTTGAGATTAGTGTTTTTTTTTTTTTTTTTTTTTTTTTTTTTTTTTTTTCTGGGGTGGATTCAACAAAAACTTCCAAATGAAGTCAATTATTTGAACTCACAACTAGGTCTAATGTATGTTAATGTGCTTTTTTTCTTTCATAGGATAATATATGGTAAACTGAAAAAACTAGAAGGGTACAACATTGAAAGCAGGGTAGTTTTCAGATTGTTGCTACAATTAATCAATTATTGCCCAAAATTATTTAGATTAAATTCAATAACAGAAGCTAGTAGTAATACTAAGATGAATCTTCTTAAAATACTTTTAGAACAAATTCAAAAGCAATAGCAAATACTACGTTGAAACGCTTCAAAGATCTTTCAACCTTCTACGTTTCCTGTTTATACCAATGTGCCATGATTAAATCAAGACGACTTATTGAAACAAAGCATTACTATGACATTCCATACTCCCATTCATACAACGCTATATTTTTTTAACTTAATAAAAACAGGGGACAAAGAGAAACATGCGTACTAAAACTTTGAAAATTAGAAGAGAAATAAAATACAAATTCTTTATGCTCTCAGTGAGATTCTCCTATAAATTCCTGAGAGCCAGGTTGGTCGCCGCGAGCCAAGCACGTGTTCGACGACCAATCCAATTACAATTCCGCATCCATACCCCACCAGCGCTGCTTTCCAACCAAAACCATTCTCTGATTCTGAGTCTTGTCCATGGTTAGACTTTGGTTGCTCATTGTCGCTTACAGTACATTTCTTAGCCAATTGAAAGCCACACAAATCTAAGTTTCCACCAAAAGAGGAATTTTCAAATGTATCAAACTGTTTACCATGTGGAATTGGACCAACAAGTTTGTTATCAGAAAGGTTGAGATGCTGAAGAAATGTAAGACTCACAAGTTCATAGGGGATTTTACCAGAAAGCTTGTTTTTTGAGAGATCTAATGATTCGAGCTCACTCAGTTTCCCGAGAGATGTCGGGATGGACCCGTTGAAATTGTTGCCAGATAGATTGAGCCCAACTAGTGATTTAAGATCTCCTATGGAACTTGGAATTGCCCCATGAAAACTATTGTGTGAGAGATCGATGGACATAAAGGTGGTCAGGATCTTCACAAGTACCGTGTCCAAGCCCTTATATGCCACAGTCACTGAGTCTTGATAGTAGTTGGATGTGTCTCCCATGTATCTCAATTTCGACTTATTTACGTATGGAATTTCTGCATTGATGGTACTCCAATTCCTAAAGTACTCTGATGGTAAAACTCCACCAAAATTGTTGAAGGAGAGATCGATCATACGCAGATTCTCGAAGCCTGAAAACTCACGAGGATGCCATATTGGACCATCGAATTTATTCGAACGCAATACGAGAATTTGTAACTTGGGCAAACTCTGTGTCCAGAAAGGGAATTGGTCACTTATCTGATTGTGACCAATGTTCAGAACTTCTAGCTCTTTGCATGTCACCAAAGATTTCGGAATTTTCCCTTGAAGCTGGTTGTGGCTGAGGTCTAGTGTCTTCAAAACGCTTCTTTCTTCGCACGTCGGGGGTATTTCTCCATGGAAATTGTTTCTTTGCAAATTCAACATCAAAAGAGAACTATTGGAACCCAAACACCGCGGAATCTCACCGCTTAAGTTGTTATTGGACACATCAAGAACTTTTAGATTGTGCAGCTCACAAAAAATTGGATCAACATTTCCAGTTAAGCTATTGTTGAAAATGAAGAAGTGAACTGTGGAAAATGGTGGGACAAAGAGTGAACCCTGAAACTTGTTGTGACGCAAATCGAGATACGCTAATAGCCTCCATGGAAGAATTGACGGCTCTTGTTCCCAACCAGTGATCAAATTGCTGGAAAGATCTAGTCTAGCCAATGACTCTGTTCCGACTCGCAAGAACCATTTCGGAATCTTGCCTTCAAGTTTGTTATGGGAAAGATCCAATTCCCACAACTCATTTTGGGTCTCCAGGAACTTGGGAAATTCCTTAATATTGCATGAAGCCAAAAGTAAAGAATTAAAGTTGACCGGAAGAGCGAACATTGTGCTCGTGCTTGTAATAGTAAGACTATTGTATGAAAGATCAAGATTGATCAGATTTGAGAAGGCACCCAACTCGATTTCGCCACTGAAGTTGTTTAAGGGGAGGTAGAGGTCTGTAAGGCTTGTCAACTCAGATATCGACGTCGGAATCTGCCCATTGAGGTTGTTCCGTCTTAAATACAGAGCAGTCAGTTGGGATGAAGACACATTTTGGATAGTAAGAGGACCTGTAAACTGATTGTAGTCCAAATTTAGGACCACAAAAGAAGGAATTCTGAACAAAGATGGAGGAATTGTGCCATTGAAAGAATTGTGTGAAAGGTCAAGCATTGAAAGCAACATTGAGTTGGAAATTCTGTTGGCATATTCATATGGGATTGAACCAACCAACTGATTGAAAGAGACATACAACGAATCGAGTTGCGTGAGGTTTGCCAGTGATATCGGGAACTCGCCATTGAAATTGTTATGTGAAAGCTGCAGCAGAGTTAGCCTAGTGAGGTTTCCAAGCCAAGACGGAATTGAACCGATGAGCCGATTTTTCTGCAGACATAGATATTCCAGCTTTGTGAGTCTTCCAAGTGAAGTTGGTACTTCACCACTGATGTTGTTGCTTGAGAGATCAAGATACGTTAATTGGGAAAGGTTGCCAATTGAAGTTGGAACTATCCCAGAAAAATTACAGCTGTTCAGATCCAAAACATTCAAGGATTTGAGATTGCTAGCACTCGAATCCGATAATCTACCCGAAAGTTTCGAATTGTTGGCGAGATTGAGATTTTCAAGATGAGTCAAGCTGAAGAGGCTGCTGTTGGAAAGCAAAGGTCCTTCAAGAGAGCTGCTGCTGAGGTCTAGCCCTATTACATGACCGGTTGTGTCGCATTCAATCCCGTCCCATGAACAACAATCTTTTTCGGCCTTCCACGTCTCCATTTTCGGATAATTGTAGTCGTTTAACAAATCTTCTGGCTCTTTGAGAGGAAACTCTTGTTTGAATTGTAGCAGAATAGAACTCTGCTCATGAAGGCATCTTGGACGTGAACTTGGTGAAGTACTCGTAGAGGAACTCAAAGAATGTGCTACAAAGAAGCAGCAAAATATGAGGTAAAGTGTCCTCATTTTGGAATGGAGATTTTAGAATTGTTGTAGTGATAAGACTGAAGAGAAATGGGATATATATATATATATATATATATAATCCTTATTAATAGCGTATACAATATAATAGAGATAAGTTCAAGTTGCAACCGTGGTTTTGCCATAAATGAAAGACAGTGACTTGTGGAGAAAAGTACGCTCTTGGAAGACATCTTTTGTCATGTAGACTTGTATATAGTTGTATGTGCGCCATCACTATGTACGAGTGTGAAAACGAGTCCTTTTGAAAGATTTATGGTCCACTTTCTTAAAGGGCCATAATATGGTATGAAATTAACGGACTGATTATTCTCTCAATTCTCAAATCACACGTACAACTGAGTAATTACTATGGTAAGGACGACAATAAAGTAAATTCTTAATAATTGTAACTGAGCTTTAAGGTTTTTTTTTTTTTTTTTTTTTTTTTTTTTTTTTTAAAAAACGAAGTCAGATGTGGAATTATTCTAAGTTATGCCTGCAACCACAGTTTTCCGTTACCATCAAAACTTTGTTTTACTTGTATTATTCGAGAAATGGAAATTGTTTCCTTAGATTTTGGCCATGAATACAAAACATTTAAGAATGAAGTAGTCTGATTGGTTACTGAAAAATTCAACAGACAATGGTAATTGATTATCTAATTCCTCGTTCACTTCACCGATTCGAGTTTTTAGTTTTAGGTTTCTACAGTAAAAAGCTCTCAGAAAATGTCACATCAAAATTTTCTGCTACAGTAAAAAGTTCTCAGAAAATGTCACATCTCAACTCAAATTGAAAACTTGAATCTACGAAGTGAACGAGGCATAAGAAAATTCAAATGATAAAAATCTCCCAAAACTTTCCATTGACCAGTTGCAAATTGTGATAATTTTTCTTCTTCTCTTTCTTGGAAACTTGCAACATTATTTGCTCCAATTGTTACAATATAGGCCCCCGATGTCGAAGAAATTGGAAGAAAGCATTAAATATGCAACCAATAATGCAGCTCTTGAAATTGTATTGTAATTTGTAGTAGTGATGATATAAGAACCGACAGTGGCCATCTCAACGGTCTAATTAAAACCAATTAACCAATGATATTTTGATCAAAGTCCTTCTTGTGGAAAAACAAGTTTCAAAAACTCGTGTTTTATTTTCAAAAAGAAAAGGTCAGAGTTTTAGACTCTGTTTATTTTACAGATTTGAGTTTAGAATTCGAGTTTTGTTACAGTAAAAAGCTCTAAAAAAACAGTCATATCTAATTTTTGTTTTCTATAAACAGTCACATCTTACAGTAAAAATCTCTTAGAAGTCATCACTAGAGTTTATCATAAATCTTTGATTTTTTGTTTTACGGTTGTTCTATTAAACCTTAAGAATTCCCAGCACCAATGCCGACAGTATGATATACTTTTGAAATTGCAAAATAAACGATATACTTGCTAACCTAGTGCACGAATTACGTTAGAAAAATAGGACCCGTTTGGTTCGCTGATTTGAGTTTTTAATTTGAGTTGAGATGTGACTTTATGTGAGAGCTTTTTACTATAACAAAAAATTAGATATGACTGTTTTTGAGAGCTATTTACTGTAACAAAACTCAAATCGGAGAAATGAACGGAGCCTATACTTGCGAACTTTAAATGTTTTAATTTTAAAATGATATAAAATACTTGAGAATTAGCATTGGTGTCTAAAATTAGACTCTGACCATTCTTTTCTTTGAAGTGAATCATATAATTCTTTAGGGATATTTACATTTTTTAAACCTATATTTTAAGTTTATTTTAAATCTATACTTTTGGTTTTCGATCTCATCAAATGTGTACCATCAAATGTGATTTAATATACAAACTTATCCCTTATCTCGATAAATAATTGATTTTGACCTCTAAAATGACCTACCAAACTATTTACTGTAGCAATAAATTAGATATAACTGTTTTTTAGAGCTATTTAGTGTAGTAAAACTTGAATTCTAAACTCGAATCGGTGAAATGAACGGAGCTTATACTTGCGAACTTTAAATGTTTGAATTTTAAAATGATATAAAATACTTGAGAATTAGCATTGGTGTCTAAAATTAGACTCTGACCATTCGTTTTTTTTTTTTTTTTTTTTTAAGTGAACCATATAATTCTTTAGGGATATTTACATTTTTATAACGTATATTTTAAATTTATTTTAAAGCTATACCTTTGGTTTTTGATCTCATCAAATGGGTATCTTCAAATTTGATTTAATATACAAACATATCCCTTTTCTCGATCAATAATTGATTTTGACCTCTAAAATGACCTAACGAACTATTACTGTAGTAAAAAAATTAGATGTGACTGTTTCTGAGAGCTATTTACTGTAGCGAAACTCGAATTCTAAACTCAAATAGGTGAAATGAATGGAGTTTATACTTGCAAACTTTAAATGTTTTAATTTTAATATGATATAAAATACTTGAGAATTACCATTGGTGTCTAAAATTAGACTCTGACCACTCTTTTTTCTTTTTAGGTGAACCATATAATTCTTTAGGGATATTTACCTTTTTGTATCCTATATTTTAAGTTTCTTTTAAATTTATACCTTCAGTTTTTGATATTATCAAAAGTGTATCTTCAAATTTAATTTAATATATAAATATATCCCTTATGTCGGTCATTAATTTATTTTGACCTCTAAAATGACCTAACGATCGTTAAAAAAAATAGAGAAAATAAAGCTAAAACTTTACGACAGTACAAAAAATAAAAATTAAAAACACAAAAGACCCCATTTCAATGGTATTTTGGATATTTTTAAGGTTAAAATAGTAAGATTAAAGTTTTTTTTTTAGTTTTTTTTCCTTTTCTATTTTTATTTAAGGGTACTTTAAGTGTTTTGTGTGCTTAAAATCAAGAGTTGACTTTGAAAATGTATAAATTTGAGTATTAAATTTAATTTAAAAATATATATTTGACGAGATTAAAAATTGAAGGTTTATTTTTTGAATAAACTTAAAACAAGGGTATAAAAATGTAAATATCCCTAATTCTTTATTACCCATAGTTTATCTAGTGTATATTGAAATGTTATGTGATCTGATCTTTGGGTAGAAAAAAGTTTGGCTGCTGAGCGGAGTTTTTTTTCCTATATATTTTTCAATTACAGGAATAAGTAATTAAATAAATATAAATTTAGTCTGATTTATACTCTGAGAATTGTTATTTGCCCTTTTTTTCCACCAAGATAATGAGCGGATTTTGAACACTTGTAGCAAAAATAAAAAGAAAACCCCGAAAAATTTCACGTAAAATCATTTTGCTTTATGTCTTCCATAGTAGCTTGTTATAATGAAATTACTGTTGCTATATCAGGGTAATTGTTTTTATTTTATTTTTTTTTTTTTTTTAAAGGAAAATATAAAAAGTAGAATTGGTATAAATGTTTTCCAAACGAAAGATTAGTTATGTGGTTAATTTGTATTCTGCGGTGAATTTTGATAATTAACCCTTTTAACTTTCAAAATAATTATAATGTGCCTTATTTTATTAACGTTATGATTTTTCATCAAATTTAAGGATTGAGAGTTGGAGATTGAGATATTTATGTTACGGTTTAAATTCTGATGTTGAAATTTCTCGTCAAACATGTTTTTTCGTCACTAAGTATCATCATCAAAATGGAGCACATAACAACTCTTTTGTAAGTTGGAGTAAATTAATAAATTTAAAAGTTTAAGTGGTAACCCGCCAAACCCCTATAAATTCAAAGGCAAAACTGCAAATAATCCAGTTTATATATAGAGGCAAATGACCTTTTTTAGAAATGTTTTAAATAAATGGTCAAAGTTTTTTAGAAATTAGTTGGTTTTTTTTAGTTAACTTAGTAGTTAATTATTGATTAATTAGTCTATAACTGAGTAACATAACAGTCTATCATTTATTCACTTTAATTTATCACTGATTAATTCGATGATTATTCATTATTAATCAAAATCAATTAATAATTATTTAAAATTAGTTAGTAATTAATTAATTTTAATATATAAACTACAAATTTATTAATGACAAATTATTAGTAATTTAATAATAAACTAGTTAATTACTGAATAATCGTGAATCAATGAGATCAACAATTAGTCAATAACTAATTGATCTAGGTCAATGATTGACTACTGTAAAAAAAAAAAAAAAGGGTAATTTTCTTAAAATAAAAAAAGTTCAACCGTTTGTCTAAAAAATAAAAGCGGGGCAATTTATTAAAAAAGTGGTCAAAAAATGGGCAATTAGCTAATTTTCCCAAAAATTATTAAACGTTATTCGTGACTGCCCCCAAAAGCAATCAACGGCACCGTTTTTGGCTTTTAAGTTCTGTAAAACGAATTCGCGCCGCCGCATTGATAAGCTCTAGGTTTCAAAGGAATTTCGCGCGGGAGATAGCCAGCAAGCAATCGGAGGTCACACAATGACCAATCATGATCTTGAACTGGAGAAAGCTCGGTTGCTAAGCTTGGCTCTCGAATGCGGCTTCGATGAAGCTTCCGCAAACAAAGGCTTCGATCGTCTTCTCCAGCTCTACGGTACCACCAATTTCCCCATTTCAATTTCAGAATCCAAAAATCTGTTTTTATTTATTTTTATTTTTATTTATTTTAAGGTTTATGATTGAATGCTCATATTTTGAGGGTTTTTTTTTTTTTTTTTTTTTTTTTTTGTGTGATTAGGCGATGATGGGCGAGATTTCATCACCGTGGAGCACTGCGGCGACGATTTTCTGGCGGCACTTGCCGAATCCATGGAGGACAGCGAGGAGTGGGATGATTTACAGGACGCCGAAATGGAAGCTTCTGGAAATTTGGAAACTTTTCTTGACGGCGAAGATCTCATCGATGGTGGCCGAAAGGCGAGTGGTAATGTTCATTCCGTAGATGATGATAATTTGCCTGTGGCTCCCAATAAGAGAAATTTTGTGGAATTGGATTCTTCCAGTGACAGCGATTCGAATTTGGGAGTTCGGAGGAAAAAAGATGCTGTGAGCACACCTTCTTCTGATTGGCGATCGAGTTTTGGGTTTGCTTGGAGTCCAGGGTCCTTGGTAAGAACTGTTATTAGTTTCATCATTGTCGTTTATTTTTTCTTCGTTTGTGCATTTAATGTCAGTGAATTTGTAATTTTTATGGCATTTTGTGCTGTATCTGTGAATTTGTGTTTTAAATGATTAATGGTCAATCAAAATGTTTAATGGGATTTGGTAAGCCCTTTATATGAACCCCTTTTAAGCTTAATCACAAATCGGGATCTATAATAAAGAAAGAACTTACCATTTCAAAGTACTTAAATGGTTCGTATCTGTTTAAGGACTGTAAGAGCAGTGTCACTCCAGAATCAGTTTCGACAACAAGTAATGGAAATCAGTCCCTCAGGATATCGAGAGATGAAGTTGAGACTCTGAGTTATGACTCATTACAGGCTCTAGACGACCTTGAACTTGCAAATGTTGTAATATTTGGAAATAGGGATTTTCGGCCTTTGCAGTATCAGGCTTGTAAAGCGGCTATGGAAAAGCGAGATTGCTTCATTCTTATGCCTACTGGAGGCGGTAAAAGCTTATGTTACCAGGTTAGTTCTTTTTTCAATTATCAAATTAAATGGCACCAGCCTTCAGTTCTAGATGTTCTTATGGATTATCAACAAATTATCTAAATAATCTAGCAACTATATATGAACTTCAGTATTTCGTTTGATTGTAATGCTATATTTACCTTTAATAAACGTCGATTCTCTTTTTATGTGGTCGCTATTCTGAAAGGTTCGATCCAGGCTATTGCACTGTTTGTCTCAACAACTCAAACTGTTGGTTAGGATTTAAACCTTTGTTCATGATTCAAATTGGTGTTTGGAAGAGAAAAATTGAAGGACAATTCAAATCATTAATAATGGTTCAAACCCTTGATTTTTAGAATTCACCAACCCCTTAAATTCTAATAATTCGAATTGTTGTTAACAGTTCAACAGTTCCAGATTCTACTTTTTCTCTCTCTTCAATTTCAATCTTAAAAATGTTATAATTTCTTCATTTTAATTCTGATTGAGATAATTTTTTTTAATGTGTTCATAATGAACAGAGGATCAAATCCCCACCCATATCGAATATTTTTTAATGTCATTTACATTGAGGTTTTATAAAATTTGTTACAAAACTCAAATAACAAGTTTCAACACTTTATCTAAACACAGTTCGGATTTTATTTCCAATTTAAATTACAATTTATTTGCATATCCAAACACCGGTTTGAATCACAATTAAAATCACCACAATTTAGATTCTACAGTTCTAACAAAAAAGGTTCAAATCTCCACAGTTTAAGTTGTTGAACCAAACATGTCCTATGTTGATGTCATAATTATTCAGTTTCATAACGAGCATTTTTGAGTCTTTTATGATGCAGGGATTAATGTAGCTTGTTGAAATGACCTGTTGTTTGTAAAAAGTCATTCTTGCACTGTCGTTTTTTTTCTTGTTTTCTGTAGTGTGTTGTTTGTGGTTTTCTTGGTCAGTCATGTGCCTAATTGTGTTATGCCTAAACTACCCTTGAGTTGAGCCCTTGCTTTCGTGAGGGTTCCTCTGGTACAATGGCTGAGAATTGAGGCTGTTAACACAGCTTGGGACTTTGTTGAATGAAATTGAGCTTAGCGCTCCTTATTTCCTTTTCCTTGCTTGTTGTTTTCTCTGGGTTTAGGACGTGTTTCTATTCCAATTTTTCTCGGTTTGTCCGAATAACGGCATCCCGATTGGCTCCTACGCCATTTTACTATCATAGGAGATAAGACACAGACCTAGAAAAAAGTTCTGAAGTTCTTTTTACCATTGTTCACTAAATTGCTTGGATTAGAAATTAACTTGTGTCAAAACAAATTCAATTGGGGGAAAAATGTCATCTGTAGAAGACTCGTGTGTGATACAAATTTGGAACTAGTACCATTGTACAAGTTTGTGTTCGGAGTAGTTGAAAATGAGGACACACCTCTGCTCAGTGTCATTACATTTCTGTGTATTTCCCACAGCTTCCAGCAACTCTACAACAAGGTGTGACTGTTGTCATATCTCCACTGCTTTCCCTTATTCAGGATCAGATTGTTACACTGAACAGTAAATTTGGTATACGCGCAACTTTTTTAAATTCCCAGCAATCCCCGTCCCAAGCAGGAGCAGTCCTTCAAGAGCTAAGGCAAGGTTTTTATTTCTCTTTATCAGGCTTATTTTCCTACCTTGAGCAATATAAGAAGATATTATTATCATTAGAATTGCAGCCTTGCGGTGGAGATTTTATTTGGATCGTTGCTTGTTATGTTATTTCTCCATCATGTTCATGTTATGTACCCTTGTTCCAGGAAAGACAAACCATCATGTAAGCTTTTGTACGTGACTCCTGAGAGAATTGCTGGAAACTTTACTTTCGTTGATGTACTGAAATGTCTTCACCGGAAGGTGAGCTTTCCAGATTATTGACTGAATTTCTTAAAATAGTGATTACGAGCATTAGATTTTGATGATTACTATGAGATTTAACCAGTGCTTGCACATAAATCACAGGGACAATTAGCAGGGTTTGTTGTTGATGAGGCGCACTGCGTGAGGTAAGATGTTTTCTTAGTTCAAACTTCAAACGATGGTAGTTCTAGTTTTGGAATTTACAGCACGGTTATCTCCGTATTTTGTTGCAATCCTGCCTCACTCCTTAAGACAGTTTCTTGGCCCACAGACTACATGTTGATCAGAAATGAAAATAAGTAGTCACATTTACCAGTTATGTTTTGTTTTAGTCTTGTGTATCGCATTAAGTGGCTTGTTTTGTGCACTGGAAATTATTTACCCAGGGTATTCCGTTAAACTAGCCTTGCCTTGATCAAGCATCCAGTTATTATTCTTATTTTATTAAACCAATATACCTCGCCTGGAATGTGAACACGTGCTTGAATGATGAAATGCTTCTGTGTTTTTATTGGGCAAAAGCAACACGTTCGAAGATGGAAATGTAGAGGGTTAAGAGAACAAGAAAAAACTTAAAATTTTTCCCTATCAGTAATCTTTTCTAGTTCTAAAAGTAGACCTAGAAATTTATTTAATATTTCGAGATGATATTGACTCACCGAGTGACTTGTAGAAAGTTTACTTGCATATAGTGTTGTTGAAAGGCCATAGTTTTGGTTGCTACATTTTTCTTTTTACGGGCCTTTATGATTTGAAGACCTACGAGACTCTTATTAGGTGGTTTCTTTTGAACAATGGATTCTACTTTCAGTTTTAATAATCTTCTGTCCTTTCCAGTCAGTGGGGACACGATTTTCGTCCAGATTACAGAGGACTAGGATGTCTTAAGCAGAATTTCCAAAATGTTCCAGTTATGGCATTGACTGCCACGGCGACCAATTCAGTTCGTAAGGTACTAAGGTTGTAAGGATCAACCTCTCTTTCTTTTTTTGCAGAGTTGGGAAAAAAAGTAATTCAATAATGTCTCTGTGGATCCTTTTCAGGACATATTAGAAGCTTTAAATATCCCCCATGCTCTTGTCCTTAAAAGGAGTTTTGACAGACCCAACTTGAAATACGAAGTAGTTGGCAAGACCAAAGAACCACTAAAGCAGCTTAAACAGCTCCTGATTGACCGTTTCAAGAATCAGAGTGGAATCATATACTGTCTTTCAAGAAGTGAATGTGCAGAGGTTTCAAAATTCTTGAATCAGAAATGTCTAATTAAGACGGTGCATTACCACGCCGGCATGTCCTCGTCCCAGAGAGTTGCTGCTCAGAAGAAGTGGTATCAAGGAGAGGCCCATGTTGCATGTGCTACAATTGCTTTTGGCATGGGAATAGACAAACCAAATGTTGTAAGTTTTCCAGCTAGTCTTTGACTATTCCATGATAGTGATAATCTGGCGTTACTTGGTTTTTGACTTATATATAATTTAACTTGAGAAATTACCCTTGCCAATATCTAGCGTTTTGTCATCCACAATACACTGTCCAAATCAATAGAAAGCTATTATCAAGAATCTGGAAGGGCAGGAAGAGATAATCTTCCCGCCGTATGCATTGTAATGTACCAGAAAAAGGATTTCAGTCGTGTCGTATGTATGTTGCGGAATGGGCAAGGATATAAGCGCGAAAACTTCAAGAGAGCAATGGGTCAAGCTCAGAAAATGCAAGAGTACTGTGAACTCAAGGTTAGCAAACTTCAACCAGTTGGTTATTCTTGGTTATTCTTGCATTCACCATAAAAGTAACTCGATTCTTTTAATCCACATCCCGCAAAAAACTGATGATTTTTTTTTTTCTCCTTTGAAATTATAGGATCAGTGTAGAAGACAAACACTATTGAAACACTTTGGAGAGTCTTTTGACCAAAAGGGGTGCAAGTTTGGATCTAATCCTTGTGATAACTGTCTCAAGAGTTCCACCTGAGCACAAGAATGTGCTATTTCTGCATAAAGAATAATGCAATTATTCAATTTTAGGATTTTTTTAGCTATAACCATATCCTTGAGAATTGGGGGCCTGTCTTGTTAAATTTTGGCCCCAGGACATCATAGACTACAAGTGCGTTATTCTTTCTTGTTTCCCAAGGCTCCAATCTTGTTAAATTTTAGGAAATTTTTATTTATTTATTTATTTATTTATTTATTTATTTTGTTGGGTTTCTGAATTGTGCGCGTTAACTTTCTTTTCCTACTTTTTTTTTGGTCCCGTCTTTCCTGCTTCTAAAGCATTATATGCCATAACTAAAAAACAAGAAAAAAAAAAGAAAAAAAAAGAGGACGAATAACTCTCAAATTAGTTAAGAAAGTACTACACTAATGCTATGTTTGGTAGGATAGATAGAAAAAAGGAAAGGAGAAGTGAAATGCATAGGTGAAGAAAGTAAAATGATTTTTTTTTTCTTATGTTTGGCAGAAGAGAAAGAAAAATGAAAAAAAAAAAATCAAATCTATGACATTTTACAATAATATCTCAATACAAATAAAAATATGATGAATGATGAAATTTAAAATTATTATTTTACATCTCATTTGTTTGTCTAACTTTTTTCCTCTTATTTTCTTTCCAAAGTTAGAAAGATTAAAAATTAGTGGGCTTCATGAATTTTTATTTTCCTTCTTTTATCATTTCCTCTTTACCATACAGCCTAAAATTTCATTTTTCTTTCTAAAATCCTTCATTTATTTTTTTTTTTCTATTTTCTTTCCTGTATTTTCCACCCTACCAAACACACTGTAACTAATCCCCAAAAGTTTTGCAAACGTAAATTTATCCAATCTTCCAAGAATCATGCTTAGTGGTCTCAATCTCCTCAGATTCAATTATTAGTTCTTCAGCAAAAAAAAAAAAAAAAAAAAAAAAAAAAAAAAAAAAAAAAAAAAAAAAAAGAAAAAAAACTTGGACTACCATTTCATTTTTATCCATCAGATGAGGAATTGCATAATCAGTCTCGTTATCTTAAGATCCGAGATCTAAATCTCAAACTAATTAAGAATTTTGACAAGCACTTTGACGAAAGAGCACATGCAATTTTGTGACCAACATTTGTATTCGACGTAATAATGCTTGGGCTTCCTCTATACTATAGAACAATGACATGGAAACAACCCTAATAATGTAATTCTTTTTTTTTTTTTTTTTTCTTTTAGGCCTATCTCAAATATTAGCTCCATAGATTAAGAGGATGTTTGGTAGAGAAATTCGTTCCCTGATTTGAATTATGATTCGTAGTTCATTACAATATTTTTTTCTCACAAAAAATATACGTAAATAAAAAATAATTCAAATCACATAATTTGAATCATCTAACCAAACATCCTCTAATTGTTTTCGGCGGTAGTTTAGGAAACATTCAGCTTTCTCTGAGAAGTGAAAAATCAAAAGCATCAATGCAGTTAAATAGTAGAAGCCACTTTTCGTTTTTCAATTGATTAGCTTACTTAGAAATGGTTAAAAGACAAACGTTACATCCAGAAAAAAAAAAAAAAAAAAAAAAAACAGTGGACTTTTTCTCTATGGAATGTTAAAAAATGTTATTATGTTCTGCAGTGTAATTTTACTCTATCAGTAACTTTTACTGGCTGGATGACATTTGCTGGGCATAATTATAATTAAATTATTGTTACTTAAATTTGTTGTAACTAAGAAATATCTAATAACTTGTATTTGTGATTTTTTGTATCATATGTCACGAATGATTATATTAATATTTCGGTTTCTAAACCGATCCATCATCTTAACAGAAATTAGAATTTTTGTTATTCTTCATGAAACTTTTCTTCTCATGCCTAATCATATTGAAATTTACCAGAATCCTTGTTCTGAAAATTCCGTCATAATAAATCATAATCTCATACTTAGCACGATGTTTACTATTTGAATAAAGTTGTGACAAAACACTTTCTATCAGTTAGTGTCACATAATTACACTATTAAAATTTAAAAGTGTACCAAGAAATTCATTATCTAAATCTCAATTAAATTTCGAGATTTATACTAATGAATTTATCAGACATTACACAGTTCCACCTAATACATGTATTGATATTGGTGGAAGACAAATTAGCGAATGATCAATTTTTTTAGTTCTAAATTAGAGCCTGCATTTTAGGTCTTGCAGGTATCGAGGACTAGATGTGGAAGATTCGGGTATTCCTAAATAGCTTGGAGCGAGGATTTTTCGTGGTAAAAAAACTAGAGTTATTGGCCTAATCGTTTGCTAGGTAAATTAATAAATTATTTAGATTAATTTGTTCGTGTATAAATTAATATATTTTATAGTGTTTCAAAAATTTTATGAAAATTTTTGTCATACATGATCCACATGTATTTGCTTCCGCATCCAAAATCGTTTTAGAAATCAACAATTGGTATCATAATGACCTATAAACTATATTAATTTGTGCTTTGATTGTGTGATAATTAAAATTAATATTGAATATGTGATATTTAATTATGCATGCATGAGTAGTGCTAGAACTTTAGACGGGCCGCCCGTGACCACTCGAAAAAACCAAACTTGTGCCCATTGTTCGAGGCTGCCCGTCCAAAAAATTTGGGCTGCTTGCCCAAACCCGGAAAGCTTCTTGGATGGGCTTCGGCCAAGTCTTGGTTGCCCGAGCTTGCCTGTAAAAATTATATAAAAACTATAGTTAAGATTTAAATCAACACACATTATTAACACAATTTAAAAAATTAATTTTGTCTATTAATTTTTAAATTTGTAATTCATGATTGCCTCGTTAAAAACCTTATCAAGAAAAACCCAATTGGGATAAAAAGTTGGTAAGAAAAAAGAGTGCAATCATTTTGTGATGAATTACAAATTTTCTAAACTTACAAAGTCTAAATATACAATATTACAATTAAAATGTCCAAAACAAATAAATGTTTACAAATTAAAATTAATTTGAAGTTGAAGGATCGTCTTCAAAACTAAATGTTAATCTATTAAATTCATCTATTCATTCTTGGCTTGCCAGGAAAATTGTATATTGTAAATATTGATCGGCACAATCCCAATCCTTAATGCACACCAAAGCTTCAACAATATCCCTTTGCAATGCGTTTCGGCGCTCCTTAAGTATTCGGCCGGTCGTACTGAAGGCTTGTTCGGATGAAACAGTAGAGACTGGGATCGAAAAAATATTCATTGCCAATCGAGTTTGGACTGGCCAAGTTAATTCTCATGCCCTCCACCATTTAACTAAATCAAACACTTCTCTACTATCGTCGACTACTAAGCTCCCGCTAAGGTACGCCATAAGCTCGTTGAAGCCACTGCCGCCGCCACCACCACCTCTCGATGAAGATCCATTCCCAACTTCTCTTTGAGTATTCTATCTTCTTCAACCCAAAAACAGTCATGAATGAATGCGGATTTTCATCTCTTTGTGCGGTTCCTCTCTTCCACAAGCGGTGTTTCTAAACCTATTCTCATAAAAACTATAGAGAAAATATTTATCATTTATTAAAGGATATTGGTCAGAACAATCAATTTGTAAAAATACACCTAAGTTTTCTAAACCACTTTCTAAGCTTTCTAATTTTAATCTAGGATCAAAAATAGTACCAAAACCATACAATATTGGTAATTGAGACTAATATTTTTTAAATTTCATTTCTATAGAAGCGATAGGAACTCTTAAAATTGGGTCCTTCATAAATTTACTAAATAAAATACTAATTCTTAAAAGTGCACCTAAAGCTAAAGGTGATGTTGAATAATATGTTCCACTAAATTTTAAAGTAACTTCATGAAACCTACATAAAAATTGATACAAAGTTTTTAGCAATTTGTGAATCATATTGGTCTATATGTTCTACTCTTAATTTTGCATTGATATAGTTTGTTATAGCATCTTTATAGGGGAGGCATTGTTGAAACATTATATAAGTTGAGTTTCATCTTACAGGCATGTCTAGGGCTAATGCTCTAAGAGTTAGATTTATTGCTTATAAGAACCTAAACCAATCTTGTTCTCTTTGGTTACTACCTTGAATCCATGCAATATTATCTCTAATTCTTTTAATATGAGTACCGATTGATTTTAAACCGGATTTTACTATTAAATTAATTACATGGCATGCACAGTGTTGGTGAAATATAATACCATCACCGAATAAACTTCAATCATATTAAAAATATTCAATTGCTTAAGTATTTGAACTAGCATTATCTAATGTTATAACAATCACTCTATCCCTTAATCTATATTCATCAATGACATTTAAAATTGTATTATATATTAGATTGATGCTACGTGGTCCTAGAACATATTTAAAACCTAATATTCTCTTATCTAAATTGAAACCTTTGAAATAATGTTCAGTTACAGATAAATAATCTTTGTTGACAATGGTAGACCAAATATCTGCTGTTAACGCACACAACACAATTGCTAGTAGAGTTCAAAAGGTTGATTAATGCTTATTTTTGTTGTTTAAATAATTTTAACAAATCTTTCCTAGGAGTAGTTTAAAAAAAAAAAAAAACTATGCATTATGATTGTGCCCACTTTTTATATAACGGTGCCAATTAGGATGCTTGACAAAATTAAGTGGCTAATCAGCCTGATCTAATGTTGCTATCAATCACGCTAGTTCCATACGATTGACTTGCGGACCGTATTTCCAAGTGTTTAGATCACTGGATGTGCGATCAAATGATAATTGTGTTTGGCGGAGTTCGGATCTGCAGGTTTGGCTGCGCTTTTGAAGGCACTTTTCGGAGTGTCTTTTCAAGTGTGTTATGCTATGAATAGTATCACCTTGTAAATTAGAAAAACAATATTTACATTGAGCTATGTGTTTGGTGTTACCGTCCTTGTTGACCTCAAATCTGTCAAAGTGATCACAAACTATGGAGGTGCACTTGTATTTCCTCTTGGAGGTTGCAACACATGCAGTAACAGTTGCCTCTCCATGCCCACCATCGCGTCCACGACCTCCACTACATCCACCACGGCTGAGATTTGGAATTGGACATTGTTCCTCGGATGCTTGTGTTTGTGGCTCCTGCGCAGTAAAAACATTAGTAGGAATTGGACTTTGGGGATCAACAGGATTATCACCATCACCAAAGGATTTCATTATAAAAAATAAATTAAAATTAATTTAACAAAACACACACACACACACACACACACACACACACACACACACACACACACACACACAAACAATGAGCTTGAGAGAGCTTGAGGTTGAAAAGAGCTTTGAGAGCTTTGAGACTTAAGATGTGAGTACTTTGAGAGAGAGAGCTTTAGGATTTTGTGTGAGCTTGTAGAAAAATTGTAAGAGAGATTTGAGAGCAATTGAGATAGATTGAGAGAGAATGTGAGAAATGTTGTGAAGAAAATGTTTGGGGGAGGGTGGTAGTTATAGAAAAAATTTTGGGTTAAAAAAAAATCAAAATTTCCCCAAAATTTGACCTCCAATGGCAATTTTTTGTCTTCGGCGGGTCGGGCATCTCGGGCAACGGCACAAAATCAAGCTATTGTAGTTGGGCAATCGGGCCGGGCATCTTAGACAATGGGCACAAATCTAGCTGTTGAAGTCGGGTATTCGGGCGGCAGTTGGGTCGGGCATCAACAATAAAAAAACTAGCCGTTGATTTGGGCTTTCGTGCGGGCATATCGGCGGACATTGGGCATGGGGTTTCAACGGTGGGCGGGCACGGTTTGTATTTTCTTCTTCAGGCTGCCCGAAGCTGAGCCTGACCAAGGAGACTGGACAGGCGGACATAGGGTCTTGCCCGCCGAACTCGAAAAAATTCAGGTATCAGGCAGGCTCACCGCTCGAAATTCTGGCACTATATACATGGATGGGTAGGTAGCTTGCATTATGGATATTTTATTTATTTATTTCTTCATGTGATTAATGGAATAAATGGATGAATGTATAAATGATAAATTTGGCCGTTAATTATATGGTTTTAGGGGTCACTTATTCGTTTATAATTTTCCTTAAACCTTCCCGTATAGAAATTATTATAATTTAAGAATTGGGGTTATTATGTAAAACCTGCATCTTCACCTGTGCCCTACATCACAGCACCCTGCATCCCTAAGCCATGTGTCCTAACACCCCACGCGTCATGCACCTCTGTACGGCTCGCGCCCCAACTAGGTGCCCGAGACTGTCCCACACGCAGACAGCCATAGCCCCACGACAGGTGCGGGACTAGGCACAAGCAAACAAAAGTGCTCATTAATTTGCACACGTTGCACGTAGAAGCAGCAACAATTGCAATTGTCACGGGTACAAGAAACTAGAGCCCCGCTATAGATCGTGGGGTTTGGCAGATGTGCACCTGTCGCACAAAAGGTAAGGGGGGCTGAGTTGCTCCATCTGCAAGCCAAAATAGGCCTATGTTGCCCAAGGGTTTCTGAAACCCTAGTTTTGTATGTTTAAAACTTACGGAATTATTCCGGGATAAAGAAGATGATAACTGACCCGAAGATGGATGAATTTGAAGACTAAACATTAAATTGAAGACCCGTTGAATGTAATGGGAATTAAATTATTGTAATTTAATTTGTTATATATTCGATTGGGTTATATTTTTTTAATATCCATGGGATCATTCCATCTCAAACGCCGATTGCGTATACTTAAAATTTATATTGATATTATATAATATATGTGCACACATATAACATGTCATGTTAGCTTAGGTGTGCCTCCTCATATGCTTAGTTACATGTCATGCATACATGCACATATTATTATTTATTTTATTTTGTTAAAAGAGGTTTTTAAAAAAAGAAGGATTATGAGCTAAATTAATTTAATATGATTAAATCAATTTTAGTTGCAATTGATTTACAAAATAATGTTATTATGTGTAATTGAATTTAAGGGTTAAATTTTAGAATCTCATATATCTAATAAATTAAATTGTTTATTTTATTGAAATTTGAAACATATGAGATAAATTTTAAATAAAAATACATATTTGAAAAATATTGAGTGGGAGAGGGATGCTTGACAATACAATTCACTGGTCTCTATAGTTAGTTTAACACCATTAGATCCAGAAAGGCGCTTGCAGTGGCATTAGTTTTGTCCTCCCTATGGAGAGTGTCCATTCTATATTGATACTAAGATTGACTTCCTATAGATAAGATTTTGGGATGTATTTCTAAATTGACTTACCTTACTGTGCCAATTTAGAGTTAAGTGATTGGAATTTGAAACGGTAGGTTACACTAATAAAATAGAATTAAGTTGTTAATTATATTTTGACCAAAATAATAGTAGTTAATAAATATTAAAATATGAGATTTAGTGGACCCCACATAATATAAGGAATGAGGAAAGGAAATGCAAATTCTTACACCCCTTTAGTATTGATTCTCTGTTAAAAAAAATGAATACTAAGTCATGTGATTCTTTCTCATTATAAAATCTAATCGTTAAGTAAATATTTAAAAGTTAATAATTATCATTAATTCTATTATTTTACTTTCCTTTCCAATCAGATTACCTTTTCTGTTACGCTCTTTTATGTAAAGTACATATTTATATTACTAACTTTAATAAAATAAATATGTACTTTATTTGTTTAATAAATTAATAATTTATTTTAATTTTTTAAAATTATTTGTTATTTATTTTTAAAAAAATATTTTTAACAATTTGTTTTTATATTTTAAATAATTATACAATTTATGTTTATTAGTTTAATACTCTATTATTACAATAAATATTTTAATTATGATTAATTTTAATATAATAAATACAATAATTTATTTTTTAAATTAAAAATATAAAATTGGCTTAAAGGGTATATTAGTACTTCTTCACTATTTAATTCTAATTTTGGGTGTAAGTAAATGCATGCATGAGATTTGGAGTGAGTTTGATTCCGAATCCTGTCACTAAGTAAACAACTTTTTCTTACTCTAATTTTTCACTTTCAATCCTGCCCATTATGATTCATGCCCCTTTGATTATGCATAGGTAAACAAGCCATTAAAGTGATGCAAAAAATAGGATCGGCTCAACCATAAGGTAACTTAGGCAATTGAGATATTTAGGGAGAATGCCACATGTTTACTATGGATCAACTTTTGCTAATAAGAGGTAAACTCTTAGTGCATGTTTGGAATCGATTTTGAAACCAGTTTTCACAAAAATCGAGGCGCCAAAAATGAAATTGATCTTAAAATCACGTTTGGTGCATTAATTAATTGAAAATGAGACTGAAAATGGTCTTTCTCATTTTCGCAAATTGCATTGTTTTTTGAAAATGATTTTTTATCGTTTTCTCATTTTCATTTCTATTTTTATCTATCTCTCTCATCTGCCATTGCAATCTCTCTCTTTCTCTTGTTTGCCATTAACGCCGGCAACCGTCCATCGTTGTCCGCCACCAAGTGTCAGCCATTGTCGGACTTCCGTTTTCCAGGTGAGCCATGCTATTGTATTCCATCCATTGAGAGGAGCAAAACCTGACCAATCTCAGCCCTTAACGTCGCCGGAGAAGTCTGGGTTCACCGCCGCCAAGTTTTGGGGTTCTTCACATTTTTCTGGCAAATCAGACACCGATATGTGAAATTAACATCGGGAAGGTATTCCTTTCACCAAGGGCTCCAATTTGGTACTCGCCTCCCCCAACAACGCTCCTGTTAACATCGGTTAATGCCGGTCCGATTTAGTTTTTTATTATTTAATGTTTTATCTTATTAATTATATAACAACTAATTAATTCTGTTTCAATTTTTAATTTTTAATTACTTAATATATTAATTAGAGATTATTAATTTAGGTACTAAAAATAGATTTTTAAAAGTATAAACCAAACACAGTTTTATTTGTTTCTATATTAAAAACAATATTTCAATAAAACAGCTAAATACCGTTTCAATATTGGTAGTTGTTGGTCGGATATCGATAGGTATCTCGGTCAGATACTGGTATTGTGATTGGATACTGGCAGGTATATTGGCCAGATACCAGTATATAAGCAGAGATCGACAGTTATCGATCGGTTATTGGTTAGGTATTCCGGCGATTACTGCTGCCAATACTGGCGGTTGCTTGTTGGATACCATTAGGTATCTTGGTTGGATATAGGTTTTGTGGTCACATATTAGTGGGTATCGTAGTCAGAAATTGGTATCGTAGTGGGATACTGTTGGTATTCTAAAAGTGTATTTAATATTCTGAATATAATGTGATAACATGGTTGTGATATTTTTTACAATAATTTATGTATGCTTACATATGTGTCACGCCCCGAAGCTAGGGTCGGTGACGTGGATGCTCGATTACAAGTTAAACGTGATTAAAATAAGATATTAAGGAAATTTCTAAACAAGACTCCCATTCAATTGAAATGTACAATATAAGGAAGAGGTTAAAACTCAAGCCTCTAACATTGTTCATGGCTTCACCAACAAGATATGCAGTATTGTACATACATGAACATGTTAATAACATTACAGACATCAACCACAGTCTAAAAATCCAAATATCAGAGTTTACAAAATTTACAAATTCTTACATTCGTACACAGGTAGGATGATCACAATCCTCTCCAAATCGGGTGGTAGTAACTCAACTCAGCTACTTCGCACTGCTTCTAGAGTCGCCTGGGAGGGGTTAATATTTATAAAATAAATAAACGTGAATGAAAGGCACAATAGGATATATTTTGAAATAACTTTATAACGAATAAATAAATAAATAAACAATGAAATAAATATAGGCATTCAGTTCCAACACAACAGCCGGAAACTCACATTCTTTTTCTCAAAGAAAATATATAACTGAAAATCTCCGTATTACAGGGATCAGCAAGTAATTTATAATATGATAAATTACTTACACAACCACATGCACTAGCCTATCACCCCCAGGCTGGGTTTCGGGTCCTGCCTGAAAGGATGCATTCTCCACATCCTATCTAGGCCACCAGCCGGTTTATCGATTCGTAAGATCTTTTGTCTTAAGAAATCATTCATTAAACTTTATGAAATAGTTCATTATAATTTCAATAGCTAAAATCAAGCTATTGTTTTAAACATGCTTTTCTTTTGCAAACATGCCCTTTTTTTTAAACATTTCGAGGCCAAAACTCTTTTAAAATTAGGCTACCAAAGAAAAGGGTAAAAAATCTTACCTCTCAAGTACCAAACCTGTGGTTAGCGGTGCACTATTCCGGCTTTCGTTTCCTCAAAGCCCCTTAATCCGAGTCTTCAGCTAGCACTGATACAAGACAACACTTTGGGATCCAATTCTCATTCCTAAAGCATTTCAGTCTCAATTATATCCTTTGATTTCCTATTAGTGTGCCATAATTCAATTACCAGTTTCATAAACTGTTTCATGTTTCAAATCATCATTCCAAGGGTTTTCATATCAAAACATAGATTAAAGATGCTAATCCATTTACTCTAAATTTCCAAATGAAGCTAATATCTCTTTGAAAATTGGGGTCAAAATAGGGATTTTCAAGCAAAACATGGTCAAACCTCGTGTACACCAGTTGACCGGTGGCAGAGTAGTGCAACACTAGCGGTCAACCGGTGGTGTGCAATTCGGTCGACTGCATATGTCGATCGGTGGAATCAGTGCAGTCCGGTCGACCGCATAGGTCGACTTGTGGAGAATAGCAGGGCAAGGAAACTCGCCAAAATCAGTCTAAAAACCTACAATTTCATTTCCAATTTGAAATATCTCAAAGAAAAACAACTAGATTTGGATTCTAAGTACTGAATCGAGTCCACAGAACCCAAGATCTCCAATTCTACCATGGTTTTACTCAAAATCCATCGAAATCCATTTCAAAGTTTTAAATTTGAAAAACTTGAGATTCAAGAGAGGTTTTCAGAACTCTTACCTCGAATCCTTCTCTTGACATTGAAACCTTTTTGAAATTTTCCTTTGGTTCGAAATCTGGTTGATTTTGAAGGAAAAATGAGAAAGAGAGAGAGAGAGAGAGAGAGAGAGAGAGAGAGAGAGAGAGAGAGAGAGAGAGAGAGAGAGAGAGAGAGAGTGTGTGAGGGAATGAGAGAGAGAGAGTGAGAGAGAGGAAGAGTGTGAAGAACGACAAAGAAGAGAGAGATAGTGCACGGGAAAAGGAAGGAAAAAGGAAAAAGAAAAGAAAAAGGAAATGGAATGTGTCACAAAATTAAAAGACAGTCTAGAAAATGTGCCCACACACACTTCTGGATAAAATATAATTACTGAGAATATTTAAATACCTTGGTATTATTTAAATTTACATGTCAGAAACATTTAATATGCAATAATTAATTAATTAAACCAGAATATGCACACTAATAAATCTCAATTACCTTAATTAATGTCATTTAATTCTTTGGGGTGTTACAACTCCACCTCCCCTTAAGGAATTTTGTCCTCAAAATTAGGACTTACCTCAAAATGTAAACAAATACGGATAACGCTCTTGCATCGTCGTTTCAAGCTCCCATGTCGCTTCCTCAACTCCATGGTGCTGCCATAGAACTTTAACTAATGGAATTTCATGATGACGCAAGCTCTTCATCTTCCTGTCAAGAATCTGAACCGATGTCTCCTCGTATGTCACATCATACTGTATCAGAACGTCATACCATTGCACCACGGCTTCCAGATCAGGTTGACATTTGTGAAGCATCAAGACATGGAACATGTCATGCACATAAGATAGCTCAGGCGGTAAAGCCAGATGATACGCTATGATACCAACTCGTTGCACGATTGGGATTGGTCTAACATATCTTGGCGCAAGTTTCCCTTTTACACGAAAATGGACAACTCCATTACGTGGAGAAACCTTTAATCGAATGAGGTCACCTTCCTAGAATTCCAAAGGTCTACGCCTTTGTTAGCATAGCTCATTTGACGACTTTGAGCTGTTAACAATCATTCCCGAATCACAGCTATCTTTTCATTATTCTCTTGGATAACTTCTGGTCTAGCAGTAAGCCAATCCTCTGGTTGTAGCCAACAAACATATGATCTACAAGGTTGACCATAGAGAGCTTCAAACGGAGCCATGCCGATACTGGCCTGATAGTTGTTGTTATAAGCAAATTCAGCAAGGTGAAGATACTTCTTCTAATTTCCACAAAAATCTAGACTACAAGCACGAAGCATATCCACCAGAATCTGAATAACTCTTTCAGATTGCCCATCAGTTTGAGGATGAAATGCTATGCTAAAATTCAATTTCGTTCCTATGGCTTCCTGGAAACTTTTCTAGTACCTTGCCTTAAAACGAGTGTCACAATCGAACGTAATCGACAATAGTACCCCGTGAAGTCTCACAACATGCTCCAAGTACAACTCTGCCAGAATCTTCTGAGAATATGTCACACAAAATGATATGAAATGCGCATATTTCGTCAACCTGTCCACCACCACCCAGATGGCATCGTGCTTCTGTTCAGTTCTCGGTAGTTCCATAAGAAAATCCATCATGATGTGCTCCCATTTCCATCCCGGAGCAGGTAAAGACTGCAATTCTCCAGTAGGCTTCTGGTGTTCAGCTTTAATCCGGAGACAAGTTACACATTTTGAGATGTACTCACAAATGTCTTTCTTCATACCTCTCCACCAGTATTGCCTTCTTAGGTCCTGGTACAGCTTGGTGCTTCCAGGATGAATGGCTTAATGTGACTTATGGGCCTTATGTAAAATTGTCTTTTTGATTTCATCCACCTTAGGAACAGCTACGCGGTTGCAGAAATAAAGTACTCCATCCTCTCAGATTCTCCAATCCTCAAGTTGCTCTTCATTCTGTATTTGAATCCAAATTCCTTGGAGATGGGGATCCTGCCATTGATTCTACTTAATTTATTGCACAAGGGCCAGTGTGGAGATTAGATTATACACCATTGCCTGGTTATAATTGTCGTAGTACTAAAGATCATATTCGCTCACCACTTCAGTTCTTTTCCAGTCATCCAAAGCTAATGACATCAGAGTCCTAGAAGTCTTCCTGCTAAGGGTGTCAGCTACCACATTAGCTTTTCTCAGATGATACTACAGTGTGAAGTCATAATCTTCCATGTATTCCATCCATCTCCTCTACCTGAGGTTCAGATCTTTCTGAGTAAATAAGTACTTTAAACTCTTGTGGTCAGAGAAGACTAGAAGCTTTACTCTATAGAGATAACATCTCCATATCTTTAGAGCGAATATCACTGCTGCTAATTCCAAGTCATGAGTGGGGTAGTTCTGTTCATGCGGTCTCAGTTGGCAAGATGCATAGGCTACAACGCATCCACCTTGCATTAAAACACAACCAAGCCCACTCCCTAAGGCATCAGAATATACCTCATATTGCTCCTCACTATTGGGTATGGTCAGCATTGGGACACTTGTCAGTTTGGTCTTCAATTCGTAAAAGGCATGTTCATGCTCAGTGTCCCATCTGAATCTGACTTCGTTCTTGGTTAACCGAGTCATCAATGCAGCAATGCTTAAGAAGTCCTTTACGAGACACCGATAGTATCCTTCTAATCTGAGAAAACTTCGAATCTCTGCCATGTTCTTCGGCCTTTCCCACTGTAGCATAGTCTCAATCTTTAAAGGATTTACAGAAACTCCTTGTCTTGATATCACATGACCAAGGAACTTCCCTTCCATCAGCAAAAAGTCACACTTCTCCTTTTTCGCATACAGCTAGTGTTCACAAAGAGTTTAAAGAACAATTCTCAAATACTGCTCATGTTTTTCCCAAGTCTTTGAATAGAACAAAATGTCATCGATGAAGACAATTACAAACTAGTTTAAATATGGCCAGAAGACACGGTTCATTAAATCCATGATTGTAGTTGGGCCATTCGTAAGCCCAAAAGGCATCACCAGAAACTCAAAATGCCCATACCGAGTTCTAAAGGTAGTTTTTGGAATGTCGTCCTCCTTAATCTTAAGCTGTTGATATCCTGACCTCAAGTCTATCTTAGAGTAATACTGTGATCCACCCAATTAATCGAATAACTCATTGATCCTTGACAGTGGGTATTTATTCTTCACAGTTACTCTATTCAATTGACGATAGTCAATGCACAACCGGAGAGATCCGTCGTGCTTCTTCATAAACAAAACAGGTGCACCCCATGGGAATGTACTATTCCTTATATACCATTTTTCCATTAATTCATCTTTGCAGGTGCCATTCGATGGGAGGAATAGAAATAGGTGTCGTTCCTGGAATCATGTCAATGACGAATTCAATCTGCCGATCCGGCGGTAACCCGGGTAGTTCTTCAGGAAATACATCTGTAAACTTATCCACCACAGGAATTCCTGCATTATCTCTGGTTACCTCAGGTTCATCTTCTAAAGCAAGAAGGAAGGAAAAATAGGCTAGGTTCCTACGCCCTCCAACGCTGTATCTCAAAAGTCATTCTTCCAGGACTGGGTTAATGTCTGCTTGGTAAGTGATTATAGCTCTAGAATTAGTCATCAAAGTCACTCTCATAGGGTTGAAATAGACAATCACACCGTATCTTGCTAACCATTCCATTCCGAGTACCATGTCAAACAGACTCATCGGATGGATTATCAGGTCAGCTCTTAATCGCTCACCTCTAATCGTGATTTCACACGATTTACACACACTAATCACCTCCACATAGCCTAGTGGGGAGTTCAAAGTCATCAGAATTTTCAATCTCTTAGATTTTAGTTTCAGGGTTTGCACGAAAAAGCTGGATATAAAAGAATGTGTGGCACCAGTATCAAACATCACATGTGCTAAGGAGTGAGAGATTAGGATCATACCCTTAACCACCGTTTTGCTGGCATGTCCTCTGAAACTACATCTTGTCAGGGTATAAGCTTGTCCTTGTGCTTTCCCCTTCCCTTTATCATCAATATTAGGCTATTGAGTCCTTGGCCTATATTGTTGTGGTGGAGGTATCTGCACTGGTCCTGATGCTCGAGGTTGAAATTGTGGACATTGAGGCAGACGGTAGGTTGGCATAGGAAGCTAAGGCATTGGTATTGGCATCTATGGCTAGTAGGGTGGCATGAACTGTAGTGGCCTTCCCTGACTATAGGAAGGGTCACTTTAGGGCTGTTGAGTCGGCGGCTGACTCTGATTTGGAAAGTTCCTCCTAATGTGACCAATCTGCCCACAATGATGGAACTTAGGTCTATAAGGAGCACTCCTGTCACTCCCAGATGAACTACTACCACCACTGATTATTTCTCCACTAACATGCCTCTGATTACGGTTTTTTTTACCGCTTCATTATGGCCCACCTGAAGCAGAAACTTGACCAGCTGCTTCCTTACTTTGTTGATAAGCTAAGTTATCTTGTTCCACGCTTGTGGCAGTAGCCACCAAGTCTCAAAAATTTCAAATTGTTAGAGCCACCAATGGTCTCCTTACAAAATTCTTGAGGCCTTTTTCAAATTTCAGGCATTTCAAATGCTCAGACTCTAACAGAGATGTGACAAAACGGGACAAGTCGTTAAACTTAGCCTCGTATTCCCTTATCGACATATCACCATGTTGCAAGGACATAAACTCCATTGCCTTTTCATCCCAATAGCTCTGAGGGAAGTATTGTTCATTGAAGAGAACCTCAAACTGTTCCCAAATCATTCCCGTAACATCAAGCCTTCTCTTCACCTATTTCCACTAGCTGCTTGCTTGGCCTTCCATCTTATACACCGTGAATTCTTTCCAATATTCCTCCGACACTCCTATAGTGTTTAGGTGTTTAACTATGGAGTCAAATCAATACTCCGCTTCCTGGAGTCCACCCTCACTATTGAATGTAGGGATAGGTTTACTTTTAAACTCATGGAAGTAACCTTGCTTCCTATCCTCGGACGGTCGCTCATTCTAAGCTCGAGTGGCCATCCTTTGAAAAGCGGCATACATGGCATCCATGAACTCTTGATTCCGTGGTGCCGGGTTGTTAACCGACCTACGATGTGGTGATAGCTCCTTTAACTGAAAAGAAACTAGTCTGTTTAGTGGATTCCTGATGTCACACATGTATGTACAATCCTATGGTTCCTAAACCTAAGGCTCTAATACCACTTTGTCACGCCCTAAAGCCGGGGTCGGTGATGTGGAGGCTATATTAGGAGTTAAACGTGATAAAAATAAGACGTTAAGCAAATTCCTAAACAAGCCTCCCGTTCAATTGAAAAGTACAATATAAGGAAGAGGTTAAAACTCAAGCCTCTAACATTGTTCAGGGCTTCACCCATAGGATATGAAATATTGCACATACATGAACATGTAAATAACATTACAGACATCAACCACAGTCTAGAAAGTCAAATATCATAGTTTACAGAATTTACAAATTCTTACATTCGCACACAGGGAGGATGATCACAATCCTCTCCAAATCGAGTGGTAGCATCTTAACTCAGCTACTCCGCACTGCTTCTAGAGTCGCATGGGAGGGGTTAATATTTATAAAACAAATAAACGTGAGCGAAAGGCCCACTAGGATGTATTTTGAAATAACTTTATAATGAATAAATAAATAAATAAACAATGAAATAAATATAGACATTCTGTTCCAGCACAACAGTCGAAACCTCACATCCTTTTTCTCAAAGGAAATATATAACTGAAAATCTCCGTATTATAGGCATCAGCAAGTAATTTATACTATGATAAATTATTTACAGAACCACATGAACAAGCCTATCACCCACGGGCCGGGTTTCGGGTCCTGCCCCTAAGGATGCGCTCTCCACATCCTATCTAGGCCATCAACCGGTTTACTGATTCGCAAGATCTCTTGTCTTAAGAAATCATTCATTAAACTTTATGAAATAGTTCATTATAATTCCAATAGCTAAAATCAAGTTATGGTTTTAAACATGCTTTTCTTTCGCAAACATGCCCTTTCTTGAAAACAATTGCAAGGCCAAAACACTTTTAAAATCAGGCTGCCAAAGAAAGGGGTAAGAAATCCTACCTCTCAAGTACTAAACCTATCTTGCGTTGCTCTATTCTGGCTTTCGCTTTCTCAAAGCCCCTCAATCCGAGTTCTTAGCTAGCACTGATATAAGACAATAGGATCCATTTCTCATTCCTAAAGCAATGCAATCTCAATTATATCCTTTGATTTCCTATTAGTGTGCCATAATTCATTTACCGGTTTCATAAACCATTGCATGTTTCAAATCATCATTCCAAGGGTTTTAATATCAAATCATGGATTAAAGATGCTAATCCATAATCTAGATCGCCAAATGAAGCTAATTTGGGTTCACTTTGAAAATCGGGGTCAAAACTGGGTTTTTCAATAAAATAGGGTCAAACCCCGTGTACACCGGTTGACCGGTGATAGAGCAGTGCAACACTACCAGTCGATCGGTGGTGTGCAATTTGGTCGACTGCATAGGTCGACTGGTGGAATCAGTGCAGTTTGGTCAACCTGTGGAGAACAGCAAGGCGCGGAAACTCGCCAAAATCTGTTTGAAAAACTATAATTTCAGTTCGAATTCAAAATATCAAAAGGGAAAACTACTAGATCCAGGTTCTAAGTAATGAATCAAGTCCAAAGAACCTAAGATTTCCAATTTCTACCTTGGTTTTACTCAAAATCCATCAAAATCCATTTCAAACTAAAAATAAGTTTTAAATCCGAAAAACTTGAGATTCAAGAGAGGTTTTCAAAAATCTTACATCGAATCCTTCTCTTGACGTTGAAAACTTCTTGAAATTTTCTTTTGGTTCGAAATCCGGTTGATTTTGAAGCAAAAACGAGAGAGAGAGAGAGAGAGAGTGAGGGAACGAGAGAGAGTGAGAGAGAGGGAGAGTGTGAAGAACGACAAAGAAGAGAGAGAGAGAGAGTGCACGGGAAAAGGAAGGAAAAAGGGAAAAAAAAGAAAAAGAAAATGGATAGGTGTCCCAAAATTAAAAGATAGTTCAGACAATGTGCCCACACACACTTCTGGGTAAAATATAATTACAGAGAATATTTAAATACCTTGGAATTATTTAAATTTACACGTCAGAAACGTTTAATATCTAATAATTAATCAATTAAATCAGATTAGACACACTAATAAATCTCAATTACTTTAATTAATCTCATTTTATTCTTTAGGGTGTTACAATATGTGAGTCCAACTCAAAACCATTTGGTAGTTCCCTTTAATGCCCTAGCAATTGCCTAAGGCCCCAAAATGAGCCAAGGCCCCCAAATTATAAATGAAAGGGTCTTTTCTTAATCCAATTAAAAGGCCTTTTTTATTTTAATAAAAATGAGAAAAATGAAAATGTGTTTATTATATGTCTACTTGATCTTACAAATTATACGAAAACATCAACAAATTTCATGAGAAAGGGTGTGTATTTTGTAAAAAGAAAAAAACAAGTAATGTGGAAATGTGAAAATAATAAATGCAATATTAGTTGAACGATGTTTTAGACTTAAATTAGTTTGTTTACATAATTGATAAAACATTTATTTATTTATTTTTTTTTACAATGATGTAGATTATGAGAAACTTTAAGTATGTGATAATATTTTTGAGATATTATTCAACTTCAAGAAATTAAAGTCATTAGATGGAAAGGCAATATAAAGGTATTGTTTGAATCTTGAAAACGTTCTAAAAAGCTAAATTAGATGTAAGACAAATGTTTTACTATTCACCGTTAGATTTACATTTAGGTGTTGAGACATATTTTTATAAGAAAAGCAAGCACCCAACTAAAGGATTGTTTTAAGTGCGTATGTTGCTTTTATTAATAATTTTAGCAAATTGTTACTTCCCCAAAGTGTTTTTTTTTTTTTTTTCCTCGCTTTAAAAAGATTTAATTGAGCTTTTTAACTTCTAACTAAGTTTTCAAATTTTAATTGATTTTTAAAACACAAAATTAAAAAGGCCCCTAAAACTTTTTCACTCAAGTCCTCAAAATTGCTTGATCCGGCCCTGGCAAAAAATATATGTTCAAAATATGAAATTAAAAATGAAATGAATACATTAAAACATAAAATGAGTAATTGTGTCAAACACACGCTATTTTAAACTTGTGCTCAGTCAGATCTCTTTATACATAATGGTTCGTTCAAATATGAATTTTTCTAAATCGCCAAAACGGTTTGGTCTTTGTGAGAGAAAACACTCACATTTGTTTCATGGATTCAGAATTAAGACTCAGAACTATTTTATGAGAGAAAGTACTGTAGCGAATCACGAATCATGATCCGAACCATGGTTCCAAACGCACATTTGAGAGAAACAATCACCTAAGTACACGATAAACAATCACTTAAGAAAAGAACTGATATAGATTTGGCGTGATTCCATTCATAATAAAAGTTGTACACAAGTGAAAAAACCTTAAACTTTTACCAGGGGCCAAACCTAATCGCATGCTAATTTTGTGAATAGCGGTAACATCTTCACATCACTTCACAGATATTATTTGATCATAAAACATAAAGAAAATCTAAAGAGTACATAACGAAACACACTTCAAGACAAAGTTCCCAAAAGGGGTCTTGAGCCACAAGGAGAAAGTAACAACATACATATCAAACGTGGAGACATAATGCAGCGTCTTCACTCAACTTTCCATGAAGATAATGGCGGAGTTTCAGAATTCTTCCAAGTAACTGAGGAATCATCATACCTGTCACCTCTTATAGCCAAAGCCAAAGATTCGAGCTCGACCTTTTCTTCTGGAGTCAGTTTCACGGACAAGGCAGCAACATTTTGGTTAAAATTCTCAATCTTAGTGGTTCCAGGGATAGGACAAACATCATTTCCTTGGTGGTAAACCCAGGCCAATGCCAGCTGAGATGGGGTACATCCTTTTTTGGAGGCAATTTCATTCACTTGCTCAAATATCTTTTGATTATGTTCAAGGTTTTCAGGCTGAAATCTTGGTAGAGTCTGCACTAAGCATTCATATATTAGCAGTACAAAAGTAGTGGCAATGGCTTTAAGAAAGAAATTATCATAAGTACTTTTAAAAGGGAGTGAAAAACACAAATGAACCCTAAGTTTGGAGTGTAAGAGCATCTCCATTATGCTATAAATTTATGTGTTAATTGTAAATTTTTAGTATTTGAGTGCACAAAATACTCTCCAATTTAATGTTATTTATTGTCCTAAATTTCTCCTATGCTATATTTCATAGCAAATATCCCACCAAGTATAGCATATGAGAAATTTTACATTTGATTGCTATGTTAGTTGAAATGTTTATTTTTTTATATAATCATTGTAACTTTTACATTTTCTAATTATTTTAAGGAAATTTCTCTAGTGTTCCCTCTTTTTTGGAAATAATGGCATTCCCTGCTTATCAATAGTCGAATTTGTATTACTTTTTCAATTTGATTTGACTTTTGACCAGATTTAATACAGATCTGACGGCTGATAAGCAGGGAATACCAGTGTTCCCAAAAAAAAGGAACACCAGAGAAAGTCCCTTATTTTAAAAATAAAAGTTTACTTTTATAATTTTTAAAGCTTAATAATTATGGAAAAAAGTAGTTTTAGCATTTCAAATAGCATTTTACATTGAAGCAAAAATGAAAATAGCATACCATATCATACTTTTAATGTTAAATATACAATTAGCATTAACATTTGTATTAGAGATGGTCTAAGCAAAGTATGGAAGTGTATAGATTTATTATACAACACTAATAAATGAGGCCCTAAGCTATTTGTAGCATTCTATTTGCTTAGAAATTAGCAAATAACTCGAATGGATGACCACCTATCAAGCACTTAGTCTTATGTGTATCATAACTTGCATGTGGTAATATAAATATCCTTATTACTTTTCACAATCAATTACTATTTATTATTAAATGTATAACTAACTTCTTTATTTTTCATGTAGTCACTTGTGACATGTGTGCAATCAAGATAATGTCTTAGGATGTTGGGCTTTCACGTCCCCGATGCTCACATTCTACATTTAGACCAAGCGGAGGTGGATATAGAGCGGCGGGCAAATGCCATTTGTTACAATCTGATGCCCGACACATTTTTTCGTACCATATAATGGAGGAGGACATTGGATGTTGGCCGTGATATCTCTCACACAAGATAAGATCATGTAGTTGGATCCGCTTGGGGCGAAACTATGCGTAGACTTAAGAAAAATGATTGCTATGTAAGTTTACATTATTTCCTTTACTAATTAATTGATATTTTTCATCATTTGTTAGTGCTTTGCATGATTGAAAGACCCAAATAAGGCTCGAGTTTAAACACCATGGGGATGGGTTAACGAAATTTCTCATACCCAAGATAAGTATTTATAATTTCATACATTAAATTGCTCGAACTTGAGGAGTACCTAAATGAAGTACTAACATATTTTATTAACTATAAAAAAATATAATACAAGAAGGGCACAAAGAATGCAGGCTGTTCATCTTACGTTATATGTGCGATATAATGAGAGTTGGTGTTAATGATCTAAAAAATATGGAGGCATATACTAATGAGCATTTAGTAGAAGTTATAAATGAATGGGCACATTTTGTAAAGAGACATGTGTAATTAACTTATGTATACATTTTGATTTGAATATATGTATTATTAATTTATTTATGTTTTATGAATTGTGTTAATTGTGTGGCCAAAATGCTAATAAAACACAGGATTAGTAGGCCAACCCATAAGAAAAGCAATAAAATAATACCACTTTTTTTGGTGCATATTGCCAATATAATGACGGTTTCATAGAAACTCCGTCGTTATATCTCATCTTTAATGATGGTTTTTTATGAAACCATCTTCTAAAACCCTAAAATGCCTGTTATGTAAATTTCAGGACAATTTTAGACGACAGTTTTTTTAAACTGTCGCCTAATATTAAATTTTAACGATAGATAAAAACCGTCGTTAAAGCCAGGCAGGTCATATTGAGGCGTCATTGCCCCCACTAATTTCTAGCCCGTCCTCACCCCTTTTATAAAGGGGGCGGGACGGGGTTTCAAGATCTATTCGGGGCAGCAAAAAACGCCCTGCCCCATTTACATTCCTAGTAACACTCATAGGGCTAGACATGGTCATGCACCATGGTAAATAACAGTTTTGAAGTTCAAGAAATATTTATTCATTTAGGAAAGTTTGATCTGTTTCCCAAACCAGGCAGCGTGGAGGATAAAAAGATATATAAACAAATACGGAAGGAACGCGTCGGTTTTAACGGAAAAAACTGCCCTCATTAACAAGTAACATACAATGATGTATTTTAGAAAGCATAATGAGACTGCAAGGGCTAACTAAGCAGTTTGTAATCCAGTACTTAGATTAAAGCGACACATATATATGTTTTAAAAACTATATATATATATATATATCCTTTTAGAATATGTATATATATATTTTTTAAAAACGTGTATGTAGGTGTATTTAAACAAATTATAAATATATCTCCATATTAGACATATTTTAAAAAGAAATATACATATTTTTTTAAAAAAATATACATATATCGTTCTAATTCACTACCGGATTAGAGACAATTCCAATATATATATATATATATATATATATAAATAATAATTTTAGGCTTTCATCAATGTATTTGTATAAAAAAATAAATAAATCAATAAATAAATAAATAACAAAAACAAACCTTTCGATAATCATCATCAGACATCTTTTCAACAATCTTAGGTCCAGATGACATGAATCCTCTTCCCAAAGGGCTGTATGCAACAATACCAATACCCAATTCCCTGAAAATTTAACAAGGACATCATCCTCATTATTATTATGATTATTATTTTCATAAATGCAGAATAATTAACTACTAATTAAAAATATGAACACATAATTTCCAATAATAAGCCTAACCTGCATGTAGGAATAATGTCTTCCTCAACATCTCTTGCCCATAAAGACCACTCTAATTGAACAGCTGTTATTGGATGAACAGCATGTGCTCTTCTTATTGTTGAAGCTGAGGCTTCTGATAATCCAATGTATTTTATTTTACCCTCTTCTACTAGCTTCTTCAGCTCACCAATCTTCAAAAAAAATTTTAAAAAATAAAAGAAAAAGAAAGAAAGAAAGAAAGAAAGAAACATGTCAGTAGTAATTACACTAAAAGCATTAAAAGCATGTAAAGCTACTTTAAACGAACTTGACTCTCTGTCAAGAGTGTCAGTGAAGGATTCATGACTTCACTTTAGTAAGGGCGCAAATGAAGTAAAAAAATTATGCTATAGGATAAAAATGAAAATAAGTTTCCAATATGATAAGTTATAAAATTATATCAAGCAAAACATTTTGCGATCGTCCTGGGATAGGTTTTCACATTTTGATTTTGCTTTGTTGTTAGTGTTTTCGTTGAAAGCTTTGTGACACTACTTTTTCAAAATATTGTATATTTGAATACAAACATAATAAGCAATCTCTTAATGAAAACAAGGAAGATGAGGCAAAATAGAAACAGAACTGATATGAATGGGGTTAGTATTTTGAGAAAAAGGGGCTGAGAGGATCAAATGGAAGTGATTAGTATATATTAGATGGTAAGAAATTATAAATGGAAATAGTGTTGTAGTGCTTTAGAATTTTGATGGAAGAAGTTTATAAAAATCTATAAAAAAAAAATCTATAGTTGATAATCTGATGCGACTCATTTTGGAATTACCAGGGGGGCCTTGTTAAAATTATAGTGGGGGCCTTTTTGTTAAGAAAAAGAAAAAAATATAATGGGGGCCTTTAAAAAAGAAAAAAAATCGTGGGGGCACTGTTTGAAATTTGTTATAATAAAAGCAAAGAGGGAACGTGCCCCCGCCCGCACATGGTCCATGTTCTTGGTTACAGTAATCTGTAATCACAATATATATATATATATATATATATATATATATATAGCAGAATCTCCAATTCAGTACTGATATTTATATATTTCTCTGTAAAATATGTATATTTTTTTTTAGAATGTGTATATTTCTTTTTAAAAGATGTACATTCTTTTTTTGATAAAATATATAATATGTACACATTTTAAAGAAAAAATGTACACATTCTAAAGAAAAAATATACATGTTTTATAAAAAAATGTACAACTGCCGTTTCAGTCTGCATACCGGACTGGAGACTCATCCTATATATATATATATATATATATAGGCAGAGTTTCCAATCCGGCACTGATGTTTGTATATTTCTCTGTAAAATATGTATATTTCTTCTTTAGAACATGTATATTTATTCTTAAAAGATGTACATTCTTTTTTTGATAAAATATACAATATGTACACATTCTAAACAAAAAATATACATGTTTTATAAAGAAATGTACAACTACCGTTTCAGTCTGCATACCTGACTGGAGACTTATCCTATATATATAGGCAGAGTCTTCAATCTGGCACTGATATTTGTATATTTCTATGTAAAATATGTATATTTCTTCTTTAAAATGTGCATATTTCTTTTTAAAAGATGTACATTCTTTTTTTGATAAAATATATAATATGTACACATTTTAAAGAAAAAATGTACACATTTTAAAGAAAAAATATACATATTTTATAAAAAAATGTACAATTGCTATTTCAGTCTACCTACCATACTGGAGACAGCAAATCTTGATGGTAGGAAGACTCTTTTCTACTGTAGATAATTCTTATTACGATTTATTGAGGGCACATAATCTATTGAGATGACATATAAGGATTACATGTTGGTCAGCATTTTATTCCCAAATCCATTACCTTTTCGAAAGGGGTACTTTCAGTGAGAAATGCAGATAAATAGAGAAAAAAAGCCCATATTTAACTAAAAGATATGAACAGAAAATGTGCCTCCAAGATCAATCACAGCCATTGGCCGATTTCATTAGAGCCCAATTAACAAATTTGATCAAGTAAACAAATATAAACAGAAAATCTTTCTAGCTTATACAGTCAAAACTCAAAAGGTATGGTTGAAATGAACTGACAATATATAAATCACATGTAAAAGAAAAAAAAAAAAAAAAAAAAAAAAAAACAATCAAACCGTGACTTCAATGGGCACACGACTATCGATGCGATGCTGGTAATAGAGATCGATGCAATCGATGTCAAGCCGCTTTAGGCTGGCCTCGCAGGCAGCCCGCACATATGCAGGGTCTCCCTTCACCTCAAACTGGCCATCGTCATGAACATAGACGCCAAATTTAGTAGCCAGCTGAACTTTCTCTCTCACTCCCCCTTTTAATGCCTGCATAATAGGTAGTCATGATCTGCGACTTTCACATTGAGGTCTAAAATTCAAATCCTCGAAAGCTAAAAAAAAAAAACAAAAAAAAAAAAAAAAAATAGTACCTTTCCTAGAAGGATCTCGTTGGTGAATGGTCCATAGAGGTCAGAGGTGTCGAGGAAGGTAACACCGGAGTGGACGGCGTGGTGGATGAGCTTGATCATGTCGGGTTCAGGCTTCGGAGCACCGTAGAAGGCCGACATGCTCATGCAGCCTAGTCCCTGAGCTGAGACATCAAGACCTTGCGACCCAAGTTTGATCCTTCTCACCGTCGTCATTTTGTCCAAAACCTGACCGGATAGACGCTATTTATAGTGTATTATCAACTATCCAATTAGGCTAAATTGTGTTTTGGAAGGTAAGAGATAGCAGCGACGGATGAAACAAATAGTGAGAAGGGATTGTGAGCTATTGCCAGTATTTATAAGAAAGTGAGAACGATGAGAAGGAAAAAAAAAAAAAAAAAAAAAAAAAAACGTGGTGTAGCCGTTGGCTTCTTGATATCAGCGACGCCATGTGACTCGTGGGGTTATTTATTTATTTGGTAAATTAACATAATTTATTTATATCTTCTTGAAACTCGTTATAGTGTCCACTATTTATGAGCAGTGCTGAAACATCGAGTGGCGGGCATCAAGGTGACCGAAAATTTTTGGGCACGGCGGGCAAGCTCCTCTTGCCGCCCGACCACGGTTTTTTTCGGGCACGAGCTTGGGTAGCCCGAAAATATTAATCCCCCCGACAGCCTGCCGCTGTGGAGAAGTCATCCCTCGCCGTTTGCCATACTTTTTTTGAATTTCCCGGCAATACCCGAAGTTGCCCGATTTTTGCATGAATTTTTGCCCGAGCTGCCTGAATTTTTTTGACCGTTGCCTGAATTTTGCCCGTTGCTCGAAAAATGGCCTTTTTTTTTTTTTTTTTTTTTTTTTTAGCCCGAAAAATGCCTGAATTTTTAACAAAAATGGGTCTTTTTTGCCCGAACATGACCCGAACCTGAATTTTGCCTGAAAATTTGAACCCAAAGTTGGATTTCTTACCGTTGCCCAAACTGCCCGAAAATATAGTAGCCATTGGACTCAAATTTTTTGGGGAACATTTTTTTTTTTCAACCCAAAAATTTTCCTATAAATAGCCCCCCTCTCCCCAACCATTTTTCTCACCCAAAAACTCTTATTCTCTCTCAATTTCTCTTAATCTCTCTCAAATCTCTCTAATCTCGCTTAAATCTCTCTCGAATCTCAATCTCTCTTAAGCTCTCTCAAAGCGCTCTCAATATCTCTTATTTTTCATAATGGCTTCTTCTAGTTATGGTGGTGATATTCCCATTGATGCCCAATTCAACATCGAGGAAGGGCAATTTCCTAATGTTTTCCAAACGCAGGAATCACACACTATGGAAAGAGTTGCTGATGAAATTGTAAATCTGACCCCTGGTGGACGTACTAGAGGTCGGGGATGTTGGAAATGTGTCCATAAAGTATGATGTAAGTTGTTATTTATGAAATGGCAAATATCAGACATCATTATTTTGCTCACGTTTATAAATAAAATAAAGTTACGTTTTGATTCATACCAAAGAATGTTAGTAATATTGCTTAGTCCATAGACTGTTATCAACGAAAGAAGAGTTAGGGAATCCCTGCCGGACAAGCTCTTCTGATATAGTTTAAAATTGATATTTGCAGTCTTAGGATCGATTGGGCAATCGAATCCGATTATGACTGTAACGACCCTCCTATGAGGCCGCCACCGTAACTTAGTTTTTAACTTGTACTTACTGGCATTTCTTAAAATTTGCGGAACATTTTTTTTTTAAAAACATAAGAAGGAATACGTTCATAATTCGTAACAAAAATTTCAAAAGAATAAATCAATGAATTTGTTAAAGCTTTTCTTAATTTCAATTAAGATAAAACCTTCTAGAAATATTTTTGAAATGGAGCTTTGTTTGAACTCTTGTTTCAAATACTCCTTAAAAGCCTTTCTAAAACTAGCCAATTCAATTGGGCCATTTAATTTGACTTTAAAACGGATTTCGTGAGGAATCTTAAATTCAAGTACATCTTAAAGTCCTTTTAAAATCAATCATTTAAATCGTCATGTTTAAAATTCGTTTAATTGTTGCATGCACTGTTGCAACGTTCTAAAACTCAAATACTCAAAACTAGGGTTGTTAGCTACAACCTCGATTTTCTTAACAAACATATGTACATATACTTTTTAAACATACATGCTTGAAACCTTTGAATCATATAGACATATACATGATTTTTCTTAAACTTATCATAAGATAATCTGCGTGAGCCCCATCTCCACCATTTGTCCCCTTCAAGAATTGCCTTACCTACAACATGAACATATCCTCAACAAGTAGGAACTATATCTCACAAAATAACTGTAAGTACACATGAATAAATATGCATGAGCTAATTATGCTTAATTATGATGTCTTATCATAGACTTATTATCTTTTCATATCTTTCTTACTGATGGGCCCGAGTGCTCGTGTACCACTTGCGCGCAATCATCGGGACGTGAGGGTTTGCAAGGTCCCCCGCGACACCGTGATTATAACTTGAATGCCTCCCTTAAGTCAGAGGACATTATTATTAATTTTTTTCTTTTCTCCCTTGTGGAGCTTGAGTTACCTCCCTTAGGTTGGAGGTTGGTACGACACTCAACTGAGATTATTCTTATAAGTTCCTCTTGATTTATTAAGGTGTATGCAGCATGACAAGGCATCACATACAATACTTAAAGCATAAACATGTATATATATATAATATGTGTAATTTTTTCTTTAAAATCTATTCATGCTGTAGGCGAGATTCCTACTTACCTGATTTACAGAGCTGGAATCCACTTTTCACCAAACAGTCTATTCTCTTACTTGCTTATTTCTGAAAATGAACACCCATTGAGAGTGTGAGATTAACTGTTGTTTGCTATTCTATTTTAGCAACTTATGAAGGAATCTAACTCTTTTCTTAAGACCAGTATTCCTTTCCTTTTCTGAAGGATAATTTACTATAAGGATCGATTAGTTAAATCCTCAAAATCTTATTTTTCTTAATTGCCCTTAACATACTTATGTCTAGATTGAAAATCATTTACCCAATCTAGTAACTTATTCTGCATAATTTTCCTCATTAGACTTATTATGATATTGAGGCCCAATTCGGCCTAGAAACTTATTAACGACATTCTAAATCTTAGGCCGTTGAAATTTAAACTCAAACAGAGTCTCTTAAATTAATGCGGGCATTGGACCCACATCAAATCCTCGAAATCCTAAGGACCTATCGTGTTGGGCTCGTAGGTGCCCGTCAGGATGATTTGCTCGATAACCCACTATGTTCTTTAAAGAAAGCATTTTTCTTGAAACTTTTCTTTATGAATACTTCTGTTAAAGCGAGGTTTAACACCATAATATTTTACTAAAATCACATCTCGGGTTCTTTGATCACTTTTTGTTAAAACCAACACTAGGCTAATTTTGTTTCATTAAAACTGTGCAGTTTCTGAAATTTGTGTTTTATTGCATCTTAAATCTGAATTTTGAAAATTTATTCTTCGTGGTAATTTTTCATCTCATCGAGATCTTAAATTCCTGTTTTTGGAGAAAGTTGAAATTCAGCCTCTAAAGGCTTCGTTTGGCTGAAAGCAGTGGCTACTGTTTTTCTTGAAACTTTTTTAATAAAAAACTGTGTCATTTTGGAAATCTGCATTTTACTATATCTTAGGGTCGGATTTTGAAAATCTGTTCTTAACAAAAGTTCTTCATCTTATCAAAATGTAAAATTGTTGTTTTTATGAAAAACCGAGATTCAGCTTCTAAGGGTCTGTTTGTTTGTGTTTTCATTTTCATATTTCACGGTTTTCAAAGCAAAAAAATGAAAATGGATGTTAAAAACGTGTTTGGTGCAAATTTTTAAAAAAAAAAAACCAAAAACATTTTTGTCTTTTTGTGGAAATCAGAAAACGAAAAAAAGGTGTTTTCATTTTCTCGTTTTAGTTTTACTTTTTCCAAAAAGGATTTCACTTTTTTTTTTTTTTTTCATTTTCTTCCCTCTTTTCTAAAACCGTTTTTTGTATTATATATGTTTATTTAATATATTTATTTAATATATTATTATTTAATATATTTAATAATATTATTTATATAATAGATTTAATAATATTATTTATTTAATATATTTTATAATGGTATTTATTTAATATATTATTATTTAATACATTTAATAATGTTATTTATTTAATATATTATTATTTAATATATTTAATAATGTTATTTATTTAATATATTATTATTTAATATATTTAATAATATATTTATTTAATATATTATTATTTAGTTTATTTAATAATATTATTTATGTAATATATTTAATATTATTATTTATTTAATATATTTAACAATATTATTTATTTAATATATTATTACATGTTTTTAAAAATTAAACCACTAAACGGGCCAAATCAATTTCTAAATAAAACTACCAAACGCATTTTCGAAATAATTCAAAAATGAAACTAAAAACGTTTTCATTTTCACTCTTATACAGAAAACAAAAACGTTTTGGAATCAATTCCAAACGCACCCTAAAAGTCTCGTTTTGGCTGAAATAGTTTTGTTCCCAAACTGTTTTGGACCGGCTGTGCTGTTTTCAAAAATGGCTTAAAACTTGCATTTAGAGTTAAAATGGGGTTTTGTCACAGCCACAGAAAGTGTTCAAAACATCGAGGGCTATAAGTTCAAACTTTGGAACATCAAAAAAATCTCGCTCTAGGGTTCTTATTTCCACGTTCAAAGTAACCGGAAATTTTTCCTCTAACCGGATATAAGCAAACTTAAATCAAGCATAATCATACCACATCAAACTAACCTCATAACTCACAAAACCAACATAAAACTCACACACCCTTATTATAATCTTATCTCCTCAAGAACCACAAATTTACATCCATAAATCCAAGCTTAAGGTTGGCTAGAAATTAATGGAGGGGAGTTTAAGAACTTACCCTTGAAGAATTCTCTCTTTCTCTTGCAAAACCCTTGAACTCCTCTAAGATTGTTAATGGCTTGAAACTATAAGAGTATAAGGAAATTTGAGAAGAATATTTCTTTATTTCAAACTTTCCCAAAACATAAAAATGGAGAGGATTTAGAGTTTATACCCTTGGAGAAATGCTTGTCTAGACTCCTCCTAGATTCTTTGATCTCCTTCTTCTTCTTCTATGGTTTGCTAGTGGTTCAAGATTGGGAGAGTAAGCGAAAATATTTGATAGGAAATGGAGAGTGTGTGGTTGGATTTTTGAGTGGGGAAAAAGCTAGGGAAAAAAAGTGAAGCTTATCCTATGTTGGTTCCTTTTATAGGCAACTTGGAAATTATTTTTTTAACACCAATTCCACTCCATCATTCAACCAAATTTTTGGTTAAAGGCCCCCTTTCTTGGCCATTTTTGGAAGGAGAAAAGAAGAAGCAAATTTGCCATTAATTCCCTTTCAACCACTACTATCCCATCACCTTACCGTGTCATCCACTTGCACACTCAACTAGCTAAGTTTTTGGCTCTAATTCGTTTTGCTGGCCAAGTGAAGGAAGGAGAGAGAAAAATGAAACCTAACTCCATCACATCACATTAACATGTAACCTTCTAGCACACTTAACTAGCCAAATTTTTGCTCTATTTTCCTATGCATGGCCGGCCAAGTGGACAAGGAGAGAGAAAAAATATAATCCACCCCTTGTACTTTTGTCCACTCTATTAAGTTTCCTTTGAGTCAGATAAAAATCATACTGACTGTAAGGAAGTACTTAGCCGACAGAAAATTCTAATTTCTGATGGTTTATTTTCTACTGCTTATTTATAGTTCAATGTTAAATCATCGATTACTATGAGATCACATTAAACTCTTACTCGCGTAATATCTTGAACTGTTTAAAGTCTTGAAATAAATTATAGACTGAATGAATTCTAAATTTACCTTTTCTGCATTAAATTATGGGAATGACGCTGTTTCTGACGGTGTCAAATCCTGAGCTCACATTGTACCCTTCTACTATGGGTATTTATCTTGTGACTTTAACCTAGTTGTCTGGTAGTTAAGGATTTTCTCTTCTTTAAAAATGTCCGTGCATTTTTTTTATGCTACTAACATCATGCTGTGTTTAGAGATTCTTGAAATTAAGATTCTTAAATTATACTTGTACTGAAAATTATTCCGCCTTAAAGTACGACAATAATTTATCGATAGAATTTACTTGATCGAAAACATGAACTTAACATGAAATCTACTACAGAATTTTGGAATATAGATATTGATCCCATAAATCCTTTAGTCACATAATATTTTCTAGGAAAATGATTGGCTTAAATAAATAAATTGTATTATTTAAAGTCTGGCATTTTCATAGTCATTACAATGACTGTTAGATCAAACTATGTGATGCTGGTCTCGGGGCATGGGAGTTGGACTCTGTGGTTGATCTAGACATGTTCACAACATGTGGAATAGACCATGTAACTAATTAGGTTAGAGCAAAAATCGTTAACAGAACTCTAAACCTAATTATTACAACCTAAGTATATTTGCGTTATTATCTCAATCCTGAAGTGAATACATAACTCGACTTGATTTCTCATGGTCTTTGATTCACTAATGAGATTAGTTCATAGTTTTTGAACAACATCTCAGCTATTGGGAGCATGACATAATTGATTTGGAGTTGTGCGATTCACAAATATGGAATTCGTAAGTGATAATATCACCTCATGCTTTATTGATAGGTGTGTGAATAAATAAACCAGGACATTGATTAAGACATTGACATGTGTGCGAGACATCTTACGAACAAAAATCTTTTTATTCACAATCATATAAAGGAGTTGAGGAAATAATGACCTGGAATGATAAAACGGTAATTTTTACACCACTCTAGTCACCGATATTTACCTCCCTTATTGCATTTATTCTCAGTAGTGCATATGAATCGAGAGATTAGTCAACATCAAACCTTTAGTGGAGTCGTACGATGTCGAAATTAAATACGTCGATAACTTATCGGGATAAATTAGTTGAGTATTATAATTCCATAGCTTTGTTCATGTGGGTCAATTCGGTCTCAAGGCTAGCTCTAATAAGTGGGAAAATTGAAACTAATTTTTTGTTACATAATTATGTTTAAATAAATTCATTATGTTATTTTTTCATTTATTTGATAATTGAAAAATAAAAGGAATGAATTTGAATTTTGAAATTAATGGTGATTAATTTAAAATTCAAAATAAAATTTGAACATGATTTTAATTGGCAACTGACAGGAGGCGAAGACCCTTAGAGTTCTTAGAGGGCGATTTTTTCTTGTTAAAAGTCTCTTTGTGCAAAGGTGTTACTCGTTTTGGTGTGAAAGGGAAACTCGCGCCGAGGTACATCGGGCCATTTCAGATTACACAACGAGTCGGTGTTGTTGCTTACCGCCTTGATCTTCCTCCAGAATTGTCTCACGTGCACAATGTGTTCCATGTTTCAATGCTTCAAAAGTGTCAACCTGATCCAGAAGCCATTGTACAATGGTATGACGTGCCGATCCAGTATAACACGACTTACGAGGAAGTGCCCGTCCAAATTCTTGACCGGAAGATGAAAAGCCTTTGTGGCAGCACCATGGCATTGAAGAAGCAACGTGGGAGTTGGAGACAACTATGCAGGAACGATATCCGTATTCTTCATTTGAGGTAAATTTCACTTCGTGGACGAAATTTCTTAAGGGGGGTAGAATGTAACGCCCTAGAATTAAACATGTTTAACTATGCTAAACTGTAGATTATTAGTGTGCCTAATTTGATTTTCACAATTAATCAAGGGACTTTAAGTTATTTTTAGTAATTAAAATTTCACCCCAAAGATTTTTAGAAAACACACTTAAAATTTAATACATTTTCCTTTTTCCATTTTTCTTTTTCTTTTTCCTTTCCTTTTCTTTTTCTTTTTTCTTTTTTTTTTCTTTTCTTTTTCTTCTTTTCCTCCTTTCCTTCCCATATGCCCATCCCCTCTCTCTCTCTCCTTTTTCTTCTTTTTCTTTTCTTCTTTCTTCCTTGGTTCTCCCACGCACAGCCATCTCTCTCTCGCTCTTTCTCCATTTTCTTCCACGCCGGCCACCTCCTTCCTCCGGGATCTTCTTCCTGCCGGCATCCTCTCTCTCTTCCCTGCTCTCTCTCTCTCTCTCTCTCTCTCTCTCGGCGGTTTGGCCGAGAAGCACAAAAAAAAAATGAAAATTGGGAGAAACCGAGGGAAACAAAGCTTCATCAACTAAATTCAGGTAAAACCCTTTGAAACCCACTCTTTGATTTGAATTATAAGCTTGAGAAAGTTTGATTCTGGTTAGATTTGAATAATTTTGAGTTAGGGTTTGGATTTGAACAGTTATTGTTGAAATTAGATGAAATTTGGGGATTTTCAGTTATTGGACTTGTTTAATTGATTATAAACTGATTTTGATGGATTCTGGAGAATATATATTGAAATTGGGTTTGAATTGCAGGTTTGACATTTTTCTATTTATGTCGGCATGCTGCCAAAATTTCCCTAGAAACTTGTTTTAAACTGAAATTAAATAGGAAAACCAAACCTATGGATTGGATTCTAATTTTTAAAGAACCCTAAATGGAATTATAAAGTCATTGTGAAACTTGAATTTGAGTAAAGACACACTAATAGGAAACAATTAAACATGATTGACCTTAATTCATTTTAGAAATGAGAAATATTTCCTAAGATATTGCTTTTGTGATAAAGCTAGTGGAGAAGTCAATCATTAAGGCTTAAGAAAAGCGAAGGCTAGGAGAATCCTAGCCCAGTTTGATATCCAACAGTAGGATATTCTTGTCCATATCCTTGTTAGCCTCATTTTAAATGATTTTGGCCTATGAAAATGTTTTAGAACAAAACATGTTTAAAGAAAATGATTTTAAAGAAAATAGCATGAATAATGCTATTAAGTTTTCCAATGATTTTGGAAATGAGATTTCAAAGCGTATCATTTCTTAAAATGAAATATTTTAAGGAATGATACAATGCATGATGGCCTCAGAGATCGGGATGTGGGAATCGCATCCTTGGGGGCAGGTTCCGAAACCCGTACGGATCCGCTTCTTGTTTAGTGGAACTATGGCTCGCATATTTTTTTTTATGAGACATACATTTTACTTCTTGATTAATGATGAGTGCACATCTCCTATGTGAGTATTTTCTTTCTAAAAAGGATGATCGGTTTTCACATTTTGAGTTTTATTTTAAATGTATTAAACCCTCCAAGTGACTAGGAGAAAAGGAATAGGTATTTTGTTTGGACTTGATCTAAAAATAGTTGTGTTCCTCCTATCTTTTATCTTCGTGGCATGTATAAGAGATTATGGATTTAAACTTAAATGTTGCTAGATTGTGGTTGATGTCACATTTACTTATGTTTATTTCATGTATGCTAGACACCTGTTTCGGATGATACTAGTGACGTGGTTTTAAACTTTTTGTTTAGAAATTCCACCACCGTTCTTGAAATTAAATCTCTCCCGTATCGAAATTCGTTTGGAAATACCTGGATGTCTTGGATTTGAATGAAATTAAAATGTTTGCTAATCTCTCTCTTTTAAACAGGTTTAAGTTTCTAAACGAGCCTCCACGACACCAACCCCGGTTTCGGGGGCGTGACAACGTCTTAAAAATATAATTTTAAAAAAATGAAATTCGGGCAACCGGTGGGGCATCGGGCAGCCCAACCAGGCACGGGTAGGCATCACTTGCCCGAAGCCTATCCATGGGCAATTTTTAGGTCGGGTCGGGTCGAGCATCCCTAATTTTTTGGCAGTTCAAGCTCGGTCATCGGGCAAAAATTTCACGGGTGGCCCGTCCAAAGTTTCAGCATTGTTTATGAGTGGTACTTTAAAGTTAAAGTGACGTTTTGCTCATGTGTTTAGAATTATACTTTATTATTCTAATTTTTAAAATTTAAATTTTTTAAAAGTGTTAATTTACTAATCCATCCTAAACCTTAAATTGTTAGGATGCGTGTCAATAATAGTTTTATACTTTAACACTCTCCCTCACGTATGGACTGGACAATAGACAATCGTGTAGATAAATTAATTAGAAAGCATAACATGTGAATATTTAAGTCTGAGATATATTAAAAACCCAACACATAATAAAAATTTTAAATGGGAAGAAATAGTGCAATTACGGGGGTTTAAATTTGGGACCTCCTGCTCTGATACCATGTTAGTTTACCAATTCATTTTTAAAAGCTTAAATTGTTAGGAGGTAGACCAATAATAATTTTATACTTTAACAATGAAAGAAAAATACTATTGTGAACTAATAACTATGATCCAGAACCCTCGAAATAAACGAAACATAAGTGATCTCAACTTTTAGTGTTTGTTACCTTGCCACCGCTATGTTTTGTCTAAATTACATAAACTCTTCTTTGACCGCAATATTTTACGCCAACTTCCTGACTTTTCAAAAAAATTGTAGATATGTAAGATTTTAAAGAAAATGGTATTTGCACTGTTATTTAGTGAAATAATAAGAGGATAAGAAATTTATGCACAAATATATATCTAATCATATTTTGCTCTTTAATAAGATAAAAAACTGTGTTCATTTTTTGGTCCTTCAAATCTTGTTTTATACTTAAAAATAATATATATATATATATATGTATATGTGTGCGTATATTAACCATCCATCATAAGAAAAAAACACCTCAATAGAAACACATTGGACAAAAGGTATTTATGAGAAAATAATAGTTGAAAAAATTGCATGAGAAAACTGTTTAACAAAAGTCACAATTGAGGAATTTTTTTTTTTTTTTTTTTTTTTTTTTTTTTTTTTTTTTATCACTTTTTTCGTATAACGGTTTACACAAAATATATAAAATAAAATAAAAATAAAAATAAAAAATATTGGGACACATTTATAAAAGATACTTTAATACGAGCAATCGTGGAAGAAAAAACTATTTCAAAGAAGTTTAATCAAAAGGAATAAATAAATTGAAGAGGAGATTTTGTAGAAAAAAATACAAATTTATGTAAGGACACATTTGAAAGAACTTACTTTAGTAGGAATAAAGCGTGAAAAAAGAGCATTTCAAATAAGCACATCATAAAACAATTATATTGTAGAGGTGTCCTTTGCAAAAAGAAAGCAAAAAGGAAACAGGAAAAAAAGCGAAAAGAAATTAGAAAAGGAAAAACAAAAAAAAAGCAGAGGAAAAAAGAGTTGTAATCAAAACGTGCGTTTTGATTAAACAATACTTATGTACAATCAGAACAAGTAAAAAAAAAATTGGCGAGCAAATCATACATAAGACATGAAACAAATTCCTGAATGTGAGCTCGTTATATATTCAAGTACCGAATCAACATTCAAGATAATTATTTATCTTTGTCTTTCTCAAGAAGGAATGAATTTAATTTCGTAATATTAACTTTCCTAGCTACCTATTTCATCATATCTCTATGATACTTTGGTTTCCCAAACGATTTCGAATGTGGAAGCGTGTATGTGAGGATCATATATAATAAAAAAATTTCATAAAACTTTTCATTGTTAACCCTCGTTAAACGTCCAAAATGTTTAACAACTGATGACGGTTTCTCTAACCATCATCGTATCTTTTAATGACGGTTTAAAACCCTCACTTTTTCATCTTTTTGTACTAGTGTTTATACTAGTAGCACTTTAATGGATTTAGTTTCATGTTATACTTTTGCAAAGTTTTAAACGGCTCTTCCAAGTGCTTGATGTGTTGAAAGGACTATTTACTTTTGACTAACATGTCATCGACACATACCTGTTGGGAATGGTGTCTTAGAAGCATAAGATGTAATATGATATTTATTATTTATTTAATAAAAGAGTTTATTTATTATTTTATGTGTATATATTTTTAAATATTTTATGAATATCAATGAAAATTCTATGATTATTTATGTGACCTTAAACATTGTATACAAGTGTTATATATGAGAGGATAATGTTTAAGGATAATAATCAAAAAGTAATGTTCATAATGAATTTAATTAAAGTTCGAATCTTTAATTAAAATACTATTAATACATGTCATTCCCATTTAGAATGGAACGATGTTATCCACACTGTTAATATGGTGAGATATTGAGTGAGTGTGTTTCACATAATGAGATTGTAGAACAAGGACACATACACAATATGAATTTCTAATTATTTTCGTTAAGTATAGAAATTCTAATTGAGTCTACCGATGGTCATATATAGAATGATCTTAATTTTGAGTTCTTAAAAGACTCCTATTTGTGAATTTGTGTCTTTTGATTTACTCAGTACAAATTCTGAGATCCTGAATCCTATTCCTTGTATTTTGGAGACACGATGAAGCATGTAGCCGGGAATGTTATTATACTAGAAAGAAGTAGATAAATAATTCTCTTGAGGGTTGATTCGGTACTTGGACCATTAGAAGCTTCGATTCATGAATGTGTTTTATGAATCACTGTCCGTTAGAGAATCAATGGTACTCAAGGATAAAGATGTAATTAGAGATGTTAATGGATTTTACCTATCTCTAATTACGAATTATTTATGGAGGGTCGATCTATATGCAGTGACTATATTAAATGGATACTGCACAGTTTAGAAGTAATTTATATCTATAATTTTTAGAGTGCAATTCCAAGTTTATAGTGAGTAACTATTGGAATTAATAGAATTAATTAATTAATTAAAGTGTTTAATTAATTATTAATTTTATTGGAGCTCAGAATTATAGATCCATTAATCCCCGCGTCATCCTAGTAATAATACCAGACACAAAGAGCAAATGGAAATTTTAGAATTACGGAATTCTAAAATTAAACACTCAAAAATAATTATTTGAGAATTAATCATTATTTAAATAATGTGATTATTTAAATTTAAATTTGAACACATTTAGTTTTATCCATTTAAACTTATTTGATAAGTTGTTCAATTTAGAATTCAAATTAATTTAAGTCTGACTTAAATTAGAATTTGAATTTGAGTCAAAATTAGACTGGAGGATAAATGATTATTTTCTCTTCCTTCCCTATATGATATTGGCGCCTGCATAGGGATAAAATCCCCAATGAATGGCCAGCCATAATGGATAAAGGATAAGAGGAGATTTTGTTCCAAATTCAAATAGGAGATAATTAACAAGCTTTATCTTGGAGATAGAGATTGGATTCTTTCTAGAAGTTTGACTTTTACTCTATAAATAAGAGAATGATAGTTGAAACAATTTTTGCCCTAATTTCAAAGGGTGGCCGAAATTCTCATAGAGTGGGACGGAAAAAGTTTTCTCTAAAAATTCAATATCGTGTAGGCGTTGGTGTTTGTGGAAATTTGAGTGTTTATTCTAACCCATTTTGTCTCATGTGTGCCCACACACACATCTTCGTGGATTCTAGGAATTGACGTGGAAGACATTGATTTTCTAAACACAAAGCTTTGGAGCAAGGATTGTTTGAGGTCAAAGAACTCAACTTATCATCCTAATTGGCCGCTAGGTATTATTTGTAATTGAGTTCTTAATAATAAATTAATATGATTAATTTTTTCGTGCATAAATTAATATAATCTATAGAGTATCTCAAAGGTTTTATAAAATTGTTTGTTATACACGATTTGCCTTCCCCACGCTTTCGCATCCAAATTCGATTCGGTAATCAAAAATACCTCCATAATTTTTCTTATTTGTTGAGTGAACATCTCGTTTACTGGGTGCTAATGGGTTGCTCCAGCATTTTTAAGGCAAAAAAGTATGACATTACAACAATAGAGTATTTGATCAGTATAGAGGATGTGTGGTTCTCTTCTTCTTTGAACATCTAGATTTGATCATAGTTACTGAGTCAACGTGCACCATATCATCGTGTGTCCATGCAGACACGTTGAGGCTTCCTTTGAGAAAAGTGACTAATTCCTTCTGTAGTCGATTGGTTAATTTAAAGCCTACGATCAGTTTTCTAGTTGGATCCGCTTCATCGATCCGTATCCCGATTAATTCCTCAACGTTTCCAGTTCCTAACTCTTCGTCTTGCAACCTTGGGTCAAGGTCTTCATCAACCGGTCCTCATTTCAGCATCATTATCCTCACTTTTCTAGGCATTTCATTCTTGGCCTTTTGTGGATCTGCATAAAAATGAATGACAACGGAATATGTTAGCGCCGCCTCGTGCTCATTCCCTTTCACATGTTCAATATCAAATAGAGTTAGGAATTTCATCATCTAGTGATATATGGATGTTATAGTTGTTAGAGTCCTCAAAGTTGGTCTTCAAATTATTACGTTATATTGGTCTCCTCCCTTCACAAATAAAAAATTTGACATCACTATCAACATGCATGTTCTCTTCCCTATTGTAATTGGAAGTTCTTTTATTCCATTGGGCATGATCATGATGTTCCCTATAAAACCATACAATGCTAGTGTGCTGGTTTCAAGCTTAGACCTTGGAATTTCCATTTTATCAAGGCAATCGGAATAAATGTATATCCACAGAACTTGCATTATAAATAAGGGTGAGACAACCTATATAGTTACTAATCATTGCCTCGACAATGAGTACATGTAACACCCTGAAGAATTAATTGAGATTAATTAAGGTAATTGAGATTATTAGTGTGCCTAATCTGATTTAATTAATTGAGTTTTGATTAATAAATGTTTCTGAAATAAGAGTTTAAATAATTCCAAGGTATTTAAATTATTCTCAGTAATTTATTTTAATCCAGAAGTGCGTATGGGTGCATTTATGGACTGTTATATTGTACACATGTCATTTTTTTTTTTTTTTTTTTTTTTCTTTTCTTTTCCTTTTCTTTTCTTTCCTCTCTTTCTTTTCCTTTCCGTGCACTCTCTCTCTCCTTCACTCTCACTCTCCCGCTAACTCTCTTTCTCTCTCTCTTGTTTTGTGTCCCAAATCAAACGGAATTTTGAGCCAAAGATGAGTTTCAAAGTGTTTTCAACATCAAAAGAAGGATTCGAGGTAAGATTACTAGAAGAACCTCTCTTGAATCTCAAGTTTTTCAATTTCAAAACTTATTTTTGGTTCAAACCGGATTTTGATGGTTTTTGAATAAAACTAGAGTAGAAATTGGAGATCTTGGGTTCTTTGGACTTGTTTTAAGACTTAGAACCCGGATCTAGTGATTTTACTTTGAAATATTTGGATTTGGGATTGGATTTGCAAGTTTTTGGACTGGTTTTTGCAACCTTCTCTCGTGCGGTCGATTCCACCGGTCGACCGGACTGCAGGTAGGCCGGTTGATCGGTCCGGTCGATTGGTGTGCACACTACCGGTCTACCGGTAGTGTTGCACTGCTCTATCACCGGTCGACCGGTGCACACGGGTTTGACCCTGTTTGGCCTGAAAAGTGTTGTTTTGACCCCTGCTTTCGGGGAGAACCCAAATTAGCTTCATTTGGGGACTTGGAATGAAAGGATTAGCATCTTTAATCCCTCATTTGAGATTTAAAACCCTTGGAATGATAATTTGAAACATGAAAATGGATTATCGCACACTAATTGGAAATCTTGGTACATAAGTGAAATTGGATTTCTTTAGGAATGAGAATTGATTCCTAAGTGTTATCTTGCGTTAGTGATCACTGAGGATTCAGACTGAAGGGGCTTGAGGAGGCGGAAGCTGAAAAAGGCAACACTAGTCCCAGGTTTAATTGTGCGAGGTAGGATTTCTATCCCTCTTCTTTGTGAGATTGTTTTCAAAACATACTTTGGCATTGAAAAATGTTTTAAAGAAAGTGATTGATTTGTGAAAGAAAAATGTTTTGAAAACCATGGCTTGTTTAGATTATGGAAATCCATGGTTTGTCCTGTCCATGGAGTCCATAACTTGTCTAGTCATGGAACCTCATGGCTTGCCTAGTAATGGGGCTTGCGCGGCTTGAGTAGTTCATGGGGTCATATGAATGATTTCATAATGTTAAATGAACGATTCTTTAAGATAAGAGATCTTGTGAACTGGTAAGAGAGTCTATTGCTGTAAGCCTAGATAGGATGCGGAGAGTGTATCCTCGGAGGCAGAACCCAAAACTCGGTCCGGGTAGGTGAGACACTTGGTTGGGTAAGTAATTTGTACTAATTACTTGCTGAAGTCTGTAATATGGTTATTTTCAGTTATATTTCCTGTCGGGACTGAATGTCTTATTTTATTTACTTATTCATTTATTTATTAACGCGCTCATTTATTCATTCATTTATTTTAAGTATTTCAAATTATATCCTACTGGACCTTTTGCTCATGTTTTATGTTTCAAATGTATTAAACCCCTCCCAGGAGATTCTAGGAGCGGTGCAGGGTAGCTGGAGATTGCTACTGTTGGATCGAGCAAGGATTGAATTCATCCTCTTGAACAAGTGCAAGGAATTTGAGAAAATTCTGTAAACTTATTTAATATTTGGATTTATTAGACTCTGGTTGATGTCTGTTGTAATGATTATTTACATGAGCATGTAGCTACAATACTGTATGTCTTATGGGGTGGTGCCCTGTGTGTTAGAGGCTCCTGAATTCTGTAATTTATTTATATTTGAATGCAGTCAAGTGTGGGGCCCGGTTGGGAATCTGCTTTATTAATCGCTAATCTACCTCCACGTCACCCACCTCATTTGGGGGCGTGACAGGAGTGGTATCAGAGCCTTAGGTTAAGAAACCCCAGGATTATACATACATGTGTGACATCTGTTATCCACTGAACAGTCTAGTTTTATTTCAGTTGAAGGAAATGGCGCCTCGCCTTAGACCAGGTACCCAACTGGAACAACTGAACCAAGGGTTCTTAGATGCCATGTATGCTACTTTTCAGGGCATGGCCATGATTGCTCAGAATGAGCGGCCCGTTGAGGATTGGAAACAAGTTTATTTTAGGGAATTTAGACGAGAGCCTATCCCCTTGTTTAACAGTGAGAGAGGACCCCAGGAAGCAGAGTTCTAGATTGACTCCATAGTTAAGCACTTGAGTACTATGGGAGTCCCAGATGAATACTAGGTGGAATTTGCTATGTACAAGATGGAGGGTTTAGCAAACACTTGGTGGAAACGGGTCAAGAGGAGAATAGATGTTGTAGGGTTGACCTAGGAACAGTTTGAGACGTTGTTCAATGACCAGTACTTCCCTCAGAGTTACAGAGAGGAAAAAGCACTGGAATTCATGTCGCTGCTGCAAGGTGACATGTCTGTGAGGGAATATGAGAAATACCATCAGTAGACTCAATTAGAATTTCTATGCTTAACGGAAATTATTAGAAACACATGAGATGTCTCAAGTTTGAGAAGGGCCTCAAGAACACTATGAGGAGATCCTTGGTGGCTCTGAGACTTCGGAACTTCCAGGATTTGGTAGCTGCTGCTACAAGGGTGGAACAGGATAACTTGGCCTATCATCAAAGCAAAGAAACGACGGGTCGAGTCTCTGTCTCTGGTAGACCTTCTGTTTCAGGTGGGCCACAGCAGAGTGGTAGAACAAACCGTAACCAGGGACAGACTGTTGGGGAAATGGCAAGCGGTGGCAGCAGTTCATCTAGGAGTGACAGAAATGCTCCATACGGGCCTAGGTGTCACCATTATGGGCAGGTGGGTCATATTAGGAGGAATTGTCCTAATCGGCCGCCGGCTCAACAAGCCCAAAGTGACGCTTCCTACAGCAAAGAAGGGCCACCACAGTACATGCCACCATACCAGCCGCAACAGATGCCATACCCTCCTACGCTGACTTATCAGCCACCTCAGTATACACAGTTCCGGCCTCAAGCACCGAGACCGGCACAATCGTCTCCACCAAAATAGTATAGGCCTCCGGCTCATCGGCCTAATGTTGGTGACAGAGGAAAGGGAAAAGGACAGGGGCAAGCTTATCCCTTGGTAGGAGGCAGTTTGGGAGGTCAGACCAGCAATGCGGTGGTTGAGGGTATGATTCTAATCTCTCACTTTTTTGCTCACGTGTTGTTTGATACAGGTGCCACAAACTCATTCATATCAAGTTCTTTTATTCGGACTTTGAAATTAAAATGTGAGAATTTAGAAGTCCCGATGACCTTGAACTCCCCACTGGGATGTGTGAAGGTAATGAGTGTATGTAAATCATGTGAAATCATGATTGGCGGTGAGCGATTGTGAGCAGATTTAATTATCCTTCTGATGAACCTGTTTGACATAGTACTCAGAATGGATTGGTTGTCAAGACACGGTGCAATTATTGATTGCTACTGTAGGAAAGTGACTTTGGTGATGGATTCCGAACAGTAATTTCTTATCAGGCAGAGATGAACCCAGTCCTTGGGGAACGACTGTTGAAGTACAACGTTGGGGGAAAGAAGAACTTAGTATGTTTTTATTCCCTTCTTGCTGTAGAAGGTGAACCTGAAGTAATCAGAGATAGTACGGGAATCCCTGTAGTGGATGAGTTTATAGATGTATTCCCTGATGAGCTACCTGGTTTACCGCCAGATCGAGAGATTGAATTCTGTATTGATTTGGTTCCGGGAACGACACCTATCTCCATTCCTCCATACTGAATGGCTCCGGTAGAGATGAAGGAATTAAGAACGTAGCACGAAGAGCTAGTAGAAAAGGATATATCCGGAATAGTACTTCCCCTTGGGGTGCACCAGTGTTATTTGTGAAAAAGTATGACTGTTCTCTTCAGTTGTGCATTGACTACCGACAACTGAACAAGGTGACTGTGAAGAAAAAATACCCACTGCCGAGGGTCGATAAGTTATTTGATCAGTTGGATGGATCACAGTTTTACTCTAAGATTGATCTGAGATTTGGGTACCATCAGCTAAAAATCAAGGAGGAAGACATTCTGAAGACTGCATTTAGAACTCGGTATGGGCACTTTAACTTTCTGGTAATGCCATTTGGGTTGATGAATGCCCTGGCTGCATTCGTGGATCTGATGAACCATGTATTTACTTGGATCGGTTTGTGATCGTCTTCATTGATGACATACAGGTTTACTCGAAGACTTGGGAAGAACATGCGCAACATTTGAGAATTGTTTTTCAGACTCTTCGAGAACACTAGTTGTATGCTAAAAAGGAGAAGTGTGACTTCTGGCTAACAGAAGTGAGGTTCCTTGGGCATGTGATCTCCGGATAAGGAATTTTTGTAGATCCTTCCAAGGTTGAGACTGTGTTACAGTGGGAAAGGCCGAAGAATGTAGCAGAGATTCACAGTTTTCTCATATTGGTAGGGTATTACCGGTGTTTTGTAATGGACTTCTCGAGCATCATTGCACCGATGGCTTGGTTGATGAGGAAGGAAGTCAAATTCGAATGGGACGTCAAATGTTAAAATGCTTTTTAGGAATTGAAGGTCAGACTGACAAGTGCACCAGTCTTAACTATTCCTGATAGTGAGGAACCATATGAGGTGTATACTGATGCCTCGGGGAGTGGGCTTGACTGTGTCTTAATGCAAGGGGGACACATGGTAGCGTACGCATCTCGCCAATTAAGACCACATGAACGGAATTAGCCCACTCATGGTTTTTGGTAGCGGTAATATTTGCTCTGAAGATATGGAGATGTTATCTCTATGGAGAAATGTTTCAGGTCTTTTCTGACCATAAATGTCTGAAGTACTTATTCACTCAGAAGGACTTGAATCTTAGGAAAAGAGATGGGTGGAATACATGGAAGACTACGACTTCACTCTGTAGTATCATCCTAGAAAAGCTAATGTGGTGGCTGATGCCCTTAGCAGGAAGCCGACAGGGACTCTGGCGTCATTAGCTTTGGAAGATAGGAAAATGATTAAAGTGGTGAGTAAGAATGATCTTCAGTTCTACGAAGACTATAACTAGGCTATAATATATAATCTGGTCTTTACACCGAACATTGTGCAGCAGGTTATACAGAATCAATGGCAGGATCCACACCTGCAAGGAATTTGGATTCGGATCCAGAATGGAGAGCAATTTGAGGATTAGAGAATCTGAGAGGATGGACCCTTTTATTTCCACAGCCGCCTTGTTGTTCCTAAGGCGGGTGAGGTAAAGAAAATGATTCTATAAGAGGCACACAAATCGAGGTATGCTATTCATCCAGAAAGTACAAAGATGTACCAGGACCTGAAAAGACAATACTGGTGGAGAGGCATGAAAAGGGACATTCGTGAGTATGTCTCGGAATGTGTGACTTGCCTCCGGATTAAAGCTGAGCACCAGAAGCCAGTGGGAGAGTTGCAACCTCTTCCTATCCCTGGATGGAAATGGGAGCACATCACCATGGATTTTCTGATGGGGCTACCGAGAACCAAGCTGAAGCACGACGCCGTCTGGGTGGTGGTGGACAAGTTGACGAAGTTCGCGTACTTCATACCGTTCTGTGCAACGTATTCTCAGAAGATTCTGTCAGAATTGTACCCGGAGTACATCGTGAGGCTACACGGAGTGCCACTGTCTATCACGTCTGATCGTGCATGCTTTTTAACGCACAGTATTGGAAGAGTTTCCAGGAAGTGATGGGAACGAATTTGAATTTTAGCACCGCATTTCATCCTCAGACGGATGGACAATCTGAAAGAGTTATCCAGATTCTGGAGGATATGCTTCGTGCTTATATTCTGGAATTCAGTGGAAACTGTAAGAAATACTTGCACCTAGTTGAGTTTGCATACAACAACAGCTATCAGGCCAGTATTGGAATGGCACCGCTTGAAGCTCTGTATGGTCGTCCTTTTAGGTCACCTATGTGTTGGTTGGACCAAAGGATCGACTGAACACTGGACTGGAGGTCATTCAAGAGAATAATGAGAAGATAGCTATGATTTGGGAACGACTGTTGACAGCTCAAAGTCGTCAGAAAAGTTATGTTGTTAGAAGGCGTAGGCCTTTGGAATTCCAAGAAGGTGACTATGTCTTGCTAAAGGTTTCCCCACGCAAGGGAGTTGTTCGGTTTGGTGTAAAAGGGAAACTTGCACCAAAGTATGTGGGGCCATTCCCGATCGTGCAGCAAGTTAGAGTGGTGGCGTACCGGTTGGCTTTACCTCCTAAATTATCTCATGTACATGACGTGTTTCATGTCTCCATGCTTCGGAAGTGTCAACCTGAATCGGAAGCTGTAGTGCAGTGGTTTGACGTTCCGATACAATATGATGCATCATACGAGGAGGCACTAGTTCAGATTCTTGACCGGAAAATAAAGAATCTGCGTCATGGTGAGATCCTATGAGTGAAAGTATTATGGTAGCACCATGGAGTTGAGGAAACGACATGGGAGCTTGAAATGAGGATGTAGGAGCAATATCCGCATCTGTTTACACTTTGAGGTAGGCCTTAATTTTGGGGACGAAATTGCCTAAGGGAGGTGGAGCTGTAACTCCCTCAAGAATTAATTGGAATTAATTAAGGTAATTAAAATTATTAGCGTGCCTAATCTGATTTAATTAATTGAGTTTTGATTAATAAATGTTTCTTAAATGAGAGTTTAAATAATTCCAAGGTATTTAAATTATTCTCAGTAATTTATTTTAATCTAGAAGTGTGTAGGGTGCATTTCTGGACTGTTAGATTGTACACATGTCACTTTCTTTTTATTTTTCCTTTTCTTTTCTTTTCCTTTTCTATTCTTTCCTTTCTTTCTTTTCCTTTCCCGTTCACTCTCTCTCTCCTGCACTCTCACTCTCCCGCTCACTCTCTTTCTCTCTCTCCCGTTTTGTGTCCCAAATCAAACAGATTTTTGAGCCAAAGACGAGTTCAAAGTGTTTTCAATGTCAAGAGAAGGATTCGAGGTAAGATTACTGCATGAACCTCTCTTGAATCTCAATTTTTTCAATTTCAAAACTTATTTTTGGTTCAAACCGGATTTTGATGGTTTTTGAATAAAACTAGAGTAGAAATTGGAGATCTTGGGTTCTTTGGACTTGTTTTAGGACTTAGAACCCGGATCTAGTGATTTTTCTTTGAAATATTTGGATTTGGGACTAGATTTGCAGGTTTTTGGACTGGTTTCCGCAAGCTTCTCTCGCATGGTCTATTCCACGCTGATTGGTCGACCGTCCAGTCGACCGGTGTTCACACTATCGGTCAATCGATAGTGTTGCACTGCTCTATCACCGGTCAACCGGTGCACATGGGTTTGACCCTGTTTGGCCTGGAAAGTGTTGTTTTGACCCCTGTTTTCGGGGAGAACCGAAATTAGCTTCATTTGGGGAGTTGTGATGAAAGGATTAGCATCTTTAATCCCTGATTTGAGATTTAAAATACTTTGAATGATAATTGAAACATGAAAATGGATTAGGACACACTAATTGGAAATCTTGGTACATAAGTGAAATTGGATTTCTTTAGGAATGAGAATTGATTCCTAAGTGTTGTCTTACATCAGTGATCGCTGAGGATTCAGAATGAAGGGGCTTGAGGAAGCGGAAGCCGGAAAAGGCAATGCTAGTCCCAGGTTTGATTGTGCAAGGTAGGATTTCTATCCCTCTTCTTTGTGAGCCTGTTTTTAAAACGGACTTTGGCCTTGAAAAATGTTTTAAAGAAAGTGATTGTTTTGCGAAAGAAAAAGGTTTTGGAAACCATGGCTTGTTTAGTTTATGGAAATCCATGGCTTGTCCTGTCCATGAAATCCATAGGTTGTCTAGTCATGGAACCTTATGGCTTGGTCAGTCATGAGGCCCGCGGCTTGAGTAGTTCGTGGGGTCATATGAATGATTTCATAATGTTAAATGAATGATTCCTTAAGATAAGAGATCTTGTGAACTAGTAAGAAAGTCTATTGCTGTAAGCCTAGATAGGATGCGGAGAGTGCATCCTCGGGGGCATAACCTAAAACTCGATCTGGGTAGGCGAGGCACTTGGTTGGGTAAGTAATTTGTACTAATTACTTGTTGAAGCCTGTAATATGGTTGTTTTCAGTTATATTTCCTTTGAGAAAAAAGATGTGAGGTTTTGGCTGTTCTGTCAGGACTGAATGTCTTATTTTATTTACTTATTCATTTATTTATTCATGTGCTCATTTATTCATTCATTTATTTTAAGTATTTCAATTTATATCCTACTGGGCCTTTCACTCACGTTTTATGTTTCAAATGTATTAAACTCCTCTCAGGAGATTCTAGGAGCGGTGCAAGGTAGCTGGAGATTGCTACTGTTGGATCGAGCGAGGATTGAGTTCATCCTCTTGAACAAATGTAAGGAATTTGAGAAAATTCTGTAAACTTATTTAATATTTGGATTTACTAGACTGTGGTTGATGTCTGTTGTAATGATTATTTACATGAGCATGTATGTACGATACTATATGTTCTGTGGGGTGGTGCCCTGTGTGTCAGAGGCTCTTGAATTCTGTAATTTATTTATATTTTAATGCAGTCAAGTGTGGGGCGCGGTTGGGAATCTGCTTTATTATTCCCTAATCGAGCTCCACGTCACCCACCCCGTTTAGGGCCGCGACAGTACATCATTCTAGAGAAAGTGAACATCGTTTGAATTGAATTTCACTTAAAAAGTGATCTTTTTATAGTCGTAGCATGCTGCCTTTTCTCCTCATCTTGATACTCTCATTGCCGAGAATTCCCACCAAGATATGGTCCTCCATATATTGTTCAATCACTCCTTATGGTTTTGTAGGTTATCTGGTTGCTTATTGTCTCGTCGATCATTGTTCTTTCTATTTAGGTTTTAGAATTAAAACTTGACAATTAATGATGGAGAAAGAAAGATACTTGAAGTACATACGAGAACAAACTTTGGTGGCCACAGTACGCACTAAAGGGAAATAGAAACTTAAAAACATTTCAAAATATCAATTTCATGGTTGCCTCTTTTGAGTAAAAATATTTATTAATATTGAAATAATATTTCACACACAACATAATTTCACCTATACTAGGATTTAATTAGCATAAGAGTTTATTATTTTTTAGTTCAACTCATTCAAGATTATAAGAATAATCTCTTAATTACAATCCCTTGGTACATGGGGAAACCTTTTGACTCTAATTCTAAAGTAAATTCTATTTTTTGTTTATTTGAGAAATTTGGGTGGATTTAAAATTGCGGTTGAACTCAGTGAATTTAGCCGAGTTGCCTACATACCCTGCTGAGGGATCATGCCACTTGTAGTTTGAATTTTGGGTTTGACGCACTTTAAAATTTGATTTAGTTTTGCTTTGATTTTGTCTTTTATTAGGATTTTTATAATTGAATTTGATCTTGAAACTGCACCTAAATGTTAGGTTGCCTACATATCCGATAGGAAATCAATATAACGACCCTTCTGAGTGGCTGTCACTATTACTAATTGTTAGGTCCGTTTTTCGATCGGTGTCAGAAAGAGTATTGCAACACTAGTTGTAACATTGATAACAGATACGTTGAAATTACACCAGCAAAAACACAACAGAGAATTGAAAACGTGCAGAAACAGAAAGTAATGCAGGGGAAAACTAAAGAACACCAAAAATGATATCGCAATTCGGTGCACACACCTACTCTGCGAGGCCACGCCTAGACAGTAAACAATCCACTAAAATCAAAGGATTACAAACACCAATCGGACTTATAGACCCAAAGACTCCCTCATTGACATTGTCGCCGCTGTGTCGAATCTCCTTAATGGCCCTATCCAGCTGAGCACCACTCGTCTTTAAACTGCACGGTGAATTCCCTTCGGCTGGTAGTGCGCTTTCTCCCGAAAGCTTCTAATCCTTCTTCCGAATGACAATCTTCAATGAACACATAAAGACTCACTCTCACATAGACCTTTTCTGAATTTTTTTTCTATAAAAACTATGCCCCATAATATGGCTTTGAATTGCTTTTTAAAACCATAAAACACAAAAACTCATTTTTTCTCTTCAAAGGCCATCACTTCACGTACACACAAGCTACATACATAGCAATAGCACCAATCCGGATTTTTCCTTATTTTGCAAAGCACATGCAGCATATGCTACTTTTCCATTAATCACAAAATAAAGCCACCAGCCCCAATGATAGCAAGGAGGGAGACCATAATTCCCATGATTCTTTCCTTAGATGAACTAGCCATAATGCTCTAGTGAAGGTCAACCAAGTGAAATGAGTAGGTGCCTATTTTAGAATGCATTACAACCAATTTACCAAAAATAAGCCAACACAAAATGCACTAACAATCTCCCCCTTTATCTATTTTTGACAAAACTAACATTGTTAAAAAAAAGAAGCTATTACAAGATAAAAGATAAAATCCAACTAAGGGGGTTAGTTGAATTAAGAGTTCTCCCCCTTTTTGACAAAATACAACCAAAGTTAAAAATAATACTAATAGAAAAACCTTTTAGAAGTTGTTGTTGCAGAAACTATTGTAACACCTGATCTAACACTTTTCTGCAGATCATCTTTCAGGGTCATTGATCTCTGCAAAATGCTCCCCTTGAATCTTGTCTCTGTCTTCCTCCCCCTGAATTTAATACTCTTTGAAATCTTGGTCTTATCATCTGTCAAATGTTTGGACCAGCCACCATTACTATACCCACAATCACTAGTACATGCTTCTAAAGAAGTATAAGTTCGTTGACACCTCAAATCAGATTTCCTTACCCACTCATGTCTAGGAAATTTTTCGTACACATCAATCTTCATTCTAGGTGTCCTTCTAGTGAATGCAGAATTTGGTGGATTAATGGTCATACCACTTTTTAAGGCATTCAAGTATTTGTGACATCTAGGTCTAATTTGGCCAGGCAAATTACAATAGTGACATGTTGGAACAAACCTTCTTGACTTATGCTGAGGGCGTGCAATAACAACTTTCTTACAGGGGATAATTTGAAGCTCAGGAGCGGGTGTCTCCTTCACAAATATTGTCTTGGACGTTGAGCATTCACTAGTATAACCAAGTCCATGACGATCACAGCTTGTTTTTCCTATAGAGAGAATATGATCCAATTTGGTCATGCCAGAATTCATCATCTTCAAATTTTTCTGAGTGATTTCTAGTTCAGCCCTTGTTTCTTCAATTTCTTTTCTCTCTCTGCAGCAAGCAATTCATAATTATCAGCAGCTCTTTCAACACATAATTCTCTTTGACAAGATCATCGACGCGCTCCCGTAGAGACTTATTTATTTCACACACTTTAACCCATTTTCTAAACATAGTCTTATAGGATTCTTGTATGCCATTAATAGTCCACTCATCATCATCACTATTACTTTCAGAATTTGAAAAATCTCCTTCATTTTCACTGTTCATGGAATCTGTTACAGGCCGTCTTGCAACACTGTCTGCGACACCTTTTGTAACATTGTCTGCATCAACACCTTGATTAGTATAAACATTGAAAGCAACATAGTTGCTCACATGTTCATCATCTTCCTAACTGCCTTTTGACTCTTCATCACTCCAAGTAGCATTAATCGACTTCTTCTTCTTCTTAAGGGTATTGGCGTATTCAGATTAAATATGTCCATAACCGTCACACTCTCAGCATTGAATACCTATGTTCTTTGTCTTCAATTCTGTGTTATTTGCTACTGATTTACTCTTTTAAAAATTGCTAGAGTTGTCATTTCATGAATTCTCATTCTTGTTATTGACCATCTTCATCACCTTGTTGAATTTCTTCGACAACCTTGTTATGGATTGAGCCAAGTTTTCTTCATCATCAAAATCAACTTTGACTTGGAAGGCAATGCTTTTCTCATTCTTTCCTTCCTTATTTTCATCCAGATTCATCTCAAAAGTGTGCAAAGAACCCATTAGCTCATCAAGTTTCATTGTTTGGACATCCTAGCTTCCTCAATAGCTGTCACCTTGTAAGCAAACCTCTGTGGAAGAGACCTCAAGGCCTTCCTCACAAGCTTCTCCTATGATATTTTCTCTCCAAGGGAAAATACCTCATTAGCAATATCACATAATTTTAAATTAAACTCTGAAATTGTTTCATCTTCCTGCATTCAAAGATTCTCAAATCCTGTAGTAACGATTTGAAGTTTAGAGAGTCTCACGGCAGCCGTACCTTCATGTGCCATTTGCAATGTCTCCCATGCCTCATTGGCTATTTCCCACGTTCAAATGAGCTTGAATTGATTTGCATCTACCCCGTTAAAGATAGTATTCAGTGCTTTAGAATTGTTGTTCGCCAACTTGTGCTCTTCGGTTGACCAAGTAGTTTCGGGCTTCAATATATCCTTCCCTTCAGAATCCTTTATAACTAGATGCTCCCAACCAATCAAGACAACCCTCCATCCTTTTCATCAATAGTTTTGATGAACGCCTTCATGCGCGCTTTTCAATATGAGTAGTTGGAACCGTCTAGGAGGGGAGGTCGTAAAATTGAGCCAAATCCCAAAACCTCACCAAACAAATAGTTAGTGAACCGCTCTGGTACCAATTGTTAGGTCTGTTTTTGGGTTGGTGTCACAAAGAGTGTTGCAACACTAGTTGTAACACTCATGACATATACATTGAAATTAAACCAGCAAAAATACGATAGAGAATTGAAAACGTGTAGAAACATAAAGTAGTACAGTAGAAATACAAACACGACAAAAAATGGTATCACAGTTCGGTGCGCACACCTACTCTGCGGGACCACGCCCAGACAGTGAACAATCCACTAAAATCAAAGAATTACAAACACCAATTGGACTTATACACCCAAAGACTCCCTCCTTGACGTTGTCATTTCCATGTCGAATCTTCTTAATTGCCTTGTCCAGCGAGCAGCACTCGTCTTCAAACTGCATGGCAAAATTCTTTCAGCTGGTAGTGCACTTTCTCCCGAAAGCTTCTAATCCTTGTCACGAAGGACGATCTTCAATCAACGCATAAAGGCTCACTCTCACATAAACCTTTTTATGAATATTTCTTCTATAAAAACTATGTCCCATAATATGGCTTTGAATTGCTTTTTAAAACCATAAAACGTAAAAACTCATTTTTTCTCTTCAAAGGCCATCACTTCACGTACACACAAGCTACATATATAGCAATAGCACCAATCTGAATTTTTCCTTATTTTGCAAAGCACATGTAGCATCTACTTTTCCATTAATCACAAAATAAAGCCACCAACCCTAATGACAGCAAGGAGACCATAATTCTCATGATTCTTTCCTTAGATGAACCAGCCACAATGCTTTAGTGAAGGTCAACCAAGTAAAATGAGCAGATGCCTATTTTAGAATGCATTACAACCAATTTGCCAAAAAGAAGCCAACACAAAATGCACTAACAATCTCCCCCTTTAGCTATTTTTGGCAAAACTAACATTGCTAACAAAAAGAAGCTATTACAAGATAAAAGATAAAATCCAACTAAGGGAGTTAGTTGAATTAAGAGTTCTTCCCCCTTTTGACAAAATACAGCCAAAGTTAAAAATAATACTAATAGAAAAACCTTTTAGAAGTTGTTGTCACAGAAAGTGTTGCAACACCTGATTTAACTCTTTTCTGTAGATCATCTTACAGGGTCATTGATCTCTACAAAGCTTACACAAACTTAACAATCATATTGGCAACTTTCAAACACAATTTCATATACATATTAAGCAAAATCTTTTTAAAACCTTAAACTGTTGCAGAAATAACTACATGCAGTATCTATTCCCTAACCTGTACTCCGCTTGTCTGTTGCCTCACCATTAGTCCATCAAACATTATGTGTAGGTTGCTTACCTAAAGTATAAATACTCTGAAATGAGCTTTCACTCAGTATGTATGAACTACTACTTGCTAAATAACTGCAAGTTAACATGACTATATATGCATGAACTGATTATGCTAACTTATGATGTTTTATCATAGTTTTACTATCTATGGTTTACTTTCTGAGCTTATCTTACTTACTATTAGGCCCGAGTGCTCATACCATTGCGCGCAATCATTGGGACGTAAGGGTTTGCAAGGTCCCCAACGACACCATGATTCAAATTGAACTGAGTGCCTCCCTTGCGGCAGACCCTTTTTTTTGTTCCTTTATCTCCCTAGCGGAGTTTGATTACCTCCCTCGTGGAGGCTGGTACGGCACTCAATTGAGTTTCTTCTTGTAGGTTCCTCTTGACTTATTAAGATGTATGCAATGTGACATAGCATAACATATTATAACATGGAATGTACTCAAACACATATAAATCATGTGCACTGCTTAAGTGTATGTAGTATAACATAACATAGCATACATAGCATTACATGTATTCAAACACATAATTTATGTGTATTGTTCATTTTAAAATCTATTTATATTGTAGGTGAAATTCCTACTTACCTGCTTTAGGAAGTGAACTCCTCTATTTGTCAAAAAACATGTTCTCTTCCTTTTTGCTTATTTTTGAGAATAAACACCCACTAAGAGTATGAGATTAACTATTACTTGCTATTCTATTTTAGCAAGCTTATAAGAAAATCTGATTTCTCTACTTATGGCTTTCTTTTTCTTTCCTACCTTAGAGGATTGAAAACCTTGTTTCAAACTTAAAGATTAGGTTTATTGAATCCTGACAACTTTACTATTTATTAGCAAAGTCTAAAATCAACATACTTTCCTGAGATTATACGTCAAGTTCTGCAACGAACTCCTCTGCTCAACACCAAAACTGTTTTAACAATTATGTAGTGTTTTCTAAGAAAATGGTTTAAAACCTCTATTTAGAACTAAAACCAAGTTTAGCCTCAAATTCTAGAACTAAAACTAGGTTTAACTTCAAATTCTCAAACTAAATTTCAGCAGAGTTTTGCTTTATTTTATGTGTTTCCCGAGCTATCCTTAGCTCAATTTATCCGTTACTTCATCTTCTAACATAAATAACAATCTTTCTCATACAATTTAATCAACTTAGAAACCATTCTCTAGGGTTTGATCCAATTTCTCACAAGGATTTTCATACCTAAAAGTTGCTAGAAACCTAATCTAACAACCTATAATTCATCCTTTAATCACTAAGCTTTCAATTCCTTCATCAATTAAAACTCAATCACCAACTTAGTAAACTTTCTCCATACTCTAAACCATTTGGCCAAGGTAAGAAAAAGGAGAGGAAAACTGAAATCTGAACTTAGATGAATGAAGAACAAACTCCGGAATCACCAATCCTCGGTAGTTTGATCGATTCCTACTTAAAACTTGTTTTTCTTCACTTTTGGTAATTTTTTTCTTCTTCTCTCTCTTGGATGAACTCTCAAGGTTCTTTACATGAAAATTGACCATTTTATTGTCTTTCTTCACTAATAAACTGACCTTTCCAAAAAGCAAGGGTTCAAGTTGCAAATTTTGACTTTTCCAAGGACCATTTTGCAAAATTCACTAACCACCTCACCAAGCAAGTGGCATGATCTCAGCCCTTCATCTAAAAGGTTACTTTAAATCTCAACCATTAATCATTTAATAATTATCCTATTTTAGTTCAACTTAATTTCCTGTCCAGTGCGCGTTTTATTTATGTTTTTTCGACAGTTGCTCAACTTAGTCAACTTTAACAATTCTTGACTAACTTTTCGACGGTGACATTTGTTGGGAATAGTGTCCTAAAAGCATGAGATGTAAAAGGATATTTATTATTTATTTAATAAAATAGTTTATTCATCATTTTTTGTGCATATATTTATGAATATTTTATGAATATCAAATAAAATTCCTTGATTATTTATGTAACCTTAAACATGGTATATAAGTGTTATATGTGAGAGGATAATGTTTAAGGATAATAATCAAAAGTAATTGTTCATAATGAATTTAATTAAAGTTCAGAATCTTTAATTAAAACATTATTAATACATGTCATTCCCATTTAGAATGGAACAGTGTTATCCGCAATGTTAATATGGCAAGATATTGAATGAATGTATTTCGCATAATGAGATTATGTGGAACATGGACGCAGACACAATATGAATTTCTAATAATTTTCGTTAAGAATAGAAATTCTAATTGAGTCTACCGATGGTCATATATAGAATGATCTTAATCATGAGTTCTTAACAAACTCCTATTTATGGATTTATATCTTTTGATTTACTTGGTACGGATTCTGAAACCCTGAATCCTATTCCTTGTATTTTGGAGACATAATGAAATAGGTAGCTGAGAATGTTGTTATACGAGATGGAATCCATTCCTTCTTAAGAAAGAAGCAGATAAATAATTCTCTTGAGTGTTGATTCAGTACTTGGATTAGTAAGAGCGCTCTGGTTCATGAATGTGTTTTATGAATCACTATCCATTAGAGAATCAATGGTACTCAAGGATAAAGATGTAATTAGAGAGGTTAAGGGATTCTACCTGACTCTAATTATGCATTATTTATGGAGGATTGATCTATATGCAATGACTATATCAAATGGACACTTCACAGTTTAGAAGTAATTAATGTCTATAATTCCGAGAGTGCAATTCCAAGTTTATAGTGGAGAAACTATTGGAATTAATAGAATTAATTAATTAATTAAGGTGTTTAATTAATTATTAATTTTATTGGAGCACAGAATTATAGGTCTATTAGTCCCCACGTCATCCTTGTAATTCTACCAGACACAAAGGGCAAAATGGGAATTTTAGAATTACGGAATTCTAAAATTAAATACTCAAAGAATAATTAATTGAGAATTAATTATTATTTAAATAATGAGATTATTTAAATTTAAATTTGAACATATCTAGATTTATCCATTTAAACTTATTTGATAAGTTGTTTAATTTAGAATTCAAATTAATTTAAGTTTGACTTAAATTTGAATTTGAATATGAATTAAAATTGGACTACTGGATAAAGGATAAAATCTCTTCCTTCCCTATCTGATTTAGGCGCCACACACAGGGATAAATCCCTATGGTGGCCGGCCATCAAAGAGATAAGGGGAAGGGATTTTTTCTTCAAAATTGAAAATTGGAGATAAGGATTTGATTCTATTTTGAAGTTTGACTTCTACTCTTTAAATATGAGATAGATAGAAAATTGTAAAAACAATTTTTGACATATTTTCAGCCCTAAAGAAAGGTGTGGCCGAAATTCTCATATGGGGAAAAAGAGTGAAAAATATTTTTCTCCAAAAATTCCACATCGTGCATGCATTGGCGTTTGTGGAAATTCGAGTGTTTCAAAAACCTTGTTTTGTCTCGCGTGTGCCCACACACATGTCTACGTGGAATCAAGGAATTGACGTGGAAGACTTTGGTGTTCTAAACACAAAGTCTGGAGCAAGGACTGTTCGTGGTCAAAGAAATTCAAGTTATCATCCGAGTCGGCTGCCAGGTATTTTTTCGGTTGAACCTTGAATGATATAAATTAATGAGATTAATTTATTCGTGCATAAATTAATATAATCTATAGAGTATCTCAAAATTTTTATGAAAATTTATGTTATACACGATCCGCCTTTCCGCTGCATTTTCGCCGCCAAATTCGATTCGGCAACCAACAATTGGTATCAGAGCGGTCTATAGACGATATTAATTTATGCTTCGATTATTTGATAATCATAATTGATATTAAATATGTGATATTTAATTAAGTATGTATGTGATGAGTAGGCACTTGCATTTATGGATGTTTATTTTTGTTCATGATGATGAATGTATGGATGATGGATTTGGTCATTAATTATAAGGTTCTATGGATCGGTTATATTCATTCGTTAATAAATTATTTGTAATTTAATTTGGGATTAGAATTATTGTAATTCTAGGATTTGTGTAGAATTAGGGTTTTTGATTTTGAATCAAGAAGGAGGCCTTAAAGATCATTTTGAAGTCTTCAAAGAAGCCCAGAATATTCCAGAAAAAGTGGCCCGGGCACGGCCAGGACGCGGCCCATGCTGCGGCCCAACGCGGCTGGCGGCCTAAGTTCGGGATTTGATCCCGAAAGGTCCCGAAGGTTTCTGAAACCCTCGTAAAGCGTGCCGAAGAGCCCGGAAAAGTTACGGATCCCAAGGAAGGTGAAATCCAACCCGGAGACAAAGAATGAAGCCGAAGAATAAAGAATTCAAGAATCAAAGACCTGTTGATGTAACGGAAGTACATAATTATTGTAATTATTTATTTATTCTATTCGATTGAGTTGTAATTTATTTTTCCATGAGACCCGGTCAAATCCATCTCAATAGTTGACTGCATATATTTATATTTTATGTTGATAATTATATATTATATATGTCCATGCAAATAACATGCCATATAGATATAATGTGCCTACTCATATGCTTTTATAACATGCCATGCATACACGCGCATTCGTTATTGTTTATTTTATTTATTATAAAAGTGTTTTAGAAAAATAAAATAAAATAAGAACCATGCGCTGAAAATTGATTTAATATGATTAAATTGATTTAAGTTGGAAAATTGATTTGCAAAATAATGTTACATGTGAAATTGAATTTAAGAGTTAAATTTTGGAATTTCACATATCTGAAAAATAAATTATTTATTTTTCGATTTGAAAATCATGAGATGTTTTTCAAACAAAATACATATTTGCAAAATAATGAGTGGAAGAGGGTTGTATGACAATATGACACACTGGTCTCCATCATTAGTTCAACACCGTGAGATTCGGACGGGGCTTCACGGCGGCACCGATTCCGCACTCCATACGGAAAGTGTTCTTTCGGATCAATAACACGGTTGACTTCCTAGCGAGAGGATTCAAGGATGCATTTCCGGTTTGACCTACCCTACGGCGGCACTCCGGAGTTAAGTCTGTAGAATCTGAAATGATGGGTTACACTCATGGAGATATAATCAAATTGTTGATTATATTTTTGACCAAAATTAATGGTTGTTGATAAATATGAAAATATAAGATATTTTGATTATATTTGTTAATTGAGAAGGTCTCGGTTCAATTTGCGATATTTTGACCTACCCTACGGCAGCACTATATTCTTGGTAAATTGAATTATCGTTGGCACCCAAAATTAAAACATGATTTATGTATTTTTCATGTGCATCATGCATCATATTTAATTGTGCCTAAATTAACATGCCTTGATATTCATGCACATAAATTGATTAGATGAATATTCTATTTATTTCCAGCAATATGTCAAATCCCATTATCACACTACTAGCGACTGATAATTAGGCTAAGTGGAAAAGTAACATGAACATACTATTGGTCGGCGAAGACTATAAGTTTGTCCTAGTGGAGGAATGTCCTCCTGAACCCGCGGCTAATGCTTCCAAAACCGCAAGGGAGCCTTTTGATTGCTGGATCAAGGCCAACAATAAAGCAAAGTGCTTTATGCTGACCAGTATGAGCGATGTGCTTCGCAAGAAGCATGAGGAGATGGGGACTGCTTATGAGATAATGGAGTCTCTAGAAGCCATGTTCAGTGCTCCTTCTGAAAAGGCTCATTTGGATGCCGTAAGGGCTTTCATGAACAACAAGATGAAGAAAGGTTCTTCAGTCAAGGCACATGTTTTGAACATGATTGATCACCTCCACGATGCGGAGCTCAATGGTGCCAGAATCAATGAAGCCACCCAAGTTGGCTTCATCCTGGAAAGCCTGTCCCCTGACTTTCATGAGTTTGTGAACAACTTTTTTATGAACAAAAAGAAGTGCAATCTCACTGAACTCATGAAGGACCTGCAAAACTTCGAATCCACCAACAAAAGAAGGGGAGGAGAAGCAAACATTGTAGTTGCAGGAAGTTCTTCTAAAAACAAAAGGAAAAACCAGAACCAGGGAAAAGCTACAAAGGGAAAGAATAAGAGACCCAAGAAAGCAAAGGGCCCCATCCAGAAACCGAAAGGAAAGTGTTTCCATTGCAATAGCGAAGGGCACTGGAGAGAAACTGTAACAAGTATCTCGAGGAGCTGAAAAAGAAAAATGAACAAGGTAAATCAGATTTACTAGTCCTTGAAACATGTTTAGTAAAGGGTGATACCTCAGCCTGGATAATTGATTTAGGAGTGACTAATCATGTTTTTTCTCTTTGCAGAGTCTTAGTTCTTACACTGAGCTAGCCGATGGGGACTACACGATGAAAGTAGGCAATTACACAAGAGTTTCGGCAAAAGCAGTGGGAGAAGTTAGACTTCGATTTAGGAAAAATAAATTTTTAGTTTTGAACAATGTTTATTTTATTCCAGACATTCATAGAAATTTCATTTCTGTGGCCAAACTATTTGAACAATTATTTAAAGTTTGTTTTGATAATGAATTTGTTCATATTTCTTGAAATGGTTTAAATATTTGTTCTGGACGTCTGGATGATGGTTTGTATTGTATAAAACTAATACCTAACTCACTGCTTAACACTGAAATGTTCAGAGTTGCCGAACCTAAGAATAAAAAGCAAACGATTTCTCATGAAAATAACACATATCTGTGGCACCTTAGACTTGGTCACATTAACCTAAATAGGATTGAAAGACTGGTAAAGGATGGTCCTTTGTGTGAGCCAATAGTTGGCGAGCTTCCAGTCTGTGAATCTTGTTTGGAAGGTAAAATGACCAAGAGGCCTTTTACAGCAAAAGGAGTAAGAGCTACAGAACCCCTACAGTTGATACATTCAGATGTATGTGGACTATTAAACATCCAAACTAGAGGAGGTTACGAATATTACATCACCTTTATTAATGACTATTCGAGATATGGTTATGTTTACCTGATGCAACGAAAATCTGAAACTTTTGGAAAGTTTAGAGAATTCCGAGCAGAAGTTGAAAAACAATTAGGTAAACCAATCAAGACACTTCGATTAGATTGATGGGGTGAATACCTAGACCAAGAGTTCCAGGATTTCTTGATTGAAGAAGGTGTGGTATCCCAATTGACTGCACCCGGTACACCACAGCAAAATGGTGTGGCCGAAAGGAGAAATCGGACTTTGCTCGACATGATAAGATCAATGTTGAGCTATTCTTCACTGCCTACTTCTTTTTAGGGTTATGCCTTAAAAACCGCTATGTATATTCTGAATCTAGTTCCATCTAAATCTATACCTAAGACACCCCTAGAATTGTGGAATGGTCAAAAACCTAGTTTGAGAAGCATTCGCATATGGGGGAGTCCAGCACATGTGCTGGATATCCACAATTGGGAAGTTGGAACCAAGGTCAAAAGTATGCATCTTTGTGGGATATCCACAAGGGACAAGAGGAGGATTGTTTTATAGTCAAGCAGATCAAAAGGTATTTGTATCGACAAATGCGACATTTCTAGAGCATGACTATATGATAGATTTCAAGCCCAGAAGTAAGATAGTATTAGAAGAGTTACCTTCTGATGAGATTGGACCACATCTGACAAGAGTTGTCGGGCCACTCAAAGAAAATACCACAGTTTCTGATCAGACTCCTACGGCACCTCGTTGTAGTGGGAGGGTAAGCAGGTTACCTGACCGTTATACCGTGGAAGCCCAAGTCGTCATTGCTGATGACGGTAAGGAGGATCCATCGACCTTTAGGGATGTGATGGATGATTCTGATAAGGAAGAATGGCAAGAAGCTATGAAACTCGAGATGGAGTCTATGCACTCTAACTCTGTCTGGCAACTTGTACATCTACCCGAAGGGATAAAACCCATTGGATGCAAGTGGATCTTCAAGAGAAAGAGAGGAGCGGATGGAAAAGTAGAGACTTATAAAGCGAGGCTTGTGGCTAAGTGTTACACCCAAAATGAGGGAGTTGACTATGAGGAAACTTTCTCGCTGGTAGCCATGCTTAAGTCCATCCGGATACTCCTGGCCATTGCAGCATATTTTAACTACGAGATATGGCAGATGGACGTCAAGACAGCTTTTCTGAATGGCTATCTTGATGAAACCATCTATATGGATCAGCCAGAGGGTTACATAGAGGAAGGGCAACAGCAGAAAGTCTGCAAACTAAAAAGGTCCATTTATGGACTGAAGCAGGCTTCTAGATCATGGAACATCAGGTTTGATGAGGCTATAAAGTCTTATGGATTTGATCAAAACATTGATGAACCATGTGTCTACAAGTACAAGAAAGAAGAGAAAGTGGTCTTCTTAATACTTTACATCGATGACATCCTACTCATTGGGAATGATGTGGGAATGATGACAGATGTAAAGGAGTGGTTAGCCAGCCAATTACAAATGAAAGATTTAGGAGAGGCAAGCTATGTTCTTGGGATCAAGATTATTCAAGATCGCAAGAAAAAGCTTTTGGCGTTATCATAAGCATCTTATATATACAAAGTGTTGTCTAGGTATTCGATGCAAAACTCCAAGAAAGGGAATTTGCCTTCTAGGCATGGTATTTATCTTTCTAAGGAGCAATGTCCAAAGACCCCACAGCAGGAAGAAGATATGAGAAGGTATCCCTACGCTTCAGCTGTGGGAAGCCTTATGTATGCCATGTTGTGTACAAGACCAGATATCTGCTATGCAGTGGGAGTAGTCAATCGCTACTAGTCCAACCCATGATTGGATCATTAGGTTGCAGTAAAGTGTATTCTCAAGTATCTTAAGAGAACGAGAAACTATATGTTGGTATATTCTGGAGAAGATCTATCTCTCGCCGGATACACAGATTCCGATTTCCAATCGGATAGAGATAGTCGACGGTCAACATCTGGATCTGTGTTCACTCTTAGTGGAGGAGCCGTGGTATGGAGAAGTATAAAGTAAAAGTGTGTTGCTGACTCTACTATGGAAGCTGAATATGTTGCAGCTTGTGAAGCCGCAAAAGAAGGTACATGGCTCAGGAAGTTCTTAACTGATCTAGAAGTTGTTCCAGATATGGATAAGCCAATTAAGCTTTACTGTGACAACAGTGGAGCAGTGGCTAACTCAAAAGAACCTAGAAGCCATAAGAGTGCGAAACATATAGAAAGGAAATATCGCCTGATCAGAGACATTGTGGATAGAGGCGATGTAGCAGTACTGAAGATCACGTCAGAGGACAACCTTGCTGACCCGTTCACTAAGACATTGCCATTGGATGTTTTTGATCGGCACTTAGATGGGTTTGGGATTAGAGACATGACTCACCTGCTTTAGGACAAGTGGGAGATTGTTGGGAATAGTGTCTTGAAAGCATGAGATGTAAAAGGATATTTATTATTTATTTAAAAAATAGTTTATTCATCACTTTATGTGCATATATTTATGAATATTTTATGAATATCAAATAAAATTCCTTGATTATTTATGTAATCTTAAACATGGTATATAAGTGTTATATACAAGAGGATAATGTTTAAGGATAATAATCAAAAGTAATTGTTCATAATGAATTTAATTAAAGTTCGGAATCTTTAATTAAAACATTATTAATACATGTCACTCCCATTTAGAATGGAACGGTGTTATCCGCACTGTTAATATGGCGAGATATTGAATGAGTGTATTTCGCATAATGAGATTATGTGGAACATGGACGCAGACACAATATGAATTTCTAATAATTTTTGTTAAGCATAGAAATTCTAATTGAGCCAAACGATGGTCATATATAGAATGATCTTAATCCTGAGTTCTTAACAAACTCCTATTCCTTGTATTTTGGAGACATAATGAAATGGGTAGCTGGGAATGTCATTATACCAGATGGAATCTATTCCTTCTTCACAAAGAAGCAGATAAATAATTCTCTTGAGTGTTGATTCGGTACTTGGATTAATAAGAGTGCTCTGGTTCATGAATGTGCTTTATGAATCACTATCCATTAGAGAATCAATGGTACTCAAGGATAAAGATGTAATTAGAGAGGTTAACGGATTCTACCTGACTCTAATTATGAATTATTTATGGAGGATTGATCTATATACAATGACTATATCAAATGGACACTTCACAGTTTAGAAGTTATTAATGTCTATAATTCCGAGAGTGCAATTCCAAGTTTATAGTGGAGTAACTATTGGAATTAATAGAATTAATTAATCAATTATTAATTTTATTAGAGCTCAGAATTATAGGTCCATTAGTCCCCACGTCGTCCTTGTAATTCTACCAGACACAAAGGGCAAAATGGGAATTTTAGAATTACAAAATTCTAAAATTAAATACTCGAAGAATAATTAATTGAGAATTAATTATTATTTAAATAATGAGATTATTTAAATTTGAATTTGAACATATCTAGATTTATCCATTTAAACTTATTTGATAAATTGTTTAATTTGGAATTCAAATTAATTTAAGTTTGACTTAAATTCGAATTTGAATCTGAATTAAAATTGGGCTACTGGATAAATGATAAAACCTCTTCCTTCCCTATCTGATTTTGGTGCCACGCACACAGGGATAAATCTTTAGGGTGGCCGGCCATCAAAGAGATAAGGGGAAGGGATTTTTTGTTCAAAATCCTCATATAGGGAAAAAGGAGTGAAAAATATTTTTCTCAAAAATTCCTCATCGTGCATGCGTTGTTGTTTGTGGAAATTTGAGTGTTTCAGAAACCTGTTTTGTCTCTTGTGTGCTCACACGCACGTCTACGTGGAATCAAGGAATTGACATGGAAGACTTTGGTGTTCTAAACACAATGCTTGATGCAAGGACTGTTCGTGGTCAAAGAAATTCAAGTTATCATCCGAGTCGGCTACCAGGTATTTTTTCGGTTGAACCTTGAATGACATAAATTAATGAGATTAATTTATTCGTGCATAAATTAATATAATCTATAGAGTATCTCAAAAGTTTTATGAAATTTTTTGTTATGCATGATCCGCCTTTCCGCTGCGTTTTCGCTGCCGAATTCGATTCAGCAACCAACAATTTTGGTTGGCTCTTGATCAACAAATATTGACTTGGTCCACTTAAATCATTCAAAACCCCAATTTTCTCAGTTCGACCTTCTGGACCCATCTTTCTTCTATTTGTCATTTTGATCATTTCTAAAACCCTAGAATTAATGTTTTTCAATTCTTTTTCACTTCTTAACCTTAAGATTCATGTGTTGGCCCACTTCTAGGTTTAACACGGTATTCTATACATCCTTCCTTATTGCAGTCTGAAAGTCGGTAACAGTATCTTAACTAACTTTAATTTCTAATTGCTTACTTTAGTGAAGACTTGGTAATCACCCTTTAATGTTCTATTCTTATAGCTATTCTTATTACTTCATACTAAATTTTGAGAATTTAATTAGTTGATAGGAAATTTCAGTTCCCGGCCTTGTCAACTTCTGAACTCATATTGCATCTGAATTTCTTTACTGAAACGCCACCCCTTTAATTTGCTCTTATCTGTTTAGAAATTAAAGGTTTTCTCTTTAAATGTCTGAGTATTTCTCTATATGCTACTAAAATTATATTGTATTAAGAGATTCTTAAGATTAAGATTCTTTAACTGTACATGCACTGAAAATTCCTCTACCTGAATTGCGGTAAGAATTTATCAACTAAATTTACGTGTTCTTCATATATGAACTAATAGTAAAACTTGCTACAAAATTTAGGAATATTGATATTAATTTCATAAATCATTTATTCACAAAATATGACAGTATATTACTTAGAAAAATCATTGACTTAAATAAATAAACTTACATTATTTAATTATAGGATTTTCTCAGTCATTAATATCTACCCTCCTTAAAATTTTTGTCCTAAAAATTAGAATTTTCATCCTAAGCTAGCAGCTAATAACTACGCTAACTTGAGAGAAACGTTAACTTACTTTACTATATTATTGCTTAAATAGAGAAATAATCTCTCTATCATGTACGATTCTCGAACAAATTCTTAAATTTTCAAATTACATAACATAGGATCTCTTAACTTAAACTCATCATGGGACTTGAACCGTTTTTACTCAGTCAACTGGAACTTCTACTGAGAGCTTACCTGCATCACAAGAACTATATGAGCTAAAGATCAATAAGTAAACCTGTAACACCCCAGAAAATTAAATGAGATTAATTAAGGTAATTGAGATTTATTAGTGTGCCTAATCAGGTTTAATTAATTGATTATTGATTTGTAAATGTTTCTGATGTGTAAATTTAAATAATTCTAAGGTATTTAAATATTCTCACTATTTGTATTTTAACCCAGAATTGTGTATGGGCACATTTCTGGACTGCTTTTTTAAATTTTGTAACACCTATCCATTTCTTTTTATTTTTCCTTTTCTTTTCTTTTCTTTTCTTTCCTTTTCTTTTCTTCCTTTCCTTTTCCTTCCCATGCACTCTCTCTCACTCTCAGTCTCTCGTTCTCTCACACTCACTCTCTCCCTCGTTTTTGTCTCAAATCGAACCGGATTCGAACCAAGGAATGATTTAAAGAAGTTTTCAACATCAAGAGAAGGAGTTTAGGTAAGATTACTAAAAGAACCTCTCTTAAATCTCAAGTTTTCGGATTTCAAAAACTTATTTTTGGTTCGGAATGGATTTTGAGTAAAACTATGGTAGAAATTGGAGATTTTGGGTCTTTGAACTTGTTTTAGGACCTAGAACCTGGATCTAGTGGTTGTCCCTTGAGATATTTTGATTTGGGACTGGATTTACAAGTTTTTGAACTTATTTCTGTGAGTTTTCTTGCACTGGTGTTCTTTACCGGTCGACTTGTGCAGTCGACCGGATTGCATTGGCCTGACCGGTCGACCTGTCTAGTCGACCAAATTGTACACCACCAGTCGACTGGTGGTGTTGCACTACTCTGTCACCGGTCGACCAGTGTACACGGGATTTGACCTTGTTTGGCCTGAAAATGCTGTTTTGACCTCTGTTTTCGAGGAGGACCCAAATTAGCTTCATTTAGGGATTTGGGAACCTAGAGTAGATGGATTAGCATCTTTAATCCATGTTTTGAGATTAGAAACTCTTGGAATGGTAATTTGAAATGTGAAATGGTTTGTGGAATCGGTAATTAAATTATGGCACACTAATAGGAAATCAAAGGATATAATTGAGTCTGAATTACTTTAGGAATGAGATTGGAATCCTAAAGTATCGGATTAAGTGGCTTGAGGAAGCGGAAGCTAGAATGGTGTACCGCTAGCCACAGGTTTGGTAATTATGAGGTAGGATTTCTATCCCCTTTTCCTTGTGAGCCTGATTTTCAAAAAGAGTTTTGGCCTTGCAAAAAGAAAGGGGCTTGTTTACGAAAGAAAAATCTTTAAAAACCGTGGCTTGTTGAAGTTCACGGAATCCATGGCTTGTTGTAGTTCATGGGGCCCACGGCTTGTGTAGTTCATGGGATTTTAATAACAATTTCATAAAGTTTAATGAATGATTTCTTATGGTAAGAGATCTTGCGAATTGATAAACCGGCTGATGGCCTAGATAGGATGTGAAGAGTGCGTCCTTGGGGTCAGGACCCGAAACCCCAGGGGTATGGCTTGTGCACGTGGTTATGTAAGTAATTGGTATAAATTACTTATTAATGTCTGTAATACGGATATTTTCATATATATTTCCTTTGAGAAAAAGGATGTGAGGTTCCGGCTGTTGTGTCAAGACTGAATGTCTTTTTTTATTTACTCGTCCATTTACTTATTTACTCGCTCATTTATTTATTCATTTATTTATAAAGCTTATTTCAAATTATATCCTACTGGGCCTTTCGCTCACATTTTATTATTTTATATATATTTTAAAGCCCCATTCTCTTCACTAATTCGAGTTTAGAATTTGAGTTGTGCTACAGTAAAAAGTTCTCAGAAACAGTCACATTTAACTTTTTTGCTACAGTAAAAAGCTCACATAAAATCACATCTCAACTCGAATTACAAACTCAAATCAGTGAAGTGAACATGCCTTAAACCCCTCCCAGGTGAATCTAGGAGCGGTGCAGAGTAAAGGACTATTTGCTACTGATCGATCAAGTGAGGATTGTGTTCATGCTCTTGAATAAATATAAGGATTTGTAAACTTTGATATATTGAATAACTAGACTGTGGATGGTGTTTGTAATGTTTTATTTACATGTAATGTATGTACAGTAATGAAACCATGTGGATAGATCCTGTGTTTAGTACAATGTAAGAGGCTTGAGTTTTAGTCTCTCCCTTCTGATTTATTTTAATTGAGTGTGGGGCTCATTGGGGATTTCCTTTATTTTGGTGCATTTAACCCCTAATCAAGCTCCATGTCACCGACCCCTACTCCGGGACGTGACAAAACCATAAAATAATTTCCACTTTGAGAATACTTTTCTTTAAACTTTTAGGGCCCTTCTATTTGACATTCATCTTGTGTTATTAGAACCTATTTATCTTCTATATGGTGGTCCCTATCTCAGAATCTCTTGTTCCTTAAGGAGTTGGCCATTTTACTAACTGAGTCGGTTCGTAATCAACACAAGATTCATATCATATTCTGAAACCTAAAACACTTTCTAAATCTCACAAAAACATATCAAATATATATAAATTGACTGTTTTCATAAACTGGAAACTTTCATGTACTATTATTCAAGTGATATAGAGGCTTGTCTCACTATTTCACGTTCCGAGATGGAGAATTGTCGTGAAACAACATTGTTGATCTATCGATACGATCACACCAAAAACCACTCGTTGATTCAAGGCTATGACTCTATGGTATTTGGGATGAGAGAGTGGGCTCTTTTTCAAAAACCTAAGGAAACAATTTTCCTTCTATTTTTTGTCTCTAAAATCTAGCCACCCTAGGAGAGAAAAGTGTGTGATATTTTTTCTTCTCAAAAACTCATTTTTAGGGTTTTCAATAAATATCCATATATAGGAGGAAATTCAAAAACTCAAACCCTAGATGGGATTTTCAAATTTCCCCTTCACCCTTGGATTAAAATCTGAAAATCCCCACATGGCTAGGGATTTCTAAATTTTTCTTCCCCTTTTGGAGCAAAATTCGAAATCTTCTTATGGCAAGGGATTTCTGAATTTTCCCAAAATAATATATCAACTTTCTCTCTCCTTTAGTTGCCAAATAAAATCATTTTTAAATTTTATTTTGAATTTTAAATTAATCACTATTAATTTCAAAATTAAAAATTCATTCCTTTTATTTGTCAATTATCAAATAAATGAAAAATAACACAATGAATTTTAAATATAATTATATAACAAAACATCAGTTTCAATTTTCCCATTTGTCAGAGCTAGCCTTGAGACTGAAGGGACCCACACGAACAAAGCTATGGAATTACAATATTTGACTAACTCATCCCAATAAGTTATCGACATATTTAAGTCCGACATCGCACAACTCCACTAAAAGTTCGATGCCGAATAATCTCTCGATTCATGTGCGCTAATTTTTTCTAATGGTGTTGATACAATTTATCACACAGTCCACAGTGTAAATGCATTATTATCCTACGTAAATATCAGTGATCAGAATGGTATAAAATATTACCGTTTTACCATTCCAATCATTATTTCCTCAACTCCATTATATAACTGTGAATAAGAAAGACATATGTTCGTAAGATGTCTCGCACATATCACGATGTCTTAATCAATTAATATCATCATTGAATACCAGACCTGGTTTATTTATTCACACACCCGTCAATAAAGCATGAGGTGATATTATTTCTTAGGAATTCCATATCTGTGAATCACATAACTCCAACTCAATTATGTCATGATCCCAATGACCGAGATGTTGTTCAATAACTGTGAACTAATCTCATTGGTGAATCAAAGATCATGAGATATTAAGTTGAGCTATGCATTCACTTCAGGATTAAGATAATTATACAAATATACTTAAGTTGTGATAATTAGGTTTAGAGTTATGTAAATGGTTTTTTACTCTAACCTAATCAGTCACATGGTCTATTCAACATGTTGCGAGCATGTGTAGATCAACCATAGAGTCCAACTCCCATGCCCCGAGACCAGCATCACGTGGTTCGATCTAACAGTCATAATCGGATTCGATTGCCCAATCAATCCTAAGACTGTGACTATCTATTTTAAACTGTATCAGAAGAGTTTGTCCGACAGGGTTCCCTTGACTCTTCTTTCATTGGTAACAGTCTATGGACTAAGCAATATCACTAACACTCTTGAGTATGTGTCACAACATAACTTTATTTCATTTTATAAAATCAGCAAAAAACAATAATGTCTGACATTTGTCATTTCACAAATAACAAATTACATCCCACTTTATGGACACATTTCCAACAAACTCCCACTTGGACTTAAAGTAGGTGTGTACAATCTTGCATGCCCAAACCTTCCAGATGGCTATCAAAGATTTTACCAGATAAAGCCTTTGTGAACGGATCGACCAAGTTGTCATGTGTTGATATCTTTGTCACTTCAACATCGCCTCTTTGTACAATCTCTCGGATGAGGTGGTATTTTCGCTCTATGTGCTCAGACCTTTTGTGGCTTCTAGGCTCCTTAGAGTTTGCTACAGCCCCACTGTTATCGCAATACAGTACCATGGGCCTATCAGCTTCCGGAACAACTTCCAGTGAAACAAGGAACTTCTTAAGCCATACGGCCTCTTTCGCAGCTTCACAAGCTGCCACATATTCAGCCTCCATGGTGGAGTCAGCTATGCAAGTCTGCTTAATACTCCTCCATACCACCGAACCTCCATTCATGATAAACACAGATCCTGAAGTGGATTTCTTGGAATCCTTATCCGATTGGAAATTGGAGTCGGTGTATCTGGTCATAGTCAGGTCAGTACCTAAATATACAAGCATATAGTTCCTCGTTCTCCTAAGATACTTGAGGATATGCTTGATAGCAACCCAGTGCTTGGGTCCAGGGTTAGATTGGAATCTACTCACCAGGCCTACAGCGTAGCATATATTAGGTCTGGTGCAAAGCATTGCATACATGACGCTTCCTACGGCTGAAGCGTAAGGAACTCGGCTCATGTCTTCCTCTTCTTGAGGAGTCTTGGGAGACTGCTCCTTTGAGAGGGATACTCCATATCTGAAGGGTAGATAACCGTTTTTGAAGTTTTGCATGGCGAATCGGTCCATTACCTTATCGATATAAGATGCTTGAGATAGTGCCAATTGTTTATTCTTCTTATCTCGAAAGATCTGAATTCCCAGAACATAGGCAGCTTCTCCTGGATCCTTCATGTCAAACTGCTTTGCCAGCCACAGCTTAACCTCAGTCAGTCTTCCTACATCATTCCCAATGAGTAGTATGTCATCTACATATAAGACTAAGAAAACCATTTTGCCTTCTTGTATCAGCTTATACACACAAGGCTCATCCATTGACTGAACAAAACCATAAGCTTTAACAGTCTCATCGAATCTGATATTCCATGATCTGGATAGAGGAATGCAGATGGATTTAAGCATGGCCACAGGAGAAAAGGTATCCTCATAGTCAATACCTTCTTTCTGGGTGTAGCCCTTGGCTACTAGCCTTGCCTTGAATGTCTCTACATTCCCATCTGGACCCCTCTTCTTCTTGTAGATCCATTTACACCCTATGGGTTTTACCCCTTCAGGAGGACCAACTAGAGTCCACACACCATTTTTATACATCGATTGTATTTCGGCGTTCATGGCTTCATGCCATAGGTTTGCTTCAGAACTTTTCATAGCCTACGAGTAGGAGACAGGTTCGTCGATATTTAAATCTGAGACTGCTATCAATGCGTCTCCATAAGACATGTACCTATCAGGTTGTCTCACAACCCACCCACTACATCGAGGCTCTATTGGTGTTAGTTCTTGTTGTGGTTCATCTGTTGTCGGTTCAGGAATAGACCGCGGACATGTTACCTGAACATTTTCACCAGTCAATTCCTCAAGTACAAGCCTGCTTCTAGGCTTCATATTCTTTACAAAATCCTCTTCCAGAAAATGAGCATTCATGCTAACGAATGTTTTCTGATCAGTAGGACTATAGAAGATGTAGCCTTTTGTCCCTTTAGGATATCCTACAAACAGGCATAGTTCTGAATGACTGGCTAGCTTACCATTCTTCTTTCTAAGCACATGTGCTGGACAACCCCATATTCTGGTGTGGCCAAGAGATGACTTCTTGCCATTCCATCTTTCATACGGAGTTCCAGGCACTGCTTTAGATGGAACTTGGTTCAGAATATATGCTGCTCTTTCCAAAGCATATCCCCAAAAGGAATCTGGAAGAGATGAGTAACTCATCATTGATCTAACCATATCTAACAGAGTTCGGTTCCTTCTTTCTGACACGCCATTCTGCTGAGGAGTACCTGGCGCGGTCAGTTGAGAAAATATACCTTCTTCCTTAAGAAAGTCTTCGAACTCTCCCAACAAGTATTTGTTGGTTGCCGAACCGAATTCGGCAGCGGAAATGCAACGGAATAGCGGATCGTGTATAACAAAAATTTTCATAAAAATTTTGAGATACTCTATAGATTATATTAATTTGTGCACGAATAAATCAATCTCATTAATTTATACATTCAAGGTTCAACCAAAAAATACCTTATAGCCGACTTGGATGATAACTTGAATTTCTTTGACCACGAACAGTCCTAGCTCCAAGCTTTGTGTTTAGAACACCAAAGTCTTCCACGTCAATTCCTTGATTCCAAGTAGACGTGTGTGTGGGCACACGTGAGACAAAACGGTTTCTTAAACACTTAAATTTCCACAAACACCAACGCATGCACGATGTGGAATTTTTTGGAGAAAAATATTTTTCACTCTTTTCCCAATATGAGAATTTCGGCCACACTAGAAAACTAGGGCTGAAAAAAGTGTTTCAAAAATTGTTCCCACAATTTTCTATCTATCTCATATTTAAAGAGTAGAAGTTAAACTTCAAAATAGGATCATATCCTTATCTCCAATTTTAAATTTGGAACAAAAAAAATCCCTTCCCCTTATCCTTTAGGTGGCCGGCCACACACTAGGGTTTTATCCCTGTGTGTGGTGCCTAAATAAGATAGGGAAGGAAGATATTTTATCCATTATCCAATAGTCCAATTTTAATTCAGATTCAAATTCGAATTTAAGTCAAACTTAAATTAATTTGAATTCTAAATTGAACAACTTATCAAATATGTTTAAATGGATAAATCTAGATATGTTCAAATTCAAATTTAAATAATCTCATTATTTAAATAATAATTAATTCTCAATTAATTATTCTTCGAGTATTTAATTTTAGAACTCCGTAATTCTAAAATTCCCATTTTGCCCTTTGTGTCTGGTAGAATTACAAGGACGACGCGGGGACTAATGGACCTATAATTTTGAGCTCCAATAAAATTAATAATTAATTAAACACTTTAATTAATTAATTAATTCTATTAATTCCAATAGTTACTCCACTATAAACTTGGAATTGCACTCTTGGAATTATAGACATTAATTACTTTTAAACTGTGAAGTGTCCATTTGATATAGTCATTGCATATAGATCAATCGTCCATAAATAATTCATAATTAGAGTCAGGTAGAATCCGTTAACCTCTCTAATTACATATTTATCCTTGAGTACCATTGATTCTCTAATGGATAGTGATTCATAAAACACATTCATGAACCAGAGCGCTCTTGTTAATCCAAGTACCGAATCAACACTCAAGAGAATTATTTATCTACTTCTCTCTCAAGAAGGAATGGATTCCATCTCGTATAATAACATTCCCAGCTACCCATTTCATTATGTCTCCAAAATACAAGGAATAGGATTCAGGGTTTCGGAATCCGTATCGAGTAAATCAAAAGACATAAATCCGTAAATAGGAGTTTGTTAAAAACTCAGGATTAAGATCATTCTATATATGACCATCGGTAGACTCAATTAGAATTACAATTCTTAACGGAAATTATTAGAAATTCATATTGTGTCTGCGCCCATGTTCCACATAATCTTGTTATGCGAAATACACTCATTCAATATCTCGCCATATTAACTGTGCGGATAACGCCGTTCCATTCTAAATGGGAATGACATGTATTAATAATGTTTTAATTAAAGATTCTGAACTTTAATTAAATTCATTATGAACAATTAATTTTGATTATTATCCTTAAACATTATCTTCTCGTATATAACACTTATATACCATGTTTAAGGTTACATAAATAATCAAGGAATTTTATTTGATATTCATAAAATATTCATAAATATATGCACATAAAATGATGAATAAACTATTTTATTAAATAAATAATAAATATCCTTTTACATCTCATGTTTTCAGGACACTATTCCCAATAGTATTCACCACCACAATCAGATCGTAGTGTTTTGATCTGTTTGTCTAATTGCTTTTCAACCAAGGCCTTGAACGCTTTGAATTTTTCAAAGGTTTCAGATTTTGGACGCATTAGATAAATGTGACCAAAACGAGAATAGTCATTAGTGAAGGTTATGAAATATTCATATTCTCCTCTTGCTTGGATATTAAATGGCCCACATACATCACTATGTACGAGTTCTAAGCATTCATCAGCTTTATTACCCTTTGCGGAAAAAGGTCTCTTGGTCATTTTTCCTTCTATGAAGGATTCACATGTGGGTCGTGAGCCTACACTTAAGGTTTGTAAGGGACCGTCTCTTACCAACCTTTTAATCCTGTCAAGGCTAATATGTCCAAGACGTAGATGCCATTTATAGGTTTGATCAATTGGGTCTAACCTCAATCTTTTACTATCCCTTATTGAATCATCATTCAATTCAGTATCATAAATCGTTGGAATAATTGGTTTCATGTAGAACAGATTGTTTATCATGATTGTAGAAGTAATCATGAAGCCATTCTTAAGAATTTGAATAACATCATTATTAAAATCCAAAGAATATCCTTGCTCAATCAAACGAGCAACAGAAATAAGGTTTTTCCCAAAAAACTGGGACATAATAAACATTGTTCAAAACAATAAAACTATTCTCAAAAACTAATTTAATACTTCCAACAGATGTCACTGATACTAATGCTCCACCTCCCAACCGGAAGTTGAACTCATCCTTGCTAAGCCTTTTGTTTTTCCTGAACCCTTGCAGAGAACAACAAACATGATTAGTGCCTCCAGAGTCTACAATCCAAGAAAAAGTAGAGTCAGCCACAAAATAGGCTTCGGTAACAAGTAATGTACCTTTAGCTTTAATCTCCTTGAGGTACGTAGGACAGTTGCATTTCCAGTGGCCAGCTACTCCGCAATGGTGACATTTGTCATTACTCTTGTCCACCTATGCAGTGTTTTTGCCTTTTCCAGCCGGCTTCTTCTTGTTGCTGCGGGCTTTCTTCTGTTGGAAGGCTTCGCTTCAACAAGGTTTGCCTCTCCATTCCTCTTCTTGCCTTTAAGTAGTAGAGTTTCCGCAGTTTGAAGCTCCTTCATGAGTTTTGGGAGTGAATAGCTCAACTTATTCATCGAGTAGTTGAGTTTGAAGTTGTCAAACATCTCCGGGAGAGTCTCTAGGATCATATCCACCTGAGTCTCTCCATCTCTTTCAGCTCCCATGAGCTCCATCTCATTCAGGTGACTTATGATCAGTAGCATATGGTCCCGAACAGGAGCGCTGGATTTCATCCTGCAGTTCATGAAGTTACGCACCGCAGCTTGCTTAGCTTGAGGGCCTTGGCTTCCAAACATTTCAGAGATGCTGTAGATCATATCTGCAGCCATCAGCATGTTCTGATGTTGCTATTGCAACACATTGCTAATTGATGCTAAGATATAGCACCTAGCAATCTCATCGGAACTTATCCAAGCAGTGTATGCGTCTCGTTCCTCTTGAGTGGAATCATCATTCGGCTCAAGAGGACAGGGGGTGGTGAGCACATGCTTGTGCTTGTCTACCGTTAACACGATATCGAGGTTATGTTTCCAGTCAACGTAATTTTCACCCACTAATTTGTTCGTACTAAGAATTTGTGCGATCGGGGATAAAGACATAATTGCTAAAAAATAAAATAAAGCAGCATTGGCAATTTGCTTATATTTAAGAAAAGTATGATGCATGAATGCAAGTACTTAAACATAAATAAAATCCTTAAAAAATGTTTCATCTATGGTGTTACGATCATAAACGGCAACACATCCCACCTAGGGGTGGCGTCCGTGAAGCCTCCTATCGCATCGAGACTCCTCTCATTTGGTCCACTTCTCCAGATGTCTCCACATCTAGTGCAACCAATCACCATCACTTTTGGTCACCTCAGATCCATTGCCTTGCTCCTATGGGAGGTTACAATGATCTTCAGTCTAAGTGTTTAACCAACTAATCGACTCTAGAGGTTGTTATGAACTAGCGATCCATCTAGGGATGGTCCCGCCTCACTACTTCCTTTTCGAGTCTTATCTTCTTTAAGCAACCTAATGACTCCTTAGCGACATGTTTCATGGATTTCTCCCATTGAAGTGAGGACCACTAAGGTGGCTCTTAACCTATCCACATGTCACGATCAGGCTAAAGTCGAAGACCTTGGGAACATTTCAACGCAAACGACCTTCCCACTTAGCTTTTTGAAAAATGGATTTTGTTTTGAAAATTAAGTCCAATTAATAATTCAACAAAATTATAACCCTTATAAAGTTGTTGCATTTTATAACTCTTTATAAAATTTACCCATTGCATTTATTATTATAAAAATTTATAATATTAAACTACAATGATGCATGAACATGCTTGCATGGCAATTTGATATTGGCATCTCTATATCCTATATGGCATATTATAATGATGCGAGATTAAATAATAAATCATACATTTACAATTTAACCTCTCTATGGCTCATTTCTAATTACAACCCATAAAAACAAATGAAAATAATTACAATAATTTTCTTCATCTTGCCTTCTTGGCATCTTCTCAATTTTCTCCTCTCACAATCCCTGAAAAGTGAAAATGTTTTTGTGGAAAAATTTAAATTTTGAAAAACACAAAAAAAAAAAAATTTATTTGGGCTGGGCTCGGGACAATCCGGTCCCACCATTTTTCCTCGGCAGGGCCCAGCCACACTGGCAGCATTGTCGGTATCAATCCGGGCACCCTTGCAGCGCTCGGCATGGGCAGCGGCCCTTGCACAGGTAACCCCAGTGCTAGAGCATGCGGCCCCCACGCCCTTTCGGACAAGGCTAGTGGGACAAGGCTGTGGCCCTGCCTGGCCCCTGCCTGCCTGGGCCCGCTAGGGTTTCAAAAACCTTAGCGCCACGCTAGGGTTTCAAAACCCTAGTGTCCCCATGACCAAACCCGGGCAAGGGTTGGCGGCTAGGCTTGTGGCGGAGGCTGGGACTCATCTTGGCCAGGCGTCTTGACGGCAACGACGAACACACAAAAAAAAATTTCCGGAATTTTAAATTACAAAATTTCCTATGACCTTTAATGGCTTACATTATTTTCTAGAGAAAAGCATAAACCACCAATTTGGTGTAATCAAAACCTAGAGCCAATCGATCGGGATCCAATCACATATATAATCAAAACAATTTGAATTCATCACATATTCATGCAAGATGTCAATATCAACACATATCATACATTCAATCGCATAAACATAAATCATGCATGACTGTGATCAGAATGGTATAAAATATTACCGTTTTACCATTCCAATCATCATGTCCTCAACTCCTTTATAAGACTGTGAATAAGAAAGACATATGTTCGTAAGATGTCTCGCACATGTCACGATGTCTTAATCAATGAATATCATCATTGAATATCAGGCCTGGTTTATTTATTCACACACCCGTCAATAAAGCATGAGGTGATATTATTTCTTACAAATTTCATATCTATGAATCACATAACTCCAACTCAATAAAGTCATGATCCCAATGACCGAGATGTCGTTCAATAACTGTGAACTAATCTCATTGGTGAATCAAAGATCATGAGATATTAAGTTGAGCTATGCATTCACTTCAGGATTAAGATAATTATACAAATATACTTAAGTTGTGATAATTAGGTTTAGAGTTGTGTAAACGGTTTTTTACTCTAACCTAATTAGTCACATGGTCTATTCAACATGTTGCGAGCATGTCTAGATCAACCACATAGTCTAACTCCCATGCCCCGAGACCAGCATCACATGGTTCGATCTAACAGTCATAATCGGATTCGATTGCCCAATCAATCCTAAGGCTACGAATTTCTATTTTAAACTGTATCAGAAGAGTTTGTCCGGCAGGGTTCCCTTGACTCTTCTTTCGCTGGTAAAAGTCTATGGACTAAGCAATATCACTAACACTCTTGAGTATGTGTCAAAACATAACTTTATTTCATTTTATAAAATCAGCAAAAAACAATAATGTCTGACATTTGTCATTTCACAAATAACAAATTACATCCCACTTTATGGACACATTTCCAACACTAACTTTTTTGCTACAGTAAAAAACTCTCACATAAACTCACATCTCAACTCGAATTAAAAACTAGAATCAGTGAACTAAACGGGCCCTTAGACTTTTCTTCTTTCCTGATCTTGACACGTGTCTACTTTGAAGAAAACCTGAACTTTTCTTCTTTCCTGATCTAGACACGTGTCTACTTAGAAGAAAACGTGAACTTTTCTTCTTTCCTGATCTTGACACGTGTATACATAGAATAAAACCTAAACTTTTCTTCTTTCTTGATCTTGACATGTGTCTAGTTAGAAGAAAACTTAGACTTTTCTTCTTTCCTAATTTGACACGTGTCCACTTAGAAGGAAATTTGAACTTTTCTTCTGCATCTATATGTTATCTGATAATTCTTGAATTTGAATTTTGATTTTGGAGAATTCCTGGGTATATGACCATATGAGGAATTCAAGGACATTTAAAAATTTGATTTGAAATTTTACTTTCGAATTTGGATTTGAATGTTGTATTTAGATAATTCTCCGGTATATGACCTTAAGGGGATTTAAACGGATCCTTTTTGAATTTGATATTGAGATTTTTTATTTGAATTTAAGATTTAAAATAATTGTATTTGATCACCATATAGTTTTCTGAGACAATAGGCTCATTTTTTTTAGCCTAGGGACCCTAAAAGGCTTAATTTGTACATTTTTTATTTTTAGTTAGGACCCGTTTAGTTCGCTGATTCGAGTTTTTAATTTGAGTTGAGATATGACTTTATGTGAGAGCTTTTCACTGTAGCAAAACTCGAATTCTAAACTCGAATCGGTGAAATGAACGAGGCCTTAATATTCCAAATTTCTTTGGAATTTATTGTCTTTTCTCTTTTCTTTTTTGAATTTTAAAATTCAAATTCAAATCCACTGTTTGGATGGTTATGATTTGATTTTTTTAACTGATCTTCTAATCTCAAAAGTAATTGAAGTCGTTCTTTTGCTTCACATGATTGACATATATATATATATAGACACATATATACATATACACTCATGACTTCATATCTCACACAACATAGCAAATATAATGAGATCTTGGTACATATATACATATATATATATATATATATTTTGTGCTTTGTGAAGATATCAACAAAGAACTGAAGGTGACGGCTTGCTTGCTTTTTTTTTTTAATCTTCTTTGTTTGATTGCATTTTGATGAGTATCATACGATTTATATAAATATTTTTATATAGATTATATGCACATAATTTTTCATACACTGATTCTTAAAGTATAATTCATACGATATTTTTTTCATTCGAATTACACTTAAAAAATATTTTTTAACAACCTCTTACCTTTTTTTATTTATAAAATGCTCTTTTTTTTTTTCATCAGCAATAATTAATTTTTCTTTATTTACAAATAATCAAGGGCCAATTCCTCTCTTTTTTTCTTTTTATTATTATTATTATTATTATTATTATTATTATTATTATTATTATATATAATTCTTTATCTTATTTGTACATGTGCAGTCCCTCTCTCTTTTTTCATTCTCATTTGTACATGTAGAGTCGTCCTCTCTTTTTTATCTATTCTTATTTTATATATACTGTACTTCTAGAGATGTATTTTCTTTTTTTTCTTTTATTTTCTTTCCCTCACGTCATTGTCACACCTGCACACACACTTTTCCTTTTTTTTTTTTTTCCTCTCATTTTTCTTCCACACACTGTCCCCTCTTACTTCTTTTTATGGAGAAAAACTCCTATGGCAGTTATTTTGCCTTTTTACCACTGCCCCACGTTCTATGACAAACGTGTAAACGTGTGATCGTATGTTTTTTTAAAGGATCCACACTTTTTAATTTGATTGGTCCTTCTTCACGTATTTTAATTTAATTAATCATCTCTTTTTTTTTTTTAGGATTACCACCGCTTTATGATTTTTCTTTTACGTGGATGGTTTATATGTTGTGCATGTAATTTAAGGAGTGTTTGATATAAAAATTCGTGTTATGGTTAAAATTATTATTTGTGGTTTAATATAATATTTTTTTTATAAAAAATATACATAAATTAAAAATAATTTTGAATAATAATTCTAACTTTATAAATTAAACGTTCACTAAATTAAATCTATTTTGGACTATTATTTTTACATTTAAGCCAACATAAAATTTTATTTTATCTTCTCTTTTTCAAGGTCCATTTATAATTCATTATCCAACGTATTTTTCAGAAATTATAGTAAATAAACTAACTTAGAAAACCTGTAGAAGTAAATATGTTATTTATTAATGATTAAAAATTTATAGGCCATTTTTAGTTTTAAATTGTTTATTTTCCAATTTTACTTTTAGTTTTCATTTTTATTTTTTGGTTTTTATTTTCTCATTTTCTTCTTATCTTTCCCCCCTTTCTCTCCTTGTTACATTTTCTCCCTTTTTGCTCTCTCTCTCTCTCTCTCTCTCTCTCTCTCTCTCTCTCTCTCTCTCTCTCTCTCTCTCTCTCTCTCTCTCTCTCTCTCTCTCTCTCTCTCCGATTTCACTCCTCTGTTTCTCTCTTTTGACGGCGGCGTTCGTATCCAACAAATGAGAGATGCTCGACGGTGTGCAAATCAACGCTTTCGAGAGAAAGATAACAACCTATTTATTAACTTTTCTAAAACTTTAATCTATTAATTTTAATTCCTTCTAAATGTTGGCCTATTTCTCTCTATCACCCTATATTTTTTACCACAACAGCCACAAAATAGGAAACTTTTTTTGTGGCAATCATGAAATTGATTTTTTTTTTTTTTTTTTTTTTTTTGGCTGCTGTAGTTCCTTTTTTTTTTTTTCCAATTTTACAACCTTTTGTGGCACTTCTGTTTTGCCACTAAATAATGGAGTCTTGTTTATAGGTACCGAAAAAATGAACCATTAAAAAATTTCTATTTTCAAACGTGAGATTTGTATTAAAAATTATTTGTTTTACATGTTTTTTTAATTAACTTGATGTCATTTTAATTTAATTCAACGGTTAAAAATTGACCTTACCAGTTGGTCATTTTCTGTTTTTTATTTTTTCATCTTGCTTTCAGTTGCTTCCAGATTGAAGTTGTTTATCTTATAAGGTTCTTCAAGTCGTTTCTCATGCAGTGATCAATAACACAAATAGCAACTTGAAATATCGTTTCTTCTGCTTTAAGGTTCCAACTTGACTAACAAAAATTCAACAGGGAAAGATAAAACTTTTACCACTGAGCCAAACTTAATAAATACAGGATTCTAATTTTCTGATCTTAGAAAATTATTTGCACACAAAAATTATTTGATCTTAGAAACATGAAGAAAATCAAGACAAAACCAAACAACGTTGCAACATTTATTTATCAAACATGGAAATACCTAAGAAATTCTTCACTAGACTTTCCACGCAGATGGCGGCGGAGTTTCAGAATTCTTCCAAGTCGCCAAGGAACCATCATACCTGTCACCTTTTATAGCTGAAGCCAAACATTCGAGCTCGGCTATTTCTTTTGGAGTCAGTTTCATGGACAGGGCACCAATATTCTGTTTAAAATTCTCAATCTTGGTGGTTCCAGGGATGGGACAAACATCATCACCTTGGTGGTGAACCCAGGCCAATGCCAGCTGAGAAGGAGTACATCCTTTTCTCAAGGCAATTTCATTCACTCGCTCAAATATCTTTTGATTATGGTTGAGGTTTTCGGGTTGAAACCTTGGTAGAGTCTGCAATCAGCATTCATATATTCGAATCAGAAAAAGCAGTGGCAAAGGCTTTAACAAATATGTTATTATAATTGAATTTCTAAAAGGAGTGACCAGAAATGCTTCATGGCTCCTTTGAATTAATATACAAATTTTGTATGCAATGCATGGACGGGTATGGACAGCTTCTAGAGGTCAAAATATTTATGCTTGTCTCATTTGATACTCTGTTCATAAACTTGGAGTCAAGCTTCTAGAGGTGAAAATATTTTTGCTTATGTAGGTTGCACAATTAACATAAATAGTAGGATAACTTGGGAGCTAAAATAAGCAGGCAATATAAGTGATACAACACTAATTCAAGCAGCACTATTTGGGCACGAGGGGCTAGACATTGTCACACACTAGTAAGGTTTGATCTATTGGAAAAAAAAAACAGGTAGCTAGGAGAAGAAAATAGAAATTGATTCAGAACAAATGCGTCCAAGCTTTCTCAGAAAAAAAAGTGTTCGGATTATCTGTTGGGAATGATATCCTAGAAGCATAACATGTAATAAGATATTTATTATTTATTTAATAAAGAGTTTATTCATCATTTTATGTGTATATATTTGTGAATATTTTATGAATATCAATGAAAATTCATTGATTATTTATGTAACCTTAAACATTGTATATAAGTGTTATATATGAGAGGATAATGTTTAAGGATAATAATCAAAAAGCAATGTTTATAATGAATTTAATTAAAGTTCAGAATCTTTAATTAAAACATTATTAATACATGTCATTCCCATTTAGAATGGAACGGTGTTATCCACATTGTTAATATGGTGATATATTAAATGAATGTATTTCGCATAATGAGATTATGTGGAACAAGGACACAGACACAATATGAATTTCTAATAATTTCCGTTATGTATAGAAATTCTAATTGAGTCTACCGATGGTAATATATAGAATGATCTTAATCCTACTTTTCTTAACAGAGTCCTATTTATGGATTTGTGTCTTTTGATTTACTCGGTACGGATTCTGAGATTTTGAATCCTATTCTTTGTATTTTGGAGACATGATAAAGTAGGTAGCCAGGAATGTTATTACACGAGATGGAATCCATTCTTTCTTAAGAAAGAAGTAGATAAATAATTATCTTGAGGATTGATTCGATACTTGGACCAGTAGGAGCTCCGATTCATGAATGTGTTTTATGAATCACTGTTCATTAGAGAATCAATGGTACTCAAGGATAAAGATGTAATTAGAGAGGTTAACGGATTTTACCTTGCTCTAATTATGAATTATTTATGGAGGATTAATCTATATGCAATGACTATATCAAATGGCCACTTCACAGTTTAGAAGTAATTAATGTCTATAATTTTGAGAGTTCAATTCCAAGTTTACAGTGGAGTAACTACTGGAATTAATAGAATTAATTAATTAACTAAAGTGTTTAATTAATTATTAATTTTATTAGAGCTCGGGATTATAGGTCCATTAGTCGCCATGTCATCCTAGTAATTCTACCAGACACAAAGGGCAGAATGGAAATTTTAGAATTACGAAATTCTAAAATTAAACACTCAAAAATAATTAATTGAGAATTGATTATTATTTAAATAATGTGATTATTTAAATTTGAATTTGAACACATCTAGATTTATCCATTTAAACTTATTTGATAAGTTGTCCAATTTAGAATTCAAATTAATTTAAGTTTGACTTAAATTCGAATTTGAATTTGAAATAAAATTGAACTACAGGATAAAGGATGATTTTCTCTTCCTTCCCTCTCCAATATTGGCGCCACACATAGGAATAGGAATCCCAAGCATGGCCGGCCACAAGAGATAAGAGAGAGGAGAATTTTTGTTCGATAGTCAAATAAGAGTTAGAGATTTGATTCCTTCTAGAAGTTTGACTTCTACTCTATAAATAAGATATGATGAAAAATTGCGCGAGACAATTGTTTGAACCTAACTTGAAGGGGGCTGGCCGAATTTCCCATATAGAGAGGAGGAAAAAAAAGTTTCTCCAAAAATTCCACATTGTGCATGCATTGGTGTTTGTGAAAATTCGAGTATTTATTGTAACCCGCTTTGTCTCATGTGTGCCCACACACACGTCTTCATAGATTCTCGGAATTGACGTGGAAGACATTTGTTTTCTAAACACAATGCTTTGGAACAAGGATTGTTCAAGGTCAAAGAACTCAAGTTATCATCCGAGTCGGGGTCCAGGTATTTTTCCTAATTGAGTTCTTAATAAATGAATTAATGAGATTAATTTATTTGTGCATAAATTAATATAATCTATAGAGTATCTCAAAGGTTTTATGAAAATTTTTCTTATACACGATCCACCTTCCCCGCCACGCTTCCACTTCTGAATTCAATTCGGCAACTATCAGAGCGGTCTATAGACTATATTAATTTATGCTCCGATTATTTGATAATCAATATTAAATATGTTATATTTAATTATGTATGTATATAATGGGTAGGTACTTGCATTTATAGATGTTTATATTTAATTCATGATGATGAATGTATGGATGATGCATTTGGTCGTTAACTATATGGTTCCATGGATCGCATTAAATTCGTTTAAATTAAATTATTTGTAATTTTATTCGGGATTAGAATTATTGTAATTCTAGGATTTGGGTAGAATTAGGGTTTTCATTTTGAATCAAAAAGAGGCATGGAAGATCAAGTTTGAAGCTTTGAAGATGCCTAGAAAAAGCCCCAAGTCTGCCCAGAAATTTTTCCTAAAATTGCCCAAAAAGAAGGCCAGAGCGCGAACCAGTGCGCGGCTAGGGCGCTGCCCAGAGCGCGCCTAGCGTGCAACAGCGCACAGCCAGGGCGTGCCCCAGCGTGCACCAGCGCGCGGCCAAGGGAGCCCAGCGCGTACCTAGTGTGCGCACAAAGTGCGCCCAACACGCGCCCATAGCATGCACAGAGAGCGCCCTGTGCACGTCCAGCGTGTGCGCACACCTGGGCACGTGGCTAGTGCACCAGACGTGGTCAATGGTCCCCCAAACGGGCCCGAGACTTTCTGAAACCCTCGTAATGCGTGCCGACGGACCCCGGAAGAGTTTTGAACCCTGAAGAAGGTGAAATTTGACCTGAAGATGAAGAACGAAACCAAAGAATGAAGAGTTCAAGAATCGAAGACCCGTTGATGTAACGGAAGAAAATAATTATTATAATTATTTATTTATTCGATTTGGTTGTGATTTGTAATTTACATGGGACCGGTCAAATTCATCTCAATAGCCGATTGCAAATATTTATATTTTATGTTGATAATTATATATTATATGTCCATGCATATAATGTGCCATATAGATATATTGTGCCTACTCATATGTTTTATAACATGTCATGCATACACACGCATTTATTATTATTTATTTTATTTATTTAAAAGGGTTTTAAAATGATAAAATAAAATAATTATCATGTGCTAAAGTCGATTTAATATGATTAAACTGATTTAAGTTGCAAAATTGATTTGCAAAATAATGTTACATGTGAAATTGAATTTAAGAGTTAAATTTTAGAATTTCACATATCTGAAAAATATTTTCGATTTGAAAAGCATGAGATGTTTTCCGAACAAAATACATATTTGCAAAATAATGAGTGGGAGAGGGTTGTATGACAATACGACCCACTGGTCTCCATCGTTAGTTCAACACCGTGAGTTTCGAAAGGGGCTTCGCAGCGCCACCAATTCCGCACTCCCTACGGAAAGTGTTCTTTCGGATCAACAACAGCGAATGTGCATTGACTATCGAAAGCTGAACGCCGCCACCCGTAAAGATCACTTTCCGCTTCCATTCATTGACCAAATCCTAGAACGTGTGGCTGGTCATCCTTACTATTGCTTTCTCGATGGCTACTCAGGCTATTATCAGATCGAGATCGCATTAGAGGATCAGGATAAAAAGTACATTTACCTGTCCTTTTGGTACTTATGCTTTTCGGCGTATGCCATTTGGGCTGTGTAATGCACCAGCCACCTTCCAGAGGTGCATGATGAGCATTTTTAGCGACATTGTCGAGAAGTGTATGGAAGTATTCATGGATGATTTGACTGTCTTTGGTGACTCCTTCGACTCATGCCTTCTCAACTTAGAAGCTGTACTTAAAAGATGTGAAGAGAAGAGTCTCGTGCTTAACTGGGAGAAGTGTCATTTCATGGTACCATCTGGCATAGTCTTGGGGCATGTTGTTTCTGAAAGAGGGATTGAAGTTAATCAGTCCAAAATAGAACTTATTTCAAAGTTGCCCACCCCCAAGACTGTCAAAGACATTCGATCTTTTCTGGGGCATGCTAGTTTTTACAGGAGGTTCATACAAAACTTTTCAGCAATTTCTCGTCCACTTTGTAACCTCCTGGCCAAAGACGCCATGTTCGATTGGTCACAAAAGTGTGAGGATTCTTTCCGAACGCTTGTGGCGAAGTTGACTTCCGCCCCCATCATTCAGTCACCAGATTGGAGCTTACCATTTGAAATCATGTGTGATGCAAGTGATTATGCTGTAGGGGCCGTCCTTGGTCAACGAAGGGAAGGGGAGCCCTTTGTTGTGTATTACGCGAGTAGAACTCTAAATAATGCTCAAATCAATTACTTAACCACTGAAGAAGAGTTGCTCACTGTAGTCTTTGCACTTGACAAGTTCCGTGCATATCTGATCAGTTCACCCATCACCGTCTTTACAGATCATGCTGCCCTCAAGTATCTCCTTTCCAAAAAGGATGCTAAGGCATGATTAATTAGGTGGATCCTTCTATTGCAGGAATTTGACTTGACCATCAAGGACAAGAAAGGTGTCGAGAATGTCGTTGCTGACCATCTGTCTCGACTCGAGTTCAATGATCCCGCCAATGGCCCTGCCATCCGCGATAACTTTCCTGATGAAAATCTCTTCGCCGTCACTAAGCTGCCTTGGTACGCTCATATCGTAAACTATTTGGTGACGAGCGAACTTCCTTCTAATTGGAATGCACAAGATAAACGCAAGTTCTTGGTCGAAGTACGAAACTTCTATTGGGATGATCCATACCTTTCAAGTACTGTCCTGACCAAATCATGAGACGATGCATTCCTGATGATGAAATCACTAGTGTTCTGAACTTCTGCCATAATGATGCGTGTGGTGGTCATTTTTCTGTGAAGAAGACCGCTGCAAAAATCTTCCAGTGTGGTCTTTATTAGCTTACTTTGTCCAAAGACACTAATCAATTCTGTCGTTCCTGTGTCCGGTGCCAGAAGTTAGGTGCTTTGTACCGCCGCCATATGATGCCTTTGAACCCGATTCTCATGATAGAAATATTCGATTGTTGGGGATCAACTTTATGGGTCCATTTCCACCTTCTTCTAGGTACCTTTACATCCTCCTCGCTGTGGATTACGTTTCTAAATGGGTTGAAGCCGTGCCATGTCGAACCAATGATAATGCAACAGTTGTTAAGTTCTTGAAGGAGAATGTGTTATCTAGGTTTGGCACTCCACGTGCTATCATCAGTGATCAAGGCACTCACTTCTACAACCGTTCATTTGAGGCTCTTATGCGCAAGTACGGTGTGCTCCATAAGGTTGCTACTGCCTATCATCCACAAACGAATGGCCAAGCTGAGTTGGCAAATAAGGAGATCAAACAAATTCTGGAAAAGACGGTAAACCCTGACCGCAAGGATTGGTCCTTACGTCTTCTTGACGCTCTCTGGGCATACCGCACTGCCTTCAAATCCCCTCTTGGGATGTCTCCCTATAGGCTTGTCTTTGGGAATGCCTGTCATTTACCTGTCAAGCTCGAACATAAAGCTTATTAGGCCGTCAAGACCCTTAACTTTGATCTCAATACTACAGGTATTCAAAGAAAGCTCCAATTATCTGAGATTGAGGAGTTAAGGAACGACGCATACGACAACTCTAGGATCCACAAGGCAAAAATGAAAGTGGCTCATGACAAGCAGATCCTGAGAAAGAATTTTGAGCCAAATTAGCGAGTGCATCTTATGACTCCCGTTTGCATCTCCACCCAGGTAAGTTAAGGTCACAGTGGACTGGTCCATTTGTGGTGAAACAAGTTTTTCCCAATGGTGCTGTCGAGGTCGAGGACCCAAGCGATAAGAGAGTATTCAGAGTCAATGGCCAGAGACTGAAGCATTACATTGAGCGTGTGAGCCAAGCTGAAGAGATCATTCTTGAGGCTCTGATTTACCAAAGTTGACAAGTTTGCTTCAAACCCTATTGTACCATATTTTTGTTTCTTTGAGTCATCTAATGCGCTTTGTGTGTTTTTATTTTTAGTTTGATTTTCTGTGATTTTATATTTGTTTGTGTTTTGGAGAATCAGTTTAGGAAGCTCAGCTCAGTTCCAATGTTCATCATCTAGGTGTTCTCTTTCCCTGTCTTCTTCGTATTGCATATAATTTTAGACATTGAGGACACTGTCTGATTTTGGTTGGGGGTGGTGAGCATATTCATGCGTAAGATTAATTTTTGTCTTGTTGTTATTTTGGGTCAAAATTTTTGCAAGATTAACTGAGTATGATTTCGAAATGTTCGGTTTGAGTCAGTTTTTGCTATCTTAATTACCAAGAAATGATTTCCAGAGTTATTTTTGAGCACATGCTAGACCTTGTGGTAAGATGGTTGTTGACACATTTAGTTGAGAAAAATTCCCGAGTTTAAGGTTTCCATTTTTGGTGAGTTGTGAGAGTTGAGAAAACAGCTTTTTGAACTTTCATTGATCTTTTGAGTTGGTTGAGTCATTAACGGAGCACATTTACTCGACTTGTGACATTTACTTAAGGGATGATTTCTGGTTATGAATAATTTTTAGAATTCGAGCCATGTGTTGTAGATAGTTATCATTTTTCTTTTATCAAAAAAAAAAAGAGCAAGAGCATCATTTATCATCAATGTTTACGTAGTTTGGTTGCACTAACATCTTGTGCTACATAGCAGCCAATCAAAAGAACGCCTTACTACATCAGCTTCATCAAATGTATGTTGTCTCTTGCCTCGAAAAAAAAAAAGAGAAAAAAAATTTTGTGTTTACTTGTCTGTATTTTCGGCTCTTTGTTTGTTTATGAGATCTTCCTCTTGGCCAGAATGAAATCCCAAAAGTTTGTTTACAGTTTGAGTGATGAATTGTTCCAGATATTTGATTTGCCTATTATTTGATCAATGTTTGTTTAACAGCTTGTCCTTATATTGCCTTTTCTCACTTGAGCGTTAATTGTGACATTTCCAACTCCATGAGCGTAATCCCTTTGCATCAAAATATTTCCGTCCCCCGTGAGGTAAATGGAGTTGAGACTTTACCTTGGTGAGTTTTTCGATGCTATTTGTGTTAAGGAATGTGGTAAGAAGGATACGGTTTGGTGCACACACACACGACTCTGGAGTTATGACTAAAGTAGTTTTGATAGCATTTTCTGATGACTTACTAATGTTTTGTTTGATTGCTTAGGTGATTTTGCAGGTTTTGATTTGAATTTTCAGCTTGACATGATTTTTCTTTCACTTGAATTGCTAGAGACTAGCAATAAGTTGGTTGGGGGTTGTGATAAGTGCACGAATTTGCACTTTTAATTTTCATAATTGTCAAATTATTTTATCAAATTTGTGATTTTAATTTTAAATATTCCTAAATTTAGAGGATTTAATTTTAATTGGATTTAGTTTATTTTTCAGGTTTTTGAAGAAAACAATTGAATTTGGGCTAGTTTACCAAGCAAAACCCAAAAGTTGAGCCCAAGAAAAGCCCAATTCAGTCCAAAGCCCATCAGCCCATCAGAAGCCGTGAGCCGAGCCGAGAAGCCGCGAGCCAGCTGCAGCACCACATGTCGACCACTGCGCACCGCAGGCCGTGGGACCCAGCTCCCTCTAGTCAGATTGTGCCACGCATCCCGTGGGGTCCAGATGCTCCCCCAGATACGTGCGCTTGGCGCGCACGCTGCTTCCTCCGAGCGAGTTCTCCTCACGCGCGCGTCAGCCGGACTTCCTCTCTCTTTTGCGTGGGTCCCGCGTGCCAGCACCCCTCGAACCAGATCTCGCCACGTGGTCCAGCTGTGCACCACTTCTTCTCCCGCACGCGAATGGCCTGGCGACACGTGTCCCACTCTTTAGAAACGTGATGTTTTTCTCCCCCGGTTAAGCATCCGGTTTTCACATTTTTAACACATCCAAAACTCTATAAATAGGATCATTATCAAGGTGACTAGAGTTGGATTTTTTAGAGCCTAAATTCTAACATATTTAGGTGAGGCTAGAGATGATCCTATATGTGTAGTGAACTTATTTGGATTTTTGATTCTCCAATGGTTTGTAAGTTTTATACATTTGAGTAAATAATTTTCTTTTATCATATTTCTTCTTCTTATCAATATATTTTATTGTCAACTCTCATATAAATCTACTCATGCTCTTTTTATGTGATTGTTGCATTATATTATATATTGATCGGTATTATTTTATTAGTAGTCTTTTACTGCATTATTGCCAACGGTATATTGTCGCTCTTGGATTTCTCATAAGATAATTTTTCTTAATTCTAAATGTTAGAATTTTATTTACTCGAATATATTTTTTATTCATATGTTCTTCAAATATTTATTTTCCGATTGATTGTTTTGGATGTAAAACTTTCAATTGAGTCAATTTATGAATCAAAATCCAAATAGGTGAACAAAGCATATGGAGGATTCTCAAAGCCTTGCCACTTTTTATTATTGAATTTTTTTTATTATTTTAAATTGTTCAAAAAAATATCAAAAACACTCATTCATTTTCTTTGTTTGATTGCTTACTTTCCTAACGCTTTTTATTTGCTAATCATTTCTTGTTCAATTTAACACTTCCTCGTGGGATCGACCGTTCAAATTGTACTACAATTGACCGCTTGTTTTTGTACACGTTTGGGCGTAATCAGACAGCTTATGAGATAATGCAGTCATCAGATATCGTATTTGGAAATTCATAAAATAAAAGGGTTGGCTAAATACTGTAAGAGCCTTGAGCAAAAGACAAAATGAAAGTCGTTTGCACCAAAATAAAAGAAAAGAATCAAGCAAATATGATTTGCTAGTTCTAAAAACATGTTTAGTAAAAAGGGTGATTCCTTATTCCTGGATAGTAGATTCGGGAGTTGCTACTCATGTTTGTTTTATTTATTAAGTCTTAGTCCTTACAAAGAAATTGTTTCCCGAAATAAAGAAAGGAACTCAAGCAAATATGATTTGCTAGTTCTAAAAATATATTTTAGTGAAAGGGTGATTCCTTATCCTGAATAGTTGATTCAGGAATAACTAATCATGTTTGTTTTCTTTATTAAGTTTTAGCCCTTAAATGGAAATTTTTTCCACCTAAACAAAGAAAAAGAATCAAAGTAAATAAGATTTACTAAATTCTAGAAATATCTTTAGTAGAGGGTGATTCCTCATCTTAGATAGTTGATTCGGGAGCAACTAATCATGTTTTGGTTTTCTTTGTAAAATAGTAGTTCTTACAAAGAACTTACCGTCAGGGACTATACGATGAAAGTGGGAATACCGCGAGGATATCGACAAAAGCAGTGGGAGAAGTTAGACTTCAATTTTAAAAATACATTGTTGTGAACAATGTTTATTTCCCTCCAAGCATAAAGAGAAATTTTATTTCTAATTCTAAATTATTTGAACAATTACCTTTAATAATAATCTAGTCCACATCTTTTGGAATTGTTTCGATATATGTTTTGGATATTTGAAAAATGGTTTATACCGTTTAAACCGATGCTAGGCTCACTGCGAAATGTTGAAATGTTCAAAAGTTGCCGAACCAACGAATAAGAAGCAAAGGATCTCTCACAATAAATAACACATATATGTGGCATCTTAGACTTGGTCATATTAGCCTAAACAAGATTTAAAGACTGGTAAAAGATGGTCCTTTACACAAACTAAAAGTCAGTAAGCTTCCAGCCTATCAATCTTGTCTCGGAGGCAAAATGGCCATGGGGCCTTCCATGTCAAAAGGAGAAAAAGCCATAGAACCTCTTTAGCTAATACATTCGGATGTATTGGACTGTTAAACGTCCAAGATAAAGAAGATTATGAATATTTCATCACTTTTATTGATGATTATTTGAGATATGGTTATGTCTACCTAATGCAATAGAAATCTGAAACTTTTAGAAAGTTTAGAGAATTCTGAGCAGAAGTTGAAAAACAGTTAGGTAAACCAATCAAGACACTTCGATTAGAAAAAGCCGTAGAACCTCTTTAGCTAATACATTCGGATGTATTGGACTGTTAAACGTCCAAGATAAAGAAGATTATGAATATTTCATCACTTTTATTGATGATTATTTGAGATATGGTTATGTCTACCTAATGCAATAGAAATCTGAAACTTTTAGAAAGTTTAGAGAATTCTGAGCAGAAGTTGAAAAACAGTTAGGTAAACCAATCAAGACACTTCGATTAGATCGAGGGGGTAAATACTTGGACTGAAAGTTTTGAGATTTCTTGATTGAAAAAGGTGTGGTATCCCAATTGACTACACCCGGTACACCACAGCAGAATGGTGTAGCCGAAAAGAGAAATTAGACTTTGCTCGACATGATAAGATCAATGTTGAGTTATTCTTTACATCCTACTTCGTTCTAGGGTTATGCCCTAAGAACCACCGTGTATATTTTGAATCTAGTACCATCTAACTCTGTACCAAAGAAACCCCTAGAGTTGTGGAATGGTCGAAAGCTAGTTTTGAAGCATATTCGCATATGGGGGTGTCTGGCTCATGTGATGAAACAATAGATTAGGAAGTTGGAACCAAGATCATAAATATGTATGTTTGTGGGATATGCAATGGGGACAAGAGAATGATTATTTTATATAGTCATAAGAATCAAAGGTATTTGTATCGACAAATGCTACGTTTCTAGAGCATGACTATATGATAGTTATCAAGCCCAGAAGCAAAGCAGTTCTGAAAAATTTACTTTCCAATAAGATTGGACCACAACCGTCAAGAGTTGTTGGAACACTAAGAATGACAATGATTCCTAATCAAACTCCAGTGGCACTTCGTCGTAGTAGGAAGGTTAGCAAGTTACCTGACCGGTATACTGAGGAAGCACATATCGTCACTGCTATTGACGGTAAGGAGGATCCGTTGACCTTCAAGGCTACGATGGATGATTTTGATAAGGAAAAGTAGCAAGAGCTATGAAACTCGAGATAGAGTCCATGTATTATAACTCAGTCTGACAACTTGTAAATCTACTTGAAGGGGTAAAACCTATTGGATGCAAGTGGATCTTCAAGAGAAAGAAAAGAGTGGATGGAAAAGTAGAGACTTATAAAGCAAGGCTAGTGGTTAAGGGTTACACCCAGAAAGAGAGAGTTGACTATGAGGAAACTCTCTCACCAGTGGCCATGCTTAACTCCATCCAAACACTCTTAACCATAACAACATATTTTGAATATGAGATATGGCAGATGGATGTCAAGATAACTTTTTTGAATGGCTATCTTAAGGAAACCATCTATATCGATCAGCCAGAGGGTTACATAGAGAAAGGCTGAGAGTAGAAAGTTCGCAAGCTGTAGAGATCCATTTATGGATTGAAGCAAGCTTCTAGATCACAGAACATCCGGTTTGATAAGGCTATTAAGTCTTATGGATTTGATCAAAACCAAGATATTTCAAATGAAAGAAAAGAAGATGTTCTTATTCTTTATAAGCCCAAATATCTGATATTCACTGGGAGTGGTAAGTCGTTGTTAGTTGAACTCAAGATTCGATCATTGGGTAGCTATGTAGTACATCCTTAAGTGTATGACGAAAATAAGAAACTATAAAATAGTTTAGTTAGTGAAAGAGTTGTCTTTGGAGTCAAGCTTCTAGAGGTTGAAAATATTTTTGACAATGTAAGGTTGCAAATTAACATTGCTAGTAGGATAACTTGGGAGCTAAAATAAGTAGCAATATAAGTGATACAACACTAATTCAAGCAACTATTTGGGCAAATTCTTAACATTGTCACACACTAGTTGTTTTGATCTATTGGAAAAAAAAAAAGATACCTAGGAGAAGAAAATAGAAATTGATTGGAACAAATTCTACTTTCTTTTAAAAAAAAGTGTTCGGATCATTGTTGGGAATGATATCCTAGAAGCATAACATGTAATAAGATATTTATTATTTATTTAATAAAAGAATTTATTCATCATTTTATGTGTATATATTTGTGAATATTTTATGAATATCAATGAAAATTCCATTGATTATTATGTAACCTTAAACATTGTATATAAGTGTTATATACGAGAGGATAATGTTTAAGGATAATAATCAAAAAGTAATGTTCATAATGAATTTAATTAAAGCTCGGAATCTTTAATTAAAACATTATTAATATATGTCATTCCCATTTAGAATGGAACGGTGTTATCCGCACTGTTAATATGGTGATATATTAAATGAGTGTATTTTGCATAATGAGATTATGTGGAACAAGGACACAGACACAATATGAATTTCTAATAATTTCCGTTAAGTATGAAATTCTAATTGAGTCTACCAATGGTCATATATAGAATGATCTTAATCCTACTTTTCTTAACAGAGTCCTATTTATGGATTTGTGTCTTTTGATTTACTCGGTACGGATTCTGAGATTTTGAATCCTATTCTTTGTATTTTGGATACATGATAAAGTAGGTAGCCAGGAATGTTATTACACGAGATGGAATCCATTCCTTCTTAAGAAAGAAGTAGATAAATAATTATCTTGAGGATTGATTCGATACTTGGACCAGTAGGAGCTCCGATTCATGAATGTGTTTTATGAATCACTGTGCATTAGAGAATTAATGGTACTCAAGGATAAAGATGTAATTAGAGAGGTTAACGGATTTTACTTTGCTCTAATTATGAATTATTTATGGAGAATTGATCTATATGTAATGACTATATCAAATGGACACTTCACAGTTTAGAAGCAATTAATGTCTATAATTTTGAGAGTTCAATTCCAAGTTTATAGTGGAATAACTATTGGAATTAATAGAATTAATTAATTAATTAAAGTGTTTAATTAATTATTAATTTTATTAGAGCTCGGGATTATAGGTCCATTAGTCGCCACGTCATCCTAGTAATTCTACCAGACACAAAGGGCAAAATGAAAATTTTAGAATTACGAAATTCTAAAATTAAACACTCAAAAATAATTAATTGAGAATTAATTATTATTTAAATAATGTGATTATTTAAATTTGAATTTGAGCACATCTAGATTTATCCATTTAAACTTATTTGATAAGTTGTCCAATTTAGAATTCAAATTAATTTAAGTTTGACTTAAATTCGAATTTGAATTTGAAATAAAATTGAACTACAGGATAAAGGATGATTTTCTCTTCCTTCCCTCTCCAATATTGGCGCCACACATAGGAATAGGAATCCCAAGCATGGCCGGCCACAAGAGATAAGAGAGAGGAGAATTTTTGTTTGATAGTCAAATAGGAGTTAGAGATTTGATTCCTTCTAGAAGTTTGACTTCTACTCTATAAATAAGATATGATGAAAAATTGCGCGAGACAATTTTTTGAACCTAACTTGAAGGGGGCTGGCCGAATTTCCCATATAGAGAGAAGGAAAAAAAAAATTCTCCAAAAATTTCACATCGTGATTGCGTTGGTGTTTGTGGAAATTCGAGTGTTTATTGTAACCCGTTTTGTCTCATGTGTGCTCACACACACGTCTTCGTAGATTCTAGGAATTGACGTGAAAGACATTGGTTTTCTAAACACAAAGTTTTGAAGCAAGGATTGTTCGAGGTCAAAGAACTCAAGTTATCATCTGAGTCGGCCTCCAGGTATTTTTTCTAATTGAGTTCTTAATAAATGAATTAATGAGATTAATTTATTCGTCAATAAATTAATATAATCTATAGAGTATCTCAAAGGTTTTATGAAAATTTTTGTTATACACGATCTGCCTTCCCCATCACGCTTCTGCGTCCAAATTCAATCCGGCAACCAACATTATCAACTAAATATAATGATGTTTTAGAGAGCTTAATTAGTGAGTCTTAAGGGCTAATTAAGCCCTACGCAAAAAACTCATGGAATTTAATGTTGCCAATAGTGTCCTAGAAACATGAGATGTAAAATGATATTTATTATTTATTTAATAAAATAGTTTATTCATCATTTTATGTGCATATATTTATGAATATTTTATGAATATCAAATAAAATTCCTTGATTATTTATATAACCATAAACATTGTATATAAGTGTTGTATACGAAAGGATAATGTTTGAGGATAATAATCAAAAGTAATTGTTCATAATGAATTTAATTAAAGTTTGGAATCTTTAATTAAAACATTATTAATACATGTCATTCCCATTTAGAATGGGACGATGTTATCCGCACTGTTAATATGGTGAGATATTGAATCAGTGTATTTCGCATAATGAGATTATGTGGAACATGGACGCAGACACAATATGAATTTCTAATAATTTCCATTAAGCATAGAAATTGCAATTGATTCTGCTGATGGTCATATATAGGATGATCTTAATCCTGAGTTCTTAACAAACTCTTATTTATGGATTAATGTCTTTTGATTTACTCGGTACGGATTCCGAGACCCTGAATCCTATTCCTTATATTTTGTAGACATAGTGAAATAGGTAGCTGAGAATGTTATTATACGAGATGGAATCCATTCCTTCTTGAGAAAGAAACAGATAAATAATTCTCTTTAGTGTTGATTCGGTACTTGGATTAGTAAGAGCGCTCCGGCTCATGAATGTGTTTTATGAATCACTATCCATTAGAGAATCAATGGTACTCAAGGATAAAGATGTAATTAGAGAGGTTAACAGATTCTACCTGACTCTAATTATGAATTATTTATGGAGGATTGATCTATATGTAATGGCTATATCAAATGGATACTTCACAGTTTAGAAGTAATTAAAGTCTATAATTTCGAGAGTTCAATTCCAAGTTTATAGTGGCGTAACTATTGGAATTAATAGAATTAATTAATAAATTAAAGTGTTTAATTAATTATTAATTTTATTGGAGCTTGGGATAATAGGTCCATATGTCCCCGCATCGTCCTTGTAATTCTACCAAACACAAAGGGCAAAATGGAAATTTTAGAATTACGCAATTCTAAAATTAAATACTCAAAAAATAATTAATTGAGAATTAATTATTATTTTAGTAATGTGATTATTTAATTTTGAATTTGAACACATCTAGATTTATCCATTTAAACTTATTTGATAAGTTGTTCAATTTAGAATTCAAATTAATTTAAGTTTGACTTAAAATCGAATTTGAATCTGAATTAAAATTGGACTACTGGATAAAGGATAAAATCTCTACCTTCCCTATCTGATATAGGCTCCACACACAGGGATAAAACCCTAGAGTGTGGCCGGCCACCTTGTGGATAAGGGGAATGGATTTTTTGTTCCAAATTCAAAATTGGAGATAAGGATTTGATTCTATTTTGAAGTTTGACTTCTACTCTTTAAATATGAGAAAGATAGAAAATTGTAGACACAATTTTTGACACATATATTCAGCCCTAATTGAGTGTGGCCGAATTTTTCGTAGGAAGAAAAAAGAGAGCAAAATTTTTCTCCAAAAATTCCACATCGTGCATGCTTTGGTGTTTGTGGAAATTCGAGTGTTTCAGAAACCTATTTTGTCTCACGTGTGCCCACACAAACGTCTACGTGGAATCAAGGAATTGATGTGGAAGACTTTGGTATTCTAAACACAAAGCTTAGAGCAAGGACTGTTCGTGGTCAAAGAAATTCAAGTTATCATCCGAGTCGGCTTCCAGGTATTTTTTCGGTTGATCCTTGAATCATATAAATTAATGTGATTAATTTATTCGTGCATAAATTAATATAATCTATAGAGTATCTCAAAAGTTTTATGAAAATTTTTGTTATACACGATCCGCTATTTTTCTACCACGCTTCCACCGCAAAATTCGATTCGGCAACCAACACTTAACTATACAAGTAATAGTTTAGGAATTCATCTATCAACTTAGTGCTTGTATAGAATCAGAAAACTAACCTTTCGGTAATCATCTTCCGAAAAATTTTCAACAATCTTAGGTCCAGATGACATGAATCCTCTTCCTAGAGGGCTGTATGCAACAATACCAATGCCCAATTCCCTGAAAATTAAAAATGGACAGCATCCTCATTATTATTATGATTATTATTTTCATAAATGCAGAATAATTAATTACTAATTAAAAATATGTATGAACACATAATTTCCAATAATTAGCCTAACCTGCAAGTAGGAATAATGTCTTCCTCAACATCTCTTGCCCATAAAGACCACTCTAATTGAACAGCTGTTATTGGATGAACAGCGTGTGCTCTTCTTATTGTTGAAGCTGAGGCCTCTGATAATCCAATGTACTTTATTTTACCCTCTTCAACTAGCTTCTTCAGCTCATCAATCTTCAAAAAAGAAATTGGAAACAAGAAAAGTTTCTATATCAATGTTTCCCATAATATGTGAAATGCTGGGTATATCAGTTGTAATCACAACATATTAGCATCCAAAGCCACTTTCAACAAAGCCCTCTCTCTTTCTATCTGATCTATTCTTGAAATTTACTGGCAATCATACCTTGTATTGATCTTGAGATCAACATATTCTTTTAACAAGTACTATCTATATACTAATTCATTCATAATCAACAAATTTAGAGACTCCTTTGACTGTTAAATATCTTCTAAAGGACGAAAATAAGAATCTTGGCATTAGAAAATGATCTCAGATACACTGATGGCCTAAAACTAGTGTTTTCTTCCTTTGTTCAGTCAATGAAATTGATGTTAAGTGATCATTGGTCCCTCACAATTTTTTTTTTTATTTTTTATTTTGCTTGAACGTTTATAAACAAATAGAGATTCTTAGGCCTCGTTTACTTCGCGGATTCGAGTTTTCAATTGGAGTTGAGATGTGACACTTTTTGAGAGCTTTTTACTGTAGCAGAAAAAGTTAGATGTGACATTTTCTGAGAGCTTTTTACTGTAGAAACTTAAAACTGAAAACTCGAATCATTAAAGTGAACGAGGCCTTAGTATCATCCTCTATACTGAGAAATACCATAAGACCAATAAGTTGATTCGAGATCTTGTTATCAACCTTTCGGTGATTCACAATTTAACTAACAATAAATGGTGAAAAAACGTCATTTTATAGGGTTAACATCAACGAAACAAGTAGATTGACCGCTGAGACTATTTTGCTATCATTTTACATCAAGAGCGTTAGGGCGAGGAAAATATTTTCTCGCTCTATACAAACAAATGTTGGTTCTCATTCTATGCCCAAATCAGATAAATAGAAGAAAAGAAAAACCAAGTTTCAATTACTGCTTTTCGGCCGTATATACAATCAAATCACAAAAAACAGAATTCTAATACATAAGGGTTTAGATGATCAAAACACAGCCATCGGTACTCGAACCTAATTAACAAATTGGAAACAGTAAAACTGTGAATAGAAAAAGCTTTTCTAGCTCATAAGTATGCTTGAAATGAACTGAATAAATTTTCTGAAAAAGAAAAAAACAGAGAGGGAAAACAATCAAACCGTGACTTCAATAGGCACACGAGTATCAATCCGATGCTGGTAATAGAGATCGATGGAATCGATCTCAAGCCGCTTCAGGCTGGCCTCGCAGGCGGCCCGCACATATGCAGGGTCTCCCTGCACCGCACGCTGGCCATTGTCATCAATCCGAATGCCGAATTTAGTAGCCAGCTGAACTCTGTCTCTGAATCCCCCTTTTAGTGCCTGCATAATGATAATAACTAGTCATGATCTATTGTACGAGGTCTAGAATCAAATCATCGTGTGTACAAAAAAACAAAAAACAAAAATTACCTTTCCAAGAAGGATTTCATTGGTGAATGGTCCGTAGAAGTCGGAGGTGTCGAGGAAGGTAACACCGGAGTCGACGGCGTGGTGGATGAGCTTGATCATGTCGGGTTCAGGCTTCGGAGCACCGTAGAAGGCCGACATGCCCAAGCAGCCTAGTCCCTGAGCTGAGACCTCAAGGCCTTGCGACCCAAGTTTGATCCTTCTAACTGTCACCATTTTGTCCAATACCTGATCGGATTGAGGCACAGAAGTACTGGTTTTAAAGAAACAACTAGTGAGGACTAAAGGTGCAGAGAATACGCAAGGAGATACGTGTCCTTTAGCGTGATTTATAAAAAGAAAACTTTATATACATATATAGATATACATACATATTGGAGAAAGAAAGAGAAGTAAAGGTGGCTTATTACACACGTAATGACATTATAATATATGATTTAAATACCTCATCTTAAATTAATAAAAAAAAATGTTGGGGTTGTTGAAAAGATTTTGGTGCTTTGCATTTATGCTATAATATGTATCTTTGAATAGTATATTTATGTGAAACAAATTCAAAGAAGTTGAGGCTGCTTTTTGGAATTACTAAAGTTCCTTCCTTTCTCCTCTTATTTTCATCTTCCCACCAAAGATGCTTTGGAATTTTTCTTCTCTTATTCTATCGTATAATTTTGGTGTTTTTTTATGATAAAAGTATATATCTACTTAGATCTCCTATTTTAGTAATCTGTCTAGGTTTATTGTATTTGTGTGTTTTTATGCGATTTTGTTGTAAGATTTGTAATTTTTGAGTATTAGATTGGAAATGTTGTAGGCATGTGAAGATTCAAGATTGAGATCTACAAAAGGTTCATCTACAAAGGGTTTCTGTTGTCTTATCAATTAGAATAGCCTACAGAGGCATCTACAGATGGAGAGAGCAATATGAAAGAATGGAGATTTAGGCATCGTTCACTTCGTGAATTCGAGTTAAGATGTGACATTTTTTGAAAGTTTTTAATTGTAGTAAAAAGTTAAATAAATATTTTTGAGAGTTTTTAACTGTAAAAATCTAAATTTGAAAACTTAAATTGGTAAAATTAACAATGCCTTATTTATCGTATAGCTTGACTTTGTCTCCTTTGTTTGCAGAGTTATGTAATAGAAACTATATTGGTTTGATTATTTCAGGGGAAAAAAAACATATGGTTTGAATGTTTTGTTTATTAAATTACACGATTTCTTTTACAAGATTTGTAATTGTAAAGTTTGTATGGAATTTTTACATTATTAAAAAAAATATGAGCAATAAATTATTAACAGAAATAAATAAAAGAAGAAGACCATTTAAAAAAAAAAAAAAAAAAAAAAAAAAACTGTACAATTATAAATAAAGGGATTTCTTTTTGGTGCTGCGCGTATAATCAAAACCGCAAAAAGTGGTGCACTCAATTGTGATGAGAAAAAGTGATTTGTTGAGTCCACTTGCATGTATTTCACAATCATGCTGTTGCTGCTAAACAAGTGTAATACTTTTTTTTTTTTTTTTTGTTTTTTCTATTTAACAAATGGTTCCATCCAATTCGAACCCACCAAATGCCAACGACTAGAACAGCAAAATGTTTTTTATATGTGACATAGTGCGTCGTAGGTATTTTAAATCTTTGTTATTCTATGCAACACCAAAAGAAAAAAAATAATAAAAACAAAAAGAAAGAAAAATAATAATAATAAAATACCTAATGAAGCACACATGTCATATATATACTTGAAGAAATTCTTGTTGGGAAAGGTGTTCTGATAGTATGAGATGTAATTAAGGATTTTAGTATTTAATTAATAAAGTAAAAATTTCATTATTTATGTGCATATATTGTTATATATTTTATGAATATCATTAAAAATTCTATGACTATTTATGTGACCTTAAATATAGTATATAAGTGTTATATACTAAATGATAATATTTAAAGATAATGATCAAAATAAGTCTATAATGAATTTGATTAAAGTTTGGAATCTGTAATTAAAACATTATTAATACATGTCATTACCATTAAAAATGGAACAAACATATATGCATCGTTGATATGCAGAGATATCGAATGAGTGTATTTTACATAATGAGATTATGTAGGACTAGGACACGACACATAATATGAATTTCTAGTAATTTTTGTTAAGTATAAAAATTCTAATTAAGTCTACAAATGGTCATATATAGAATGATCTTAATCATGAGTTATTAGTAGACTCATATTTACGGATTCGTGTCTTTTGACTTACTTAATACGGATTTTGAGATTCTTGTGACCACCCTCTTATGAGGCCGCCACCATAGCTTACTTTTTAACTTATACTTATTGAGGCTTCTTAAAATTTGTGGAACATTTTATATATATATATATATATATAAGAAGAAATACTTTCATAGTTCATAACAATAATTTAAAAAGAATGAATCACTAAATTTTTTAAAACTTTTCTTAATTTTAGTTAAGATAAAACCTTCTAAAAATATCCTTCAAACGGAGCAGCGTTTGAACTCTTGTTTCAAATACTCTTTAAAAGCCTTTCTAAAACTAGCCAATTCAATCGGGCCATCTCATTTGACTTTAAAATGGATTTCGTGAGAAATCTTAAATTCAAGTACATCTTAAAGTCCTTTTAAAATCAGTCATTTAAATCGTCATGTTTAAAATTCATTTATTTGTTGCATGCATTGCTGCAACGTTCTAAAATTTAAATACTCAAAACTAGGGTTTAGCTACAACCTCGGTTTTCTTAACATACATATGTACGTATACCTTTTAAACATACATGCTTGAAACCTTTGAATCAAATAGACATATACATGGGTGGTATCCATTCCCATCTCCACCATTCATCTGCCGCTCGTCATTGCCCTTCAAGAATTGCTGATAGGTTTCTTACCTACAGCATGAACATATCTGATTGAGCTTTCACTCAGCAAGTAGGAACTATATCTCACAAAATAACTGTCAGGACACATGAATAAATATGCATGAGCTAATTATCCTTAATTATGATGTCTTATCATAGTCTTATTATCTTATATTATCTTTCTTAGTGATGGGCCCGAGTGCTCGTGTACACAATCATTGGGACGTGAGGGTTTGCAAGGTCCCCCGCGACACCGTGATTATAACTTGAATGCCTCCCTTAAGTCGGAGGACATTATTTTTTTTTCTTTTCTCCCTTGTGGAGCTTGAGTTACCTCCCTTAGGTTGGAGGCTAGTATAGCACTCAACTGAGATTATTCTTATAAGTTCCTCTTGACTTATTAAGGTGTATGCAACATGACATGGCATTGCATACAATACTTAAAACATAAACATGTATATATATAACATGTGTAATTTTTTTCTTTAAAATCTATTCATGTTGTAGCCGAGATTCCTATTACTTGTTTTCCAGAGCTGGAATCCACTTTTTTCCAAACAACCTATTCTCTTACTTGCTTACTTCTGAAAATGAACACCCATTGAGAGTGTGAGATTATCTGTCATTTGCTATTTTATTTTAGCAACTTATGAAGGAAATCTAGCCCTTTACTTAAGGCATGTATTCCTTTCATTTATTGAAGGATAATTTACTATAATGATCAATTTATTAAATTCTCAAAATCTTATTTTCCTTAATTGCCCTTAACATACTTATGTCTAGATTGAAAATCAATTACCCAATCTAGTAACTTATTCTCTATAATTTTCCTTATTGGACTTATTATGATATGAAGGCCCAATTTGGCCTAGAAACTTATTCACGGCATTCTATCTCTTAGGCCGTTGAAATTTAAACTCAAACGGAGTCTCTTAAACCAATACGGACGTTGGACCCACATTAAATCCTTGAAATTCTAAGGACCTATCGTATTGGGCTCGTAGGTGTCCGTTGGGCTTATTCACTCGATAAACCACTATGTTCTTTAAAGAAAACATTTTTTTTTTCTTGAAACCTTTCTTTACGAATACTTTCGTTAAAATGAAGTTTAATACTATTGTATTTTACTGAAATCCTATCACAGGTTCTTTGATGACATTTTAGTTAAAACCGACACTGTTTTAGTTTTGTTTTGTTGAAACTATACAATTTTTGAAATCTACATTTTACTGTATCTTAGAGTCAAATTTCAAAATTTTGTTCTTCATAAAAATTCCTTGTCTCATCAAGATCTAAAATTGTAATTTTTCGTGAAAGTTAAAATTTGGCATCTAAAGGCCTCGTTTGGCTAAAACCGTAGCTGCTGTTTTTCTTGAAACTGTTTTAGTAAAAAACTGTGTCGTTTTGAGAATCTGTGTTTTAGTACCTCTTAGGGCCAGATTTTGAAAATATTTTCTTCATGAAATTTCTTCGTCTCATTGAAATCTAAAATTGTCACTTTGTAAAAATTGAGATTCAACCTCTAAGGGTCCCATTTGACTGGACTAGTGGCTGCCAGTTTTTTTTGAAATTGTGTTGGACAGCTTGTCCGTTTTTGCAAAATGGCTTCAAACTTGGTTTTAGAGTTAAAATTAGGTTTTGTAATAGTAACTGAAAATGTTCAAAACATCCAGGGCTATAAGTTCAAGCTTTAAAACATTAAAAATCTCACTCTAGGGTTCTCACTCCCGTGTTCAAAGTAACCGGAAATTTTTTCCTCTAACCGAAAATAAGTAAACTTAAATCGAGCATAAGCATACCACATCAAACTCACCTCATAACTCACAAAACTAACATAAAACTCACACACCCTTATTAAAATCTTTATCTCCTCAAGAACCACAAATTTACATCCATAAATACAAGTTTAAAGTTGGCTAGAAATTAATAGAGAAGAGTTTGAGAACTTCTCCTCTCTCTCTCTCTCTCTCTCTCTCTCTCTCTCTCTCTCTCTCTCTCTCTCTCTCTCTCTCTCTCTCTCTCTCTCTCTCTCTCTCTCTCTCTCTCTCTCTCTCTCTCTCTCTCTCTCTCTCTCTCTCTCTCTCTCTCTCTCTCTCTCTCTCTCTCTCTCTCTCTCTCTCTCTCTGAAAACCTTTGAACTCCTCTAAGATTTGTTAATGGCTTGGAACTAGAAAGTACAAGGAAATTTAAGAGGAATATTTCTACATTTTAAACTTTACTAAAACATGAAAAAAGGGAGATTTAGAGTTTCTTTACCCTTGGAGGGATGCTTGACTAGTCTCCTCCTATAATCCCTTGATCTCCTTCTTCTTCTTCTATGGTTTGCTAGTGGTTCAAGCTTGGGAGAGTGAGAAAATATTTGAGAGGCATTGGATAAGGGATGGCCGGATTTTAGTGTGGGAAAAAGGAGGGGAGAAAAAATGAGGCATAGCTCATGATGGTTCCTTTTATAGACAACTTGCAAATCATTTTTTAACATCACATCAACTCCCTCAAACAACCAAATTTTTGGTTCAATTTCCTTATATCATGGCCAGCTCTAGGTGGAGAAAGGAAGAAGCAAATTTGCATTAGTTCCCCTTCAACCACTACCATCACATCACCTTAACATGTCATCCACTTGCACACTCAACTAGCTAATTTTGGCTCTATTTTTTCTATGCATGGCCGGTGGAGTGCTTCAAGAAGGAAGTGTGGTAAGCATTTATGTCCAATAGTTGATTTGACACAATCCCATTACACCTTACCATGTAATCTCCAAGCACACTCAACTAGCCAATTTTGGCTCTATTTTTTCCTATGCATGGCTGGCCAAAGTGAAGAAGGAGAGAGAGAAAAATAAATCCTACCCCTTGTACTTTAGTCCACTCTCTTAAGTTACCTTTGAATCAGGTAAAAATCATATTAACTGTAAAGGGTACTTAGTTGACAGGAAATTCTTGTTTCTGACAGTTCTTTTTTTTTTTTTCTACTACTTATTTACAGTTCAACTGTTAAATCCTCATTTGCTTTGATATCACGTTAAATTCTTACTCGCGTAATATCTTAAACTGTTTCAAGTCTTGAAATTAATTCTAGATTGAATAAATTCTAAATTTAACTTTTCTACATTATATCCCGAGAATGACATTGTTTCTGACGGTGTCAACTCCCGAGCTCATATTGTACCCTTCTACTATAGGTATTTATCTTGTGACTTTAACCTAGTTGTCTGGCAATTAAGGATTTTCTCTTCTTTAAAAATGTGAGTGCGTTTTTTTTTACGCTGCTAACATCATGCTGTGTTTGGAGATTCTTAAAATTAAGATTCTCAAACTATACTTGTACTGAAAATTATTCCACCTTAAAGTACGGCAAGAATTCATCGATCGAATTTACTTGATCGAAAACATGAACTTAACATGAAATCTGCTACAAAATTTAGGAATACATATATTGATTCCATAAATCCTTTAGTCACATAATATTTTCTAGGAAAATCCTTGGCTTAAATAAATAAATTGTATTATTTAAAGTCTGAAATTTTCTCAGTCATTACAATTCTAAATCCTATTCCTTGTATCTTAAAGACATGAAGAAATATGTTGTCGGGAATGTTAATATTATGAGATGGAATCAATTCTTTCTTAAGAAAGAAGTAGATAAATAATTCCCTCGAGAATTGATTTGGTACTTGGATTGTTAGGAGCTTCGATTCATGAATTTGTTTTATGAATCACTATCTATTAGAAAATCAATGATACTTAAGGATAAAAAAGTAATTAGAGAGGTTAACAGATTTGCATAGCACTAATTATGAATTATTTATGGAGGATCGATCTATATGAAGTGACTATATCAAATGGACATTTCACAGATGTTATTAATTGTCTATAGTATCAAGAAGGCAATCTATAGTATCAAGAAGGCAATTTCAAGTTTATAGTGCAATAACTTTTGGAATTAATTGAATTAATTAATTAGAGAGTTTAATTAATTATTAATTTTATTGGAGCTTGATATTGTAAGTCCATTAGTCCTCGCGTCGTCTTGTTAATCTACGAGACACTAAGGATAAAATAGTAAATTTAGAATTATGGAATTCTAAATTATGTCACTAGAAAATAATTAACTAAGAATAACTATATATTATATAATGTGATTATTTAATTTAATTTAATTTTAGAAAGCACAATGTGGTGGGATCACGTAGGCCACACACCCAGTGACTGGATGTAGGAGCATGTGGCACATGGAGGAATTCCACTGAGATTTGTTTACTTGCTCTCTAAATTATTTAATTTATTTGTTTGACAAATTGTCCAATTGGAATTTAAATTTAAGGAAAGTTTGATTTATTTAGAATTTGAATTTGAATCAAAATTAAAATTGGATAAAGGAGAAAATCCTTCTCCTTCCTTATCTGCTATTGGCACCAACCACAGGAGAATCTCCCTATGGTGGCCGAACTTATACAAGAGAGAGAGAAAGAGAATTGTTTCGAAATTCAAACGGGAAACTATCTCTAATTATTCAAAAAACTTTTTCTTAGGTGATAAGGTAGATTTTCTATAGATGTCTAAAAGGAACTCTATAAATAAGGGATTGTAAAAATTAGAGAACACAATTTTTTAACTCTCTTCTAATAGTGACCAAATTTTAGCATAGAGAAACAAGGAGAAAAGTTCTTTTATTCCCAATTTCACATCACACATGTATTGATGTTTATGAAAAACTCGTGAGACGAGTGATGTTTTGGTTTCTCATTATTTCTTTCACCCTTAACAACATATAAGGCATTGGGATATTAGTCGAAAGACGGCTTCTCAAAGACTCAAATACCCAATTGGCAACTTCCTTTCGAAACACAACAATACATATATAGGATGTACCCGAATCAGTCACATATAACTTTTTTTTTCTATCTATATAACATCATTCTTATATGTTAATTACACTCAGTTTGTTTAGTTTAATATTCAATAAAAATAATACAACCCACGTAATATGGAGTGTTACGCAGATTTAAAAGGTTGTTATACATAAGAACGAATATAACATAAAAAAAGTTACATTTATTGGACTATATGATCGTCAGATTTACGACTTTCCCAATATATATACATATATATAATACATACGAAAAAAAATACATATATTTTGTCTCGTTTTATACTGAAGTGGGAGGAAGGGAGGGAGGGATAGGAGAGGAATAGGAAGATTAGTGAATGAAATTTTAGAAGATTTCTAGGTAATATATTGTGAGTGAGGAATTCTATTTTTTTATTTTCTTTTTTGTTGGGAGGAATTCTATTCTTTTAACTCTAATTTTGATTTGACCCTGCCAAAATAAATAAATAAATAAATAAATAAATAAACACAATAAGAGAAAGTTTTTCTCATTTCTCTCCATTTTCCTTATCTCTGTATCTACCTCTTCTTCCATCTTATTTTCTTTTCCTTTTACCAAACACAATCACTTTTTCCTTTTTACCAAAGAGGACTTAATGTAAAATTTTGTTTCTAATATTTTATGAATCCTTTTTGTCTTCAAATTACCCGCTCACCATTTATAATAAAATGGTGTACTTCTTGATATTATCGGAACTTTGTGCTTATTCTAGCCTGTGACAGCCGATCATCTCTCAGCTTCTGATTTTATCAGGGAAAATATCCATTAATTTACCCACATTCTTCTCTATGAAAACCAAAATGAACGGTCAACACATAAGAGAACTTGGTATCTAGCTAGAAATCAATTTCTTCTGTTACAAGTAACTGTTCTTCAGGCAGAGATTTGTCAATAGTCGTAACTGATCATCGCCAATAATGCCATCACATATTTCTGCACCAAACATAGAAAGACGCCCCGTGGAATTTGTGCATACAATTTCGGAGGCTGGACGTTTGCTTCCTTCGGCAAGCAGATGGAACTCAATAGAGCTTGATTTCAGGATCCTCCCTCAGTCTTCCACTGCTTATGATTCGCTCCCCTCCCGCTTCTCCAAATCGTTTGATTATGATCTCGTTATCACCAACAAGAATCACCTTAAACGTTTTGCTTACATTTCTGCCTCAACAGTTCTTGTCATTCTAGCACTCATTTTGCTCCTACATTTTCTGCCTCACAAGCACAAACATCATGGCTCTTCTAAGAACCTAACGCTCGCAGTGAACCAAGCTCTGACTTTCTTTGATGCGCAGAAGTGTAATATCTTCATTCCCCATGAAAGTACATATTTCTTCATTGTAGCTGCTCATTGATCAAGATTTTTTATTTTTGTATTCTGCAGCCGGGCATTATCCAAAGAGTAGCCCCGTAAAGTTTCGAGGAAATTCAGGATTGCAGGACGGAAACTATGGTAGTGTAGAGCATGCTGATCTTGTGGGAGGTTTTTATGACTCAGGGAATAACATAAAGCTCAGTTTTCCCACAGCATATACCATTACTATGTTGAGTTGGACAGTGATTGAATATCACCAAAAATATGCTGAGATAGATGAGCTGAATCATGTCAAGGACATCATCAAATGGGGCACTGATTATTTGCTCAAAGTCTTCATTCCTCCTTCAAATGAAAGTTCAAATACCATATTGTATTCCCAGGCAAGGCCTAGAAAATACCTTAATCTTATTGTACAGAAGTTAATTACCCTTCACCTTGAATTAATCAACGATTTTTTGTTTTTCTTTTTACGAGGGAAGAGACTTTTTTTCCTACTTTGAAATCGATAATTAGACCCTATATTTTTGTGGAAAAGTGGATTTCTTCAGTTTTTTGAAGGACCAAAATATGTCATTGTTATGTTCTATGATGCAATTAGTATATCTCAAAATCAATATAAATTTTCTTCACAATGCCATGACATTATGCCATGTACTTCCTGATGCTTATGGATAATCCATTCATGCAAAAGTATTTACCGGTCTAGGATATTAATTTGATACATACTTGAAATGTCCTTATATATAACTAATGAGGTCCAAAATAGATGGTATACTTCATTAGCACAAAATAGATGGTATACTTTCTGATGCAACTTAAAACAAAGAGTATGTTGTTTATGTACATTTCCTTTTAAAAGCTTTAAAGAAAAATAAGACAAAACGAGGACTTATTTTTCAGTTTGATGGGGTAGCAAAATGGTTAGTTCATAAGGGGAAAGAAAAAACAAACAAACAAACAAACAACTGGGGAAAGAAAAAACAAACAAACAAACAAACAACTGTCGACTGACTAATTAACAATAATATGTTCTTTCTTTTCTCTCTATTCAGGTTGGAATTGCAGGCAATGAAACGTCTGGTCCAAGTGACATAGACTGCTGGCAAAGGCCAGAGGACATGGAATATCCTAGACCCGTTTCATCTTGTGACAGCTCAGTCGCCTCCGATCTAGCAGGGGAAATTGTGGCAGCATTGTCAGCAGCATCATTAGTCTTCGAAGAAGACCACGATTACTCGGGGAAACTAGTAAAAGCAGCAGAAAAGCTATTTGAACTCGCGAGTAAAAAAGATCCTTCTCAGCAAGGAACATACACAAGTATTGAAGAATGTGGAAAAGAAGCAAGAAACTTCTATAACTCATCTGGGTACTTAGATGAGCTGGTTTGGGGAGGAACTTGGTTGTTTTTCGCCACGGGAAATATTTCTCATCTTGAATATGCCACAACGTTGTTTAGCGTAGCACAGAGTCATGAGACAAGTATTGAAAAAGGGATATTATATTGGAACAACAAGCTTCCTGCTATTGCTGTAATTTTAAATCTTTTTTGACATCTTACTCCAGAAATTTTCATGGTATGTAAAATTAGGTGCATGGATTTTGCGTAATCAGGTTGGCAAATTTTTCAGGTTTTGCTTACACGTCTCCGATTCTTTCATGATCTCGGCTTTCCACACGAGTCTGCTATGCAAGAATCTGCTGGCATCATTGACTCCCTAATGTGCTCTTATGTTTATGGTGGAAATTTCGACAAGACAACAGGTACATCTTCATAACTAATCTAGATAATATATGCAAAATTTTGGGAAGTTTTCCAAAACGACATGCTTAGAAAGTAAAATTAGCAAAATGATCTTACAATTCTACACTGAGAGATGGTCGCTTAGTGTAAACTGTGAAGTCATTTTGTGAACACCCTCCGCAAGATTTCATGTGAATTTTGTTGTTATTTTCCTACATTCAGCTAACCCTGTTTGGCAAGGACTAATGAAAGACTTGTGTGCAAGTAAAGTTCTGAGTCTTTCTTCGCACAATTTGATAATAGTTGGTAGCCAAATATCAAGACTGGTGGTGCATTTGTAGGTGGATTGATCCTGCAAAGGCCTAAAGATGGGACGCCACTACAATTTGCCGCAACAGCTTCTTTCCTCAGTAAATTGTACAGCGACTATCTCGAAGGTCAACGCAGGTCGGGCGGAAGTTGTGGTGACAATAGATTTTCCATACAAATGTTGAGGATTTTCTCCACATCTCAGGCTAGTTTTAAGAACCTGAAAACATTTTTCTATTCTTAGTGTTTCATACTGATTTTCATTATTTTCTTTTGTATCACTATCAATCGGATATTTTTATAGTAGTAAAAAGCTAACCTATTAGCAAATGTCACATTTTGATTTAATGTGAAGAATGTAATTAGTACAAGCAAATATTCCATAATACATAAAACCTCTTATCTATAACAAGGGATTAAACTCTTATTTCTATCATCAGGTGAATTACATTCTAGGAGATAATCCAATGAAGATGAGCTACATGGTGGGATTTGGACGCCAATATCCAACCCAAGTTCACCATAGGAGTGCATCCATTCCTTGGGATGGCAAGTATTACTCTTGTCATGGTGGAGACAAATGGTTGCACTCTAAGGACCCAAACCCGAATATTCTAGTTGGGGCAATGGTAGCTGGACCGGACCGATTTGACAAGTTTGAAGACCAAAGGAGCAAACCAAGATTCACTGAGCCTAGCATTTCAAGCAATGCTGGCTTGGTTGCCGCTCTTATTGCACTTCATGACCCTCCTCCAAGAGATTCTTCAGGCTCTAATTTGGGATTAGACCTTTCTGGCCTCTTTAAAAACATACGATAAATCCTTGGAGCTCCTTGAATATTGCATGCCTTGCAATCTGTTTTCCATCTTTTTGATATGCAATTTGCAATCTGTGTTTCCATCTTTTTGATATGCAATGTCGATCCAAAACCGACACCACACAGCTCTTTCTTATCCCATATAGTTTGATATAGTAGTCACTGATCATGCCTTGCAATCTGTTATTATGACTTTCATGTGAAAAATATCGGTTTTGTATAACTAGCATTATTCACATTTAGTAACCAAGTTTTCTCATGACATTTATACATATATGAATATATATAGATGAAAGTGTAATTATTGAAAACTTGTCAATATATAAATATATATATATATATATTGCTTAAATAAGCTATGACAATTTGCCTCAAATAATCATGTCTATATTAAAATTTAATAGTGTATTTTGTAGTGGGATTACAAGAATGTTTTGAAGTTCGTTTAGTTCACTGATTTGAGTTGAGATGTGATTTTATGTGAAAATTTTTTAGTATAATAAAAAAATTAAATGTGATTATTTTTAAAAAAATTTTACTGTAACAAAACTCAAATTTAAAATTTAAATTGATAAAATACATGTAGCTTTAATAATATCTCTCTCTTCTTTTTTAGTTATAATAATGTCGTTATTTTGGCTTGAAGATGTTAAAAGAGAGTAATTATTTTGGGCCCGTTCTTGCTGATTCGAGTTTTTAATTCGAGTTCAGATTTAATTTTATGTGAGAGTTTTTTACTGTAATAAAAAAATTATATGTGATTATTTATGAAAATTTTTTACTGTAACAAAACTCAAATTCTAAACTCGAATAAGCGAAATGAACGAGAACAGACTATTCACACCTTCCTCAGTTTCTCCCCCCGCAATTAATAAAAAGAAACTTTTTATTCTGGTGGCGAAAATGATTAGGTGTGCTCAGGTTCACTGTGATCGCCAAATGTCAGTCGGATTATGGCGAGATTGGTTAGGGGCATCTGGCCGGACCGCTATGGACCGTTATCAAATGGCCACCACTTGTCAGCCTATAATTAGGAGAAGAAAAGCAAAACTGTGGAACGCGTCGTACTGAAACATACTCGGAAAGAAGGTGGCCGACAGTGTTGACACATGGCACGCGTTCGTCAGCTGAAACTAGTTAGTGGTAGGCCCCACCTGACGCGGACACCTCCTGCGTCTGCACCTTCAGAGGGCCTCAGTGGGAGCGTGCACTGCACACGCCAATCTGAACCGTACATTGTTTTGATCCAACAGACACTAGAAAATACACTTTTCTTTTTTAATTATTATTATTTATTATATTTGTTTATAAATTTTAAACTTATTTATAGTCCAATTTTGTCTATTTGATCACTATTTCACCCAAATTTCTAATACTACTCTGATAAAAGTTTTGTAAATAATTCCAATGAAAAAAATAAACAAAAATGTACCGAAACAAAATAAAATTAAATCACATCAAAATGGAGACGACAAGCTTGCAGAAGAGCCAAGAATCTGATTGTGAAGTTCTTCAGACCGGCAGAGGAGATTGCAACAATTTTTATTTTTAGTTTTTATTTTAATTTTTTAAATATTTTCGAATTTCAAATGGTAATTTGGGTCAACTATTGAGAAAATAGCAATAACGGCACACACTACACCACAATAGGCCTTTCGTAGCTATTAATTATAGCGTTTTTCAAAAAATATTACTGCACCTATATATAATAGCGTTTAAAAATAGTTATAATATATCTATATATATTAATATTTCATAAAAGTTCATGAAATTTTGGCTCGTTTATTGTATGTATATTTAAATATATATTAATGTACAAATGATATTGGGTGGGTAGTGGAAATATTTTTTCTGAAATTTTAAAATTCTCACTCCCTCTTTTTCACAGATATTTCAAAACTCCCGCTCCTCCCTCTTTTTTTTTTTTTTTTGGAATGATTTGGCTTTCCCCTGTTTCCCTCTTCCACCACTCTGCCGAATCCCATACGAACTGAACATAAGAAAAAAAAACCTCATTCGCCTCTTCCCCTAATCTGTCGAATCCCATTTACTTCCTAAACTCTTCTCACGTGGTGAACCAAACGTGAGAGATTTTCTTGCTCTGCCTGCTTCTCCACAAGCTTCAACTTGGAACAATTCCCACTCTTAGGGCTTTTTAGTCACCGAAAGGAAAAAGCCCTGAAGTCCTCTTCTTTCACTCGAAGCCTTCTTTGCGCAATTCACTTGAAGCCCTCGTTTTTCACTCGAAGCCCTAAGGACGAATTCTTCCCTCATTGCACAAGACTCCAAATTAGAACATTAGGTTTTGGATTTTTGGAAGAATTAATTTCTCTGTACAATAATCACAGTTTGCTTCTCGTGAAATCGTCTTGATTCAGGTATGCCTTGAATTTCTGGGCTTCTTGAGCCATAGCTTCTGTTTCTGTACGCTGTTATATGTCTTGAATTTCTGGGCTTCTTGAACCATAAACCGTAGTTAGCTTCTAATTCTGTAAGCTGTTTTCTTGAACCGTGAACTTTAGGTTTGGGATTTTTAGAAGAATTTGTTTCTCTATACAAGAATCACAGTTTACTTCCCATGAAATCATCCTGATTCAGGTTGTAATGACTGAGAAAATCTAAGACTTTAAATAATATAATTTATTTATTTAAGCCAAGGATTTTCCTAGAAAATATTATGTGACTGAAGGATTAATGGAATCAATATCTGTATTCCTAAATTTTATAGCAGATTTCATGTTAAGTTCATGTTTCGATCAAGTAAATTCGATCGATAAATTCTCGCTGTATTTTAAGGCGGCATAATTTTTAGTACAAGTATAGTTTGAGAATCTTAATTTCAAGAATTTCCAAGCACAACACGATGTTAGCGGTGTGTAAAAAAACACTCGACATTTTAAAAAGAAGAGAAAATCCTTAATTGCACATTTAGGTTAAAGTCACAAGGTAAATACCCATAGCGAAGGGTACAATGTGAGCTCGGGAGTTGACACCGTCGAAACAACGTCATTCCCGAGATAGAATGTTGAGAAGTTAGATTTTGAATTTGTTCGAAATTAATTTCAAGACTTGAAACAATTCAAATATTACGCGATAAGAATATAAAACAATATTGAATTATTCAAATTAATATTGGATTTGTAAGTAATAGATTAAATTACGTGAGCTAAATTAATTATCTCTAATCAATACAAATTTAATGCTTTTTAGAGAAAATATTTGAGGATAAAATCAAGCATGTAATCTTGTCTTAATTAGACACTATATATAGTGAAATTTTTAGGGTTCTATCATTTTTTTTCTCTTTTCTTCACCCTCTCTCTTTCTCTTTTTCCCAAAAACCATCAAAGGTCAAATACTAACTTGAGATTCCGATTTTTTGAAAATAGAAAGATCTCGGCGAGTGAGTTCACGACATCATCTAACTTTTCGAAAATGACCATTTTCTTCCCGTCGTGATATCACCGCCATCCGACCTCCGATCATTTTAAGTCCCTATGGACTCGGTTAACGAAGAAAACCCATCCATTTTTATAGCTCAATGATGGCCGGACTCTTACCCTCTCCGCCGCCGCCGTTGTTTCTCTCTCTCCGGTAGTCGTTGTCACCGCCCCCACCAATCGATTTTTTGTTGAATTTTAATTTGAAAAAGAGCCCTCTACCGTCGTCCGTGGAGGAAGAGGTGGTTCCGAAATCTAACCGTTGGATCGTCGTAATATTAGTGTCACAACACTTTCGGAAGGAAGTGGGTTAAACCAATTTTAAGATTTCGAAAAGATTTTGAGTCGCCGATTTTACCGACGTTGTCGGTCCCGACGGGTATCAATTAAAAATGGTGTGAAATTGACCGCACCAATGGACTCGAAGGTCAATTTAGGGGGTAGGACCCAAGTCCGTTTGAGGCCTCCGCCAAATATTCGGGCGAGGTGTTGTTTCTCGTGCTATCGACTCCGCTTGATGATCCGAGACCATATCCCGATTCAAAAAAATGGTGACGTCCGTTCAACCAAATTCAATTCGATAAAATTGTCAAAATAATTTGCACGCCGAGGTGGTTCGGGATCAACAAGTAAAGATCAATCGAAAAGTAAAGCTACGATGTTCCTCAAGGATCATTCATAGTGCTTGCAGACTTTTCCCGCATTAGTTTTGAGGAATACGCAGGAGGACACGAAATAGATGCTATCGTAACCGCTTAAACTCGTGCAAGTACAAACCTTGCTTATAGTTTAATTAAGATAGTCATATAAGACATGATTTTCAAAATCGTTAATTATGAGATTCGTGAATTAGGTTTATATCTATGTTAAATGCCGTATGTAGTTTTCCAATAAAACTTAACAGTTTTCAAATAAGCATGTAAGCGAAAATCGTAAAGAAACGATACGCTAGATCCTTAATTTTACGACGGTAAATATAGACCTCAACACTATTATGAGCCCGTCAAGTGAGGTAAAGTAAAGTTTATTAAAAGTGTATTATGGATGATAATTTAATTAATTATTAAAACTAATTAATTAAATTATCCAAGACTTAGAATATGGCTAAGGAAGTTAATTAATTACTAAGATTAATTAACTAACTTATGTAGACTTAGTATATGAATAAGAGGGTTAATTAATTATCAAAATTAGTTAACTAAATTATTAGACTTATTATAAGGATAAGATAATTAATGAATTATCAATTTAGCACAAATTTGTAATGGCAATTAAGGAAAATAAAATTTTGAGGATTTAATAAATTGATCCTTATAGTGAATTATCCTTGAAGAAAGGAAAGGAATACATGCCTTAAGTAAAGGGCTAGATTTCCTTCATAAGTTGCTAAAATAGAATAGCAAATGATATAATCTCACACTCTCGATTTATTTTTGAAAAAGCGATAAGAGAATAGGCTGTTTGGCGAAAAAGTGGATTCTAGCTTTGTAAATCAGGTAAGTAGGAATCTCGCCTACAGTATGGATAGATTTAAAAAAAAAAAAAAAGTTACACATATTATATATGCATGTTTATGCTTTTAAGTATTGTACGCGATGCTATGTTATGTTGCATACACATAAGCAGTGCACATGAATTATATGTGTTTAAATTAATTTAATGTTATAGTATGCTATGCTAGGTCATATTGCATACACCTTAATAAGTCAAGAGGAACTTATAAGAAGAAACTCAGTTGAGTGCCGTACCACCTCCGACCCTAAGGGAGGTAATCAAACTCCACAAGGGAAAAAAGAAAAAAAAAAAGAATGTCCTCCGACTTAAACATTCAAGTTATAATCACGGTGTCGCGGGGGACCTTGCAAACCCTCACGTCCCGATGATTGCGGCGCAAGTGGTACGTGAGCACTCGGGCCCATCAATAAGAAAGATAAGATAAGATAATAAGACTATGATAAGACATCATAATTAAGCATAATCGGCTCATGCATATCTATTCATGTGTACTTACATTTATTTTGTGAGATATAGTTCCTACTTGTTATATCAATCGGATATGTTCATCTTTGTAGGAAAAAAACCTATCGACAATTCTGAAGGGGCAATGGTGAGCGGACGAATGGTGGAGATGGGAATGGATACCGCTCAAGTTATTTTCCATGATAAGTTTAAGAAAAATCATGTATATGTCTATATGATTCAAAGGTTTTAAGTATGTATGTTTAAAAAGTATACGTACATATGTATGTTAAGAAACCAAGGTTGTAGCTAACAACCTTAGTTTTGAGTATTTAAGTTTTAGAACGTTGCAACAGTACATGCAACAAATAAATGAATTTTAAACATGACGATTTAAATGATTAATCTTAAAATGATTTTAAGATGTACTTGAACTTAAGATTTCTCACGAAATCGGTTTTAAAGTCAAATGAAATTACCAATTGAAATGACTAGTTTTAGAAAAGCTTTTAAAGAGTATTCGAAACAAGAGTTCAAATGTTGTTCCGTTTGAAGGATATTTCTAAATGGTTTTATCTTAACTAAAATTAAGAAGAGCTTTAAGAAATTTAGTGATTCACTTATTTGAAATTATTGTTACAAATTATGAAAGTATTACTTCTTATGTTTAAAAAAAAAAAAAAAAAAAAAATGTTCCGCAAATTTTAAGAAATTTCAGTAAGTACAAGTTAAAAAGTAAGTTACGGTGGCGGACTCATAGGAGGGTCGCCACAGTTGGTATCAGAGCCGGTATCCTGCCATCCTACTCCACATCGTCACGTGTCTGCTTTGCCATAGTCCAAGTAAGTTAAAGTATGTTATGCTAATTAGATTATAATAGTTAAAGAGGCGAACACTTATTTAACGAGCAATGAAAGGTTAATATGTTCGCATGATTAAGATCGTTCTATCAAGGACCATTCAAGTCGAACCGCCCCAGCATTTTACTGTGTTGTATTCCCTTGGGCTGACAAGACGATATCTCAAGAAGTGGGATCGTTTGAGGTGACTCCCTTAATGATCATTGCTGGACTATGGAACCAAGCAAAGTATTGAAGCCAAGCAAAGTATCAGAGCCACGTGTAGCAGTTTGAAAAGAAACAACTACCGAGACTCCTTTTGAAGAAGCATTGACTGTGTTGCTAGCCGTAGCTTTTCAGCATGGATCCATGAAAAGGATATGACTATGTAGCATAAAGACGACGTTAATAAATAGATTGACGATGTAACCCCGTCAAGCTAGATGTGGGCCACGTTCGACGACTATATATGTATATCAAGATACGATATAGGAAATAGAGCTTCAACATTAAGCAATACCAGCTTATGGTAGATGTTAAGCGACGCGCTTAAGATATGATACACGATGATTGCTAGCCTTAAGATGTTTAGTAATCTCATAAAAAGTACCTATGTGTATGAATGTTATGATAAATAACGCACAAAGGCTATAAGTTATGACAAATGCAAAAGAGGTTTGAGATGTTGAGAATCTCATTTGGATATAAGTACAAGAACTAATGCAATGAGTTTAAATATAAGTAGCAGTTTAAGTGATAAGAAAAGAACACCGAAGGTCATGGACAAATTGAAGGAGGTTGTTCTAGGTTAGTTTTGATCAAACTAATCCATCTACAACGATCTCACGGGGAGATATTCTCACCCTATTTATGATTGAAGAATACAGTTACGGATTTGTTTAAAATCTGCTAAAAGAATTAAGATTGCATTAGGTAAAGATGTTAAAGGTGAAAGTTGCCCTTACGGTGAAAGTATCGATTGACAGAAAATAAGTGATGACATAAGATAGTAGGCAGTTAGGGTATGACAATACAATGTCATAACCTTATCCATTAGAAAATCTTGGATTAGAGGTGCTAAGTAGGCACGATACTAGGATGACCACAAATAGAGAATGTGATCTGAATAAAGTAATAAAGGTGCTCATCTATGTTTCTACTCAAAGAGATTAACTTGAGTATGTGAAATCTCTTGACAAACGGGATTATAGCTTAAGAAAGCTAAAAAAACCTTAGTATCAAAGTGAGAATCATTATTAGATATTATGAAGTAAGGAAATAGAAATAATACGATTTCCATGCCAATCAAGAGGCGTTGTAAAAAGGAAATCACAACAAGAGTGGAGCAAACCAATTAAGGATAGTGTTTATCTATTAAGAAAAATTTGGTTGTGATACCAATATAAGGCAGATTTATTAGAACTTATAATTGAAACTTTGAGGACGGAAGTTATGAATTTATAAGTCATACTCTTAATGGAGGATATGAAATGTAATCCTTTTAAAGGAGGAGATCTCTTGCATAAGTAAAGGAACAATAAGGACTAATAGTTTAGTCAAGATGATAAGTATATAAAAAAGTAAGATAATGGGGTATCAAACGTAGCAATGGTTTGAGGACTTTGTTTTATATATACCATGCCCGATGATAAATAGGGGAACACTATTATCAATCTAGGAATCTAAAGAAAATGAAAGAATTTTTAGGTGTAATCATTTTTACACTGGGAGGATGACCTTATTGAGTTTAAAGGTCGAGGATTAGGTTATGAAGGATGGATGTATATCATTAAGACTATGATCTATGCTCTGAGAGGTACAAAGATCAAAAGACAGATGATCCTACTTAAGAACAAAAATGTCAACAGAAGGTAATACTTCGAAATATACCTATTTTAAGGAGAAATTATTAGAATTTTTTTCCAGAGTCATAAGTTTAAGATAATTATTTTTTGAGGAAAGTAAACACGAGATAAAATGAGCTTAAGAACTCGATTACATAAAGAGTAAATTAGAAGGAAGAATGCTAAAGTATGAAGATGGTATATTCTTTGAATGAGTTCATACTTTCGATAGTAGTTTGAACTTGGCACTAGATAAAAAGGAAAAGGGTAGACCCCTTAAAAAGACTCATAAAGCCTAAGAAACAGAACAATTGAGGAGTATCACATCGTTAAAGGGTACATTGGCAACCCCAAAGGAAAAGATGATGTAGCTAGTTGTGTAAGCAATAACTATCATTCAAAAAAAATTGAAGGAGAGTTATGAATGGTTTGTGATAGAAGCATAAACAGTTAGAGCTCCAGCAAGAAGATAAGTATGTCAGATGAGGTTGATACATGTATTTCTTAAGGACTTAAGTATTTGAGGAAACTAGTTATTAAGTCTCGATGATTATAAGACAAATATAAGGTCGGTAAACCTCAAGTAGTCATTTACGACTCGGGAATCAACACAACATTATCTTGTAGAAGTATGTCTTACACTAGTTGTAATGAAATTTAGATTCGAAGGGTCTCGCTACTCTATGAAATAAGGTTCAGACAGAAAAAAAGTGCCTAAACAATCGTGATATGATACGATGTTTGGCCACAAATTCTACAATAAGTTAGAATAAGAGAGTATTACAATACAGTTTTTACATGTGAGAAAGGATTTGAGGTACCTTTGAGTTCGTGCGTCATATGAACTATTGGTCGATGATAGGTGAAGCTCAACTTAAGTATATATATATATATATATATATATATATATATATATATGGAGAATAGTTAAATTGAGGCCCTATAGTTTTGATAAGAAACTGCTTGGTGATTATGACAAACAAAGTAGAAGTGAAGATAGCCCATAATCAATGGGGAAAACTATTAGAACAAAGTAGAGAACTTCTATAAGTATGGACAGTAAGACTGATCTTTCTTCACTCATACTCCAAGAGAAAGACGGAGTACCCCGAAGAAAAATAGAGAAAGTTTAATTGAGGAAAGATAGATTCCCCAAAGTATCAGAACAAGTATATAAGTAAGCTATAGTTACTACTATTGCTAATGATAACGATTTGGATAATGGGAACCCATTAAGAAAAATCTTAAGATGATAGATTCTTGAGTCATTCCATATATCAAATCAAGATCCTGATAAAGAAATGCAGGAGTTAAGAGTAGAGAGCAAGTTGAAATCATGGATTAGTAGAAAAAGAGACCTCATAGAAAGAAAGGTCAATAATCTTAGTAAGATCCTCAGAGGAAAAAAATGCTAATGGAAGATGCTCTTCACATGAAGAATAACGAAAAACATTACTTTTTCTCGGCTTCATTTTAATTTTGAAGATCAAATTTATATAAGCCTAGTGAATTGTAATGTCGAGGAGAATTAGTAGATAAATAAGTCTACTTATTTATGGATTTTTCCATAAATAAGCCATGCATTCTCTGAGTTTTAAACCTCTCAAAGACACGTGTTCATATTAGAATGACGTGTAAAATCTCGATATGACAAGATATACTATGAAAAGCCTAATAAGTATATATGGGAATGTTTAAGAGTACCGTGAGACATAAAAGAAATGACTTAATGGTACACCATGTCGATAATGATTGAGAATACTTGCTATGAGAGTGAAAGTTCAAGTAAATTGTTTGACTTGGATAAGTCATCACATTCTTAACAGTTCGGACAAATTGATGAACCAATAAGTGAGCACTTCGATTAGTAATAACTAAGAATATTTTAAGATCTAAGCGATATTATGAGAGGAGAATTATAGAATCATGGAATAATCCAATGATTCAATGTGTAGTATTACAGTTTGTACTCGCAGTACCCCCTTAAACCACAAGGATTAACATTTTAATCCAAGTTATACAAAGTAGTACATCACACTCGAATTAGAGAGTTCTCACAAGGAGGGTGTATCAAGAGGATATTACAATAACCCAGGACCAAGATCAGATAGTTCCGATAATAGAGTCTCAGCCGAATCAAGGATAGAAATGCATAGTCTAAGTCTATGTTAAGTTTTAAAAAAATAGTTTTGAGATCAATGACGACTCATACTAGGCAATTGATTGACTAATCCTAAAGATTAATTCGGTTGAAGATTGAAATGACAATCGAGACTAAGAAGAGTGATCCGCCATTTTGGAGACAAACTATCTCATCCAAACCATTCGTTACTCTAATAGAAGAATGATGTTGTTGAAATTGCCTTGATTGATAGGAAGTTAAAGTAGAAGAACAACATCTAGCAGGAGAATTGTAGAGGATCTACATTCTACAATAGAAGTGTGATCAAATCACGACGGATTTAGTGGTAGAGTTGCCTAGAATATCCGATAGTAACGATGCGATTTGGATAATCGTTAGATCGATCGACTAGCTCAGCACATTTTTGCCGATCAAACTCAGTTATTCTATTGAGAGACAGCCATTTCACGAGTGTACATGATGCAATGGGGTCTAAGTTAAAGTTTAGTACAACTTTCCACCACAGACAGATGGCCAATCTGAGAGAACCATCAAGACCCTAGAAGATATGTTAAGAGCATGTGTCATGGATTTAAAGGAACCGAGATAGAAAGTTGCCTTTGAGTTTTTTCTATAACAACAACTATCGCATGTCAATAAGAATGACACCTTTCAAGCTCTATACTGAAAGAAGATGCATGTCCCCAATTCAATAGTATGAATCTGGGAGAAGCATCTAGAAATAATAGACTTTAACAGAGAGCCACAGAATGTTAGACGATCACAAAGAGGTTTGATACAATTCATAGTCGCCAAGAGCTATGCGGATAAACGCCAGAGACCTATAGAGTTTCGGTGTAGGAGACTTAGTTTTCCGAAGGTGGTACCGATGAAAGGAAGAATAAGATTCGGTAAAAGAGGAAACTCAACCCAAGATACATCGGACCGTTTAAGATCCTTAAAAGGATTAATAAGGTCGCACATATATACTAGCATTGTCACCGTAATTAGTTTATGTATATAACGCCTTTCACATATTGATGTTGAAGAAGTATGCGACATATCCATTGCATGTATTGCACTAGGAACCTATCGAAGTGCATGCATCCGGATCCTAGATCGCGAGGAGAAAACCATAAGGAATAAAGTAATTCCTCGGGTAAAGTCTTGTAGTGAAATCATAATATTGAGGAAGCTACTTAAGAACGCGAAGAGAATACAAGGAAAAGCTACCCCGAGTTGTTCTAATTTTCGGACGAAAATTTCTTAAGGGGGTAGATTGTAATGACCGAGAAAATCTAAGACTTTAAATAATATAATTTATTTATTTAAGCCAAGGATTTTCCTAGAAAATATTATGTGATTGAAGGATTAATGGAATCAATATCTCAGTATTCCTAAATTCTATAGCAGATTTCATGTTAAGTTCATGTTTCGATCAAGTAAATTCGATCGATAAATTCTCATTGTATTTTTAAGGCGGCATAATTTTTAGTACAAGTATAGTTTGAGAATCTTAATTTCAAGAATTTCCAAGCACAACACGATGTTAGCGGCAAAAAAAAAAAACACACCGACATTTTAAAAGAAGAAAAAATCCTTAATTGCCGACATTTAGGTTAAAGTCACAAGGTAAATACCCATAGCGTAAGGGTACAATGTGAGCTCGGGAGTTGACACCGCCGAAACAACGTCATTCCCGAGATAGAATGTTGAGAAGTTAGATTTTGAATTTGTTCATCTGGAATTAATTTCAAGACTTGAAACAAATTACGCGCAGTAAGAATATAAAACAATATTGAATTATTCAAATTAATATTGGACCGTAAGTAATAGATTAAATTACGTGAGCTAAATTAATTATCTCTAATCAGTACAAATTTAATCTGTTTAGAGAAAATATTTGAGGATAAAATCAAGCATGTAATCTTGTCTTAATTAGACACTATATATAGTGAAATTTTTAGGGTTCTATCATTTTTTTTCTCTTGCTTCCGTTCACCCTCTCTCTCTTCTCTCACGTTTTCCCACAAAACCATCAAAGGTCAAATACTCAAGTTGAGATTCCGACCTCCGTTTTTGACACCGCCGGTGTCAATAGAAAGATCTCGACGAGCTGAGTTCAACGACATGCGGCACGACCTCTAACTCTGCCGGAATCAGCCGCAATCGCCGGCGGAAGTTCCGAAATGACCATTTTCTTCCCGTCGTGATATCTCCGCCATCCGACCTCCGATCGAGATGATTTCAGTCCCTATGGACTCAGTGCAGTGAGACGAAGAAAACCCATCCATTTTCATAGCTCAATGATGGCCGGAGCGCCGCCGTCCGTGGTGGCCGGAATCGCCTCCGCCGCCGCCGTTGTTTCTCTCTCTCCAGGCCGTCGTGGATGTCACCGCCCCCACCAATCGACTCAGAAGCCGACGCCCAGTAGATCCCGACCAGCAGCCGCTGTCACCGTCGCAATTTGGCTGGAAAACGGAGCCACTACCGTCGTCCGTGGAGGGAAGAGGTGGTTCCGACGATCTAACCGTTGGATCGTCGTAATATTAGTGTCACAACACTCAGAAGGAAGTGGGTAAGAAAATCCCTAAACCAATTTTAAGATTTCGTGACCGGAAATGTGAGATTTGAGTCGCCGGATTTTACCGACGTTGTCGGTCCCGATGGGTACTGTTACAGGCCGAATAGTGTGAAATTGACCGCACCAATGGACTCAGAAGGGTCAATTTAGGGGGGGTAGGACCCAAGTCCGCCGCGGAAAAACTCTCCGGAGGCCTCCGCCGCCGTACGCCGCCGCCGCCATATTCCGGCGAGGTGTTGTTTCTCAGGCTATCGACCTCCGTTTGATGATCCGAGACCATATCCTGACTCGTTTCGACGTGCGGAATGCAATGGTGACGTCCGTTCAACCAAATTCAATTCTGATAAGAATTGTCTGGTACTGGTTGCACGCGGATCGAGGTGGTTCAGACTGAACAAGTAAAGATCAGAATCGAGTGAGTAAAGCTACGATGTTCCTCAAGGATCATTCATAGTGCTTGCAGCTTTTCCCAGAATTAGTTTTGAGGAATACGCAGGAGGACACGACAAGCGAGATGCTATCAGAACCGCTTAGCTCGGAACTCAGGCAAGTACAAACCTTGCTTATAGTTTAATTAAGATAGTCATATAAGACATGATTTTCACGAAATACGTTAATTATGAGATTCGTGAATTAGGTTTATATCTATGTTAAATGCCGTATGTAGTTTTCCAATAAAACTTAACAGTTTTCAAATAAGCATGTAAGCGAAAATCGTAAAGAAACGATACGCTAGATCCTTAATTTTACGACGGTAAATATAGACCTCAACACTATTATGAGCCCGTCAAGTGAGGTAAAGTAAAGTTTATTAAAAGTGTATTATGGATGATAATTTAATTAATTATTAAAACTAATTAATTAAATTATCCAAGACTTAGAATATGGCTAAGGAAGTTAATTAATTACTAAGATTAATTAACTAACTTATGTAGACTTAGTATATGAATAAGAGGGTTAATTAATTATCAAAATTAGTTAACTAAATTATTAGACTTATTATAAGGATAAGATAATTAATGAATTATCAATTTAGCACAAATTTGTAATGGCAATTAAGGAAAATAAAATTTTGAGGATTTAATAAATTGATCCTTATAGTGAATTATCCTTGAAGAAAGGAAAGGAATACATGCCTTAAGTAAAGGGCTAGATTTCCTTCATAAGTTGCTAAAATAGAATAGCAAATGACGGATAATCTCACACTCTCGGTGGGGGTTTATTTTCGTAGAAAAGTGATATAAGAGAATAGGTCATTTTGGCGAAAAAAGTGGATTCTAGCTTTGTAAATCGGGTAAGTAGGAATCTACCCTCTGATATGGATAGATTTAAAAAAAAAAAAAAAAAAGTTACATATTATATATGCATGTTTATGCTTTTAAGTATTGTAATGCGATGCTATGTTATGTTGCATACACATAAGCAAAGGCACATGAATTATATGTGTTTAAATTAATTTAATGTTATAGTATGCTATGCTAGGTCATATTGCATACACCTTAATAAGTCAAGAGGAACTTATAAGAAGAAACTCAGTTGAGTGCCGTACCAGCCTCCGACCTAAGGGAGGTAATCAGACTCCACAAGGGAGAAAAGAAAAAAAAAGAATGTCCTCCGACTTAAGGGAGGCATTCAAGTTATAATCACGGTGTCGCGGGGGACCTTGCAAACCCTCACGTCCCGATGATTGCGCGCAAGTGGTACGTGAGCACTCGGGCCCATCAGTAAGAAAGATAAGATAAGATAATAAGACTATGATAAGACATCATAATTAAGCATAATCAGCTCATGCATATCTATTCATGTGTACTTACAGTTATTTTGTGAGATATAGTTCCTACTTGCGAGCTTAAAGCTCAATCGATATGTTCATCTTTGTAGGAAAGAAACCTATCAGCAATTCCTGAAGGGGCAATGGTGAGCGGCGGACGAATGGTGGAGATGGGAATGGATACCGCTCACGCAGTTATTTTCCGAAGTAAGTTTAAGAAAAATCATGTATATGTCTATATGATTCAAAGGTTTTAAGTATGTATGTTTAAAAAGTATACGTACATATGTATGTTAAGAAACCAAGGTTGTAGCTAACAACCTTAGTTTTGAGTATTTAAGTTTTAGAACGTTGCAACAAAGACATGCAACAAATAAATGAATTTTAAACATGACGATTTAAATGATTAATCTTAAAATGATTTTAAGATGTACTTGAACTTAAGATTTCTCACGAAATCGGTTTTAAAGTCAAATGAAATTACCAATTGAAATGACTAGTTTTAGAAAAGCTTTTAAAGAGTATTCGAAACAAGAGTTCAAATGCTGTTCCGTTTGAAGGATATTTCTAAATGGTTTTATCTTAACTAAAATTAAGAAGAGCTTTAAGAAATTTAGTGATTCACTTATTTGAAATTATTGTTACAAATTATGAAAGTATTACTTCTTATGTTTAAAAAAAAAAAAAATGTTCCGTAAATTTTAAGAAATTTCAGTAAGTACAAGTTAAAAAGTAAGTTACGGTGGCGGACTCATAGGAGAGTCGCCACACAGGTATGCCTTGAATTGCTGGGCTTCTTGAGCTGTAATTTATGTTTCTGTACGCTGTTTTATGCCTTGAATTTCTGGACTTCTTGAGCCGTGAACCATAGTTAGGGATTCATATATTTCTAGCCTATTTGTTAATTTATTTGATCGTTCTTATTTTGTCGGCATTTTTTGTCTTTTATAAGAATGAAAGAGATTCATATACTACTAGCCTATTTGTTTTGCGGGTTTGAACTACATTTCAATTCTTTTTGTTACTTTTCAGCTTGCACAGAAACTCCATCTAGATACAAATAAAGATGACCCTGAAGCTGAAGAAAAGTTCTGCGAAGTTCAAAAGGCTTATGAGGTTATATTTGTTTCTTTGTTTCTATACCTTATTAGAATCCTTGCTATCATATGCTAACTTAGCCTATTCATATAAACGGTTGGTTGGTGTGACTTTGGGTTTGGTGGTCATTTCTGGTGTTATATTTATTCATATACTCACGGAAAAGCAGTTCGTCTGCTCTGAAGTATGGAAGTAAATCATTAAGAAATTTCAACTCTTATTTGGGTTCGGATGAAGACGTTGATGAGTCGCCCTCAATTCTTGGGGAAAATGGAGAAGATGGTTTTATACCGAAGAGCTTTACAGTGAGTTATTCTTGCTTTTATAAGTGTTGCTTGGGATTTTATTTTCTGCTTTAGCCTTAAATATTTTGGTTTTGTCTCTATATTAAACGGTTCTGCCTTTCATGCATATGTTTTCTACTTTGGCCTTGCATACGTATTTTGATTCTGTCTCTATATTAACAATTTGTGATGATCGTCATTTGGAGCTGATTCCTTGCCTAGACAGAAACCTTATTTACCAAATGAGGTTGAAGCTGGATCTTTCTGTGATGGAGCATTATGAGAGACATTGCCCACTTAAACCACATGCTGCAGTAAGTCTTACTATATTAAAAGGTGAATATATAGCTCAACTGGTACTCATGGTCCCTTTCTATTGTTTAATTTTATGAAGAATATACACACAAATTTATATTATATGAAGAATATACACCCTTTCTTTTGTAGTTGGTATTGTTAATTTAGTGGAAATTGGGATGTGGACTTTCACGAGTTTTGCCGATACTTGAAAATGTCCGTGACATCCACAGGCCAATTTTTACTAATGGTGTGTGGTGAACTTTCCTTGACCTTATCAATGAAGCGTGATTTTATATGCTGGGTTACAATAATATTTCGTTTCCTTTTTTTGGGTGGTTGTCTTGTTATTTTTGAATCCCTCTGTTTTGGCATATAATAAAAACTGGTTGATCTCTAGGGAGATTATTTGGGATTTCGAAAAGACTTGGGAGAGCTGGTGATCTCTCGAATACCATCGAAGTTAGGAGTTCTTCAGAGTCCTCAAATACTCTAGTCTATCCATCCATGTTTTCTTTTGGTTGTTCTTGATTTTGGTTTGCAAGAACTGGAGTTGAAGTTGATTAATAAAAGTTATAATTTTCCTTCCAATTTCTAGTCAATTTTCTGGTTAGAGTGTAAGTGTTTGGGGCTGTTTGGCTGTGCAATTCCAGGTACCTAACAGGAAGTGTCTTTATTTTCACGTGTTTTTTGCGAAGATGTTCATATGTGATTCAATTGATATGTTCCATCAGATTAATAAGGGGAAACTATCACTTGACAGCACTCTGGCTTTTCCTTCAACAGGTTGTATAGGCTTATTTTGCCCCTGCTTTCTCTTTGGAAAGAATGCAGAATTTCTGGCTTATGCAGACAATGTGTTTGTATATATGTCAAATGTTTCTTCTATAATCCAATGCCTTCTTACACAATGGTATTTAGCTATGTTGGTTAAAGTTAGTTTAGTTTTGCATTTAAGTTTGTTTGAAAGTATTTATGTTTTTGTATATGAATCTAAAGGATATTTGCAAGGCACTTCCAAGTTTTACTTCTCCTGAGCACGAGTATCTCCTTCAGCTATTTATTCAGGTATTGACTATTGCCCGAAATTTTATTGCATGCAGTAGACAATATCTTATGTAGATCTTTTTTAGGCCTAAACTATCATTTATAGACTAACTTTACTTAAGTCAAGTTAGTGAACCTAATTTATTGAAGATTGTTTTTAAAATTTTGTGAAACGAAAATGATACAAGAATGCCCCATAAACTATTGGGGGAAAGATAGTGAAATTCAAACAACTCAAAGGAAAGGATCCTTTGGATCCTTTGTTTTAAGTGACGCTAACAAAGAGGTCTTGAAGTAGTCCGATGGCTGAACGGTTTTATGATAGGCATGGAAGGATTGTAAGGGATTTCCCTCATAAGCTCTTTTATTTTTATAGAAATGATGCAGAGAAGGATGTTGTAAGAGAAAAGTAATGGTGGTTGAAAGGCATTCTAAAAAGAATGAGTGGGCTTTCATAAGACTTTTGGTCTCTAATAACATTTTTGGTCTCTGAGGGTTGTTATTGTCTGAAGGTCACATTGTCTGGTTTTCTGAATTAGGTAAACCTTTGTGCATTGGATACTTTGTCCCAACATCATAGTAGAGATATTCGAAACATGTGTTTGTTGTATTTAACTAAGGTCAGAGTTAATGTTTTTCTTTCATTTATCTTGGTTCGTGAAAAGTTGCATTGTCTTCTTATGTGCTAATACTCAGGTTTTAACTATAGAGTTCTTTCACTGTTTAGAAGAATAATGTTTTATTTCATTGCAAAAATTTTATAAGTTTTGTTAACCTTGAGTTAATTTTAATATGCTCGATTCTATTGGTACCGAATTTCCAGGTTGCCACTTCTTTGCATGGAAACATAGAGGTACCTTGTCTGACAAACTTGAATGGGCTCAACTACAGACTTAACAATGTTGCATAATTTTTTGTTTCTTGGAATAGATTTCCTTAAACGTTGTGGGATATGCTAGCATAAAATTGATACAATTAGCTACAATCTGAATCTCATTTGTCTTTGTTGAATATCGCAGGAGGAATTTAAATTGTTGTGTCTAGAAACACAAGTATCCTGTTATTTTTTCCTCGTATTTTTTATTTGTAATTGCTTATGTTCATTGTATTATTGTCAGAGTGAGTACTAATTTACCCAAAATTACCAACAACTGTAAGCTGTTAGACTGGGTTGGAACTGCAGAAGTTGTTGCTGAAGGGCGTTTGATGCCAAACAGACCTCGTTCACCATGTACCCACGGGCCTAGGCCCTGCCCCCAGCCCAGGCCCCCCTCCAGCCTAGTCCCTGCCCCCAGCGCAGGCCCGCAAGGTATGCTTATAGTGTACATTTTACTTGTTTTTTTGTTTTTTTCCTTTTTGCAATTTCTGGTCACAATCCTTGCTTTATTTATAGGTTAAATGGTGGAAATTTTAGTTGAGTTTGATTATTGTTTTGATAGTGGATTATTTTCTTACAGGTTAAACAATGTAGATGACTTTTTTATTGAAGCATTATGTCAAGATGAAAGGATTTACTTCATCATTGCACTTAGACATTTTGGAGATGACTTTTCTGTTTTCTTTACTTGTTTTGAATGTTAAGGTTTCGGACATTGAATGAATTATGTTGTAGACGTAATTTTATTGACAACTTGGTAGATATTGATAACATTGATATGTTGAATGTTTTTATGTTTTAATTTGAATGTTCCTATTTAAATATCACATATTTTAGAATTATCATTTATTTGAATGAATTCAAAAGGATATCAATAATAATTTTCAAAAGTTACAACAGTATGAAGGTAACAAGGAAAAAAAGTTGTTAATTTGTATCGTAGCTATGCTAAAGAGCTGTAAGAGGATGAAAATTACTTTTTTTACACGCTATAATACTTCAATTCTATAGCGCTTTTTATAACTCTCTTGAAACGCTATGTTTTCTTATGACCTATAATAGCGCCCGCTGTCCTAGCGCTCTAAAAAGCGCTATTGATAGTGATTAATAGCGTTTTTCGTCAGTTACGAAAGGCTTTTTGTGGTGTAGTGACATTTAACATTTTATCTCCCAAAAATAACTCTCAAAATACTAAAAAAATATTTTTTAAAAAGTGGAGGTACCATTTAATTGTATGATACATAGAGGGTATTGATTCAATGTTTTATTATAACACATGTTACCAAAATAATATTATCCCAAAAATAAAATAAAATAAAATAGAACTAATTCAAAACACAACTGAATAAGTTGGACTTTTTTTTTTCCTGTCTTTGCTTTTGATCTTTTTCCTGTTTTTCTTTCCCTTTATTTTATTATTGTTTTGCACCAAATTTCTAATATCAGATGAACATGCTGTGAATAATTAGAATTAAATAAAATTTTATTGAACTAAAATAAAATAAAATAACACCAAATTAAATAAAAAAAATTAAACAAAACAATAGAACAAATTTAAAATACAATGAAATAAGTAAAAAAAAAAAAAAAATTTAGTCTTTGCTTCAGATCTTTTTACTGTTTTTGTTTCCACTTCTTTTGTGTCTTTTTATTTTTTTACATCTTTCTCCTTTTTCAATATTACTCAGTGAAAAATACTATAAGTGATTCAAATAAAAGTAAATATTAAACAAAAATGCATTGAAATAAAATAAAATCACCCAAATTATATAAAAAAACAAATTAAACAAAACAAAATAGAGCTAAGTTAAAATACAACAAAATAAATTAAAATTTCTTTCTTGACTTTTGCTTCAAATCTTTTTCTGTTTTTGTCTTCATTTCTTTCATTTATGTCAACTCTTTCTCCCCTCTCTATTTTCTTTTTAAAACAACCATTTATATAACTATTATTTTAAATGAATCACGCGCACATCATTAACTAAATTTACTTTTTATACACCCTTATCATTTTAAGATTATCCTTAACTATTTTTATGAAATAAATAACTCTTACCCTCTCTAATTTTATTTTCACACCCTTCATTTTATTTTAATTTGTTATTTAAATAGTATTATTTCTCTATTTCTTTGTATCTTTTTTATTTTGTTGAAGTTGAAGATTAAACGGGAAAAAAAAAATCCAACTTTATAAAAAAATGAAACAAAAAATAAACAAAATAATTAGCCATTATAAAAAAAAAGTCAGCAAAAAGTATCAACATGAAATGAGAAAAAGATAAAATAATTATTCAAAAAAAGATAAAAATAAAAATCGTCATATAACCAATAGTAAAGAATATTCAACATTATATCCATACAACTTTTTAAAATAGTCATTTAACTAATAGAAAATGTAAAAATTAGAGTTCTTTTTTTTTTTATAAATTTTAAAACAACAATATTTTATAATTTAGGATATAAGGTGTGGGGTGTGTGGAGAGAGATAAAAATAAAATAATTAGTTTCTGTTTGAATTAAAAAAATTACATAATTAAATATGTTAATAATTGTCGTTTTTTATTGTATATGATGGTCTTTTTGTCATAAAAAAATTTAAAATAAATAATAAATAGAATGTGTGTAGTAAAATGAGGTGTGTTAATAGAATTACTTTAAAGAAAATTGGCATTTTATTTTTGTTAATAGGCATTAACGATGTCAAACTTCAAAATCAAATTATCGACAGTAACTAAATCAAATTTAGATTACTAATAATTCTGAACTCTTTTTTCGGTTTTTCTTTTGGCTTTATCAAATAAAATAGATTGTGTCATGTCTAACTCATTTATAATAGCAAAAAAACATCAAAGCCGAATACAATTTATTTATCAAACTTGCCAAAAAAAAGTCAACTCAAACACTACTAATTTATTAAGCATGTTAATTATGTTAATCCCACAATCTATTTAAATTAATATAATTATGAATTATTTAACATGATGGTGATACATTTTAATAAATTTATTGTTTAAATTTTTTTTCTCCATTATATAGGTTTTATATTATATCATATATGATTAAATTATAAATGACACATATAATTAATCGTGTTTGTTCGTATCAATCTAAGTTAGACAAATTAAAGAGAATACGACTTATTTATTAATTGTGTTTATCGATTAATTTATTAAGACCTATTTAGTTTACACATTTAAATTAATGATTCTGATTTATTGATAATAATTTTTGAATTCAAATTTTTTTTACGAGAGAAAAACACTCTAATAAAATTAGAATGATGATATTAATACACTTACTAAACAAGTCCTTATTGATCTAAACTCATTTATAGTAGTCTGTTTCGCATTGTGTTACATTTTGAAGATATAGGAACAATTAAAAAGAAAAAATATTTGTTGGTAATCTAAGTACAAATTATTTTTTAAAAAATAAATAATTTGTACTTATTCCTAAAAATTTTGTGGTAATCTAAGTACAAATTAGTCCTAAATTGTCTTCTTCACGGGCAGAACACCAATCAAGCCAACTCAGAGCATATTACGTATGGGAAGAGAATGACAATTACGAGATGGAGAGTGTAAGGACACTGAACCACCACAGCCATACCAAAACAGCGCTCAGAAAAAGCTTCACTCCCGTCATCAATGGCTTCCTCTTTCCGCTAACCTTAACAATCCCCAAAAAGCCAAAACTATTCTCTTCCCTGCGTCTCTCGGTGGGGTCCTCTTCGTCCCGACAAGACAGTTCCACAGAGCACACGACCCTTCTCGTGGAGACATTCCATGAGCACCGCAAGTTCAAGACTTTGCTCAAGAGGCTAAGCAAGAATGATTCGTGCCCTATGAGATTGCTCAGAGAGGATGGGGATTGGAGTAAAGAGCATTTCTGGGCTGTCGTTAGATTCCTCAGACATGGTTCGAGAACCAAGGAGATTGTTCAGGTGCTTTTCTTGGTTTTTGCGCTCTATCTGTTTGTTTTATGTTCTCTGAGATTCTAATAGTACTAAACTTCACAATTTGGTTATTGGGTTTGGGGTTATATAGATGGTCTTGAATTCCGATGTAAACTTAACTTCATTTGACTAACTAGAAAATGCAGGAAATCGATGTTGAACACAAGACTAGGATAGTAAAGATATTTTTTATTAAATTAAAAACACTTGTACATCAAGACCTTATATTGCACTAAAAATATTTAAAAAAAAAAAAAAACTGCAAATACTATTGGGAACTTTTCTCAAGCACTCTGTCACTACACTATCACACACACCACTCACTAATTATTTTTCTTCAAATTTGGCGTGCCTTGAGTGAAGCCAAAGTGCCTATTTATATTTGAAATGAGCCATTGAATAAATGACACTTGGAGAGCTTCTAAAATGCTTAGGCAAGTTCCTAGAAGTTTTTCAGCGTGCACAACACGCTTCAAAACTAATTTACCATTAAGAGTGCATGAGTCTGGACTTTTACCCTTTTATTCTTGATAAATATCCTTTTTTTAGTGTAATTATTTGATTAAAAATGTTATGAATCAAGAGTAAAGATAAAAATCCTGACTCATGCACTTTCAAGAGGTATTTGTCAAGATTTGGGGTTGTAGATGATATATCTTGTTTTGAATTCCGTTGGAAACTTAACTTCTATTTGGCTGACTAGAAAAGGCAGGAAATCAAATTATGATATTACCTTTTTTATGGCACTAGTAAAAGAATGGTATTTCAAGCATTGTACTGGGTTTTGTTATTTTCTTTTGTGCCATTAAACCATTGTTTGTATGAGCCCTAAAAAAAGGAATTTATATTGGGAAGTTAAATATAATTAATGTTTAGGAGTCTAAATTGCTAAAGGGCTTAGGGTCTTTACGAAATAATTGATATTCTGCTTTTGCTCAATATCTAGTTGCATGGTAATGGTTTGTGAAGTGTTTAAATTTAGTTGAAATTGAAGGGCTTTTTAACTTGTGAACAGGTGTTTGATCTGTGGAAGAATATTGAGAAATCACGAATTAATGAATTGAATTACTGCAAGATAATTAAAATGCTAGGTGAAGAGGGCCTGATGGAAGAAGCAGTGTTGTTATTTGAAGAAATGAAGAGCTGCGGTCTTAGTCCTACTCTTGAGGTCTACAATTCAATGATTCATGGGTTTGCTCAGAAAGGGAATTTTGATGATGCTTTAGTTTACCTTAATGAGATGAGAGAACAGAATGTGGCACCAGAAACTGATACTTATGAAGGGCTTATTGAAGCTTATGCAAAATACGAGATGTATGATGAGATAGGACTGTGCTTAAAGAAGATGAAATTGAATGGCTGCCCACCCGACCACATTACTTATAATTTGCTCATGAGGAAGTTTTCAAAAGGTGGATTGCTCAAAAGAATGGAGAGTATATACCACACCATGATTTCGAAGAGAATGTATTTGCAGTCGTCCACTTTGGTGGCGATGCTTGAGACTTATGCAAGATTTGGGATCTTGGACAAGATGGAGAAATTTTACATAATAACTTTGAAAACGAAAACCCCTTTAGGTGAGGATTTGATCAGGAAACTGGCTGAGGTTTATATTGACAATTACTTGTTCTCCAGACTAGAGACCTTAGGAGTTGACCTGTCTACAACATTTGGTGAGAACGACCTTCTATGGTGTCTGCGTCTTCTTTCCCATGCTTTTCTTTTTAGTCGAAAGGGTATGGATTTCGTTATTCAAGAAATGGAAAGAGCAAACATCCCGTGGAATGTGACGTTTGCAAATATTATCTTGTTAACTCACTTGAAGATGAAAGATTTCACGCACTTGAGGATTTCTCTCTCCCAATTAACTCATTCTGTAGAACCGGATATTGTAACTGTTGGAATTCTATTTGATGCAATTGGTATGGGTTTTGATGGGACTGGGACTCTAGAAACATGGAAAAGGATGGACTTCTTTTACAAAGCCGTGGAAATGAACACCGATCCTGTGGTTATTACCGCATTTGGAAAGGGGAATTTCCTTCAAAATTGTGAGCGGGCATACTCCTCTCTTGAACCTGAAGTAAGGGAAAAAAAGTCATGGACTTACAATAACCTCGTTGATTTGGTTTTTAAACACAAGGGAAGTGATTGCCAACACAAGGAGTCCAAACCAAGATATAAAAATGGTATATGCTAGCTTGTCGAAAACTTTTGTATTCAAATTGTCAACTCTTCCCTGTTCCTGGAAGTGGTACTTCTTTTGTATGAATTACTCATGGTTAGATTTAAACTACAAATCATTACGGGCTTCAGATACCCTTTAGACTGATTTTTCCTGCTGGTATTGTATGTCGAGGAAATCCCGTCTTTGCCACTAACATTTCAATTTGGTTCAGCAGGCTTGACCCATAACTCGTGGTATTTGTAGAGATTGAGCAAAGCCCTAATCAACAAGAGCTTATCATTGCGTTGCGATGATACTGAAAACCTGCATAAGGGTTATTTTCACGAAAGCAAAAGTATGTTTCATTTTTACTTGCATAACATGGGAGGCATGCTCTTCTGTTGATAAGATCAACGGCGAATAAAAGAAAACAGGTATTCCTAGTTCATCCGAGAAGTGTTTGTTGTCTAAAAGAAATTATTTTTTTTTTTTTTTTTTTTTTTTTTTTTTTTTTTTTTTACGGTAAATAGAATTCTCTTTCATGTCACATTATGTTTTGTTGATGTGTTCCTTCCATTATACGAATTTGAGCTCTCTTTCTTAACCTTAATATTACTATCCTTTTGCAACATCAGAAAAAGCTGAACAGTTTGGTATGAAAACGCCAAAGAAGCACAAAGCATTGGAATGAAGTGATTGAGCAAAAATCTTTTCCAAAATTACGAAGAGAGAGTGTTTCGTTAGATGCCCTCAAAGCTAACGAAACATTTCTTTCAAAGCTGATAAAATAAAATAAAATAAAATAAACATTTCTTTCAAAGGATTTTTTTTTTTTTTTTTTTTTTCTCATACATATCCTTCTCTAAATTTTTTTAAACCCTATTCCTCCACTGACGAAATGTCTCTCAAACATTTTTTTCTTCCTTTTTTTTTTACTTTCCTTCTTTTTTTCTCTCTAAGATATTTTTTGTCTTCTCTTCTCCCTCTTTTTTTTTTTAATTATCTTTTTACCATACTATATATTATTCTTTTTTTTTTTTTGTTACAGAATCTGGCGCACAAATAGGATGGCAAGGGGGCTGGGTAGACGGAGAAAGATTTCCTATCCCTGTCCCCACTCAAAGAGGGGCAGAGTCAAAGTCGGGAATTCTCCATTGGAGAAGCTGTTCCCATACCTGCCTCATTCCCCATCATATAAGATTAGGGGCAGCAATACGGGTGACAACATGACAATATGAATCAAAATTGACACGAAAATTGTGGGTTAGGGTTGAGAAAAATGAGGTGTGAGTTGGAATTGGGTCAACTGATTTTAACATGGAAAAAAGCGGGTCAATTTCTGGTTGGACCCGTACAACCTAAATTTGACCTGCAATTCAATTGCGTGTCAATTTCGGGTCCAACCCAACCTGAACTTGTAGGAAAAAAATTAAAAAATAAAAATAAAAATATATTTACTCACTTAAGTTTAACAAACCCTAAAACTATGCCGCTTCTTCCCTTTCTGCCTACCGTTGCTTTCTTCTTGAGGTTTTGCCAAATTTCCGCTTCTCCTTGCCTCTTCTCAACTATCGCTTCATTCTTCTCATTGTCTGCCTTTGTTCCGCCATCTCTTGCCCTCCGCCCGCCTCTCTCCATTGAAATAGAGACTGCGACTTATCGAATTTTTGCCATCTGTTGCCCTCTGTCTGCCTCATCTCAGCAGCCGCTTCTTTCTTCTTCTTCTCCACCTCTATTCCTCCCTCTTTTGCCCTCCGTCCGCTTCTCTCCATTGAATTTTGACCGGACAAGGTAATTTGTGTTCTTCTCTTCTTTTCTTTTGTTTTTGTTTTTCTTCTTGCTTCCATTACTATGAATTTGGTGCACACACATTGAAATACATGATTTTGCGTTAAGACACTACCAATAACCATAGCTGATGAAGCTGATGGGATACGTCTTTTGACATGTTCAAGCTTGAGAATTTCTGTGTTACCGCTTGCTAAAGATGAAGTAGGGTCTAGTTGAAAAAACTGAAGAATGTCAAAAGGTTAAAGAATAAGTTCAAGAAAAATGTTAAGTGGATTACACGGAGGGATAAAGTTACCAGTTAGAGATATAGGCCCCGTTCATTTCACCGATTCAAGTTTAAAATTTGAGTTTTAATGCAATTAAAAGCTCTAAAAAACAGTCACATTTTACTTTTTTACTATAGTAAAAAGCTCTCACATATAGTCACATCTCAACTCGAATCAGTCAACTGAATGGGCCCATAGGCTCTTCCATTTCTAGTTCTTTGCTGGCATCAAAAGAACCCTTTTGAGTTCTTCATGTTCTGGTGCTTCAATATTAACTAATCTTTCAGTTGCTTCCTCCTCAGCAACAAAGGGGGTTGTAATACTGACTAGTGCGAAAATGGCTATTTTTTATGCCTGGTTGCAAATGGCTATTAAAACTCCCACTGCTGCTAGCTCCACTGGACCTATATATTGGATCATTGATCAAATGTGGAGCCATAGTATTAGGGAAAAATTACATTTGAGTACCTGGTGTTGTAGATTGGTACCTTGTGTTTTTTTGTTGGTTTCTGAAATGATTTCGGATGCAGAAGTGTATGAATAACGGATTGTATATAACGAAAATTTTCATAAAACTTTTGAGATACTCTATAAATTATATTAATTTATGCATGAATAAATTAATCACATTAATTTATTTATCAAGAACATGATTAGGAATTATACCTAGCACCCTATTAGGATGATAACTTGTGTTCTTTGACCTCAAATGTTCCTCGCTCCAATGCTAGTTTAGAACACCCGAATCTTCCCGTCAATTCCTTGAATCTACAAAGAACGTGTATGTGGGCACACCTGAAACAAAACGGAATTAGCAAGAACACTCAAGATTTCTACGAACACCAACACATGCACGACATTGAATTTTTTGAGAAAGTTTTTCCTTCCCACTCTCTATAGAAATCCGGCTACTACCACTTAGTAGAGCAAAAATTGTCATCTCTAATTTTCTGTAATCTCCTATTTATAGAGTAGTAGCCAGATTCTCAAAAAAAAAAAAAAAAAAGTCTACACTTTATCTCCAAGATAAAACTTTTTAATTATCTCCCACTTCAAATTGAATTTGGAACGAAATTTCTTCTCCCTTATCTCTACATGGCCGGCCACCTGATAAGCGCATAATTTCATATAATTTTCTAATCAGTTTTCCCACGTTTCCTTGCTTAATTCATGAGCATTTCGTATTTTAATTATGTTTTTGTGGATTTTAGGTATTTCAAGGCTAAATAAGCAAAAATGGAGCAAACATGGCTAAAAAGCTCCAACAAGGCGAAACAGCGCCTAGGCCCTGCGTCTAGGTGCTGAAAAGGAAGAATGACAAAGCTCCTAGGCGCCGCGGTGAGGTCTTGTAGTGCCACGGCGCTACTTCGAAAATGGAGCAAACATGGCTAAAAAGCTCCAACAAGGCAAAACAACGCCTAGGCCCTGCGTCTAGGTGCTGAAAAGGAAGAATGACAAAGCTCCTAGGCGCCGCGGTGAGGTCTTGTAGCGCCGCGGCGCTACTTCGAAGACTTATAGATGCAAACCCATCAGTGCTGTGGCATTGTTTCAAGTGCACCCCGGCGCTACTTCGGTATTTCGCGCAGGAATTTCGGGAAACTTATATTTTGAGATGGATTCGGCCCAAGATCGATTGGGGGTATAAAAGGGACGTCAAGGGTATGAAAATGTGGATCTTTTAGGCAGTTTTTCAGAAGGAAAAAGAGAATGTGAAAAAAGTGAAGATTCAACTGGAGACAAAAACTCAAGCGGCAATCTTCAAGTTCTTCTGTTTTTATCTCTTTCTCTTGTACTTCAATGTTGACTTTGCTTAAAGCCTTGTTAAGTTTCATTATGCTAGGCTAGTTTTCTTCTAGGTTAAGGGTGAATTCGAAACCCTAAACATGACTTCGAGATGTTGATAATTAAATGTTAATTCCCAATTTTCAATTGTGAAATCGTTTATATTCTTCTGCAATTCTTGTCTATGATTATTATTTCAAGTTCTCTGGGTGGCCAGCTAAATGATGTTTGATAATAATCTATCGCCAAATTAGGGTTCTTGATCCGGAATTGTCTAGAATTCTAGTTACATGTGGTAAATTGTGCTTGATGATTATGGTCAGGTTTTTATGGATTACAATGAAGAATATAGCTTAGGTTGAATGAATCGCGCTTGTTGAATTTGTTGCCTTGATTAATCCTCTCCGTTTGGTACCTAGATTTGCTCCCTGATTCGAATCATGATTCGTGATTCGCTACAGTATTTTCTCTCACAAAAAATACACATAAATCAAAAATAGTTATAATCTCATGATTTGAATCCATGAACCAAACGGATCCGCCTTTCATTAAATTGAATTGAGAACGCTTGTTTTCTAGGTAGTTTGATGGGAAGAGTTTAGATAATAGCGCTTACCTTTATTTAGCAACAAATTAAGGAGAGATTGGGATAGCAGAGCATATTGTTATCTACGATTAATAATTTCACTTGAGAATTTGGAAATAATATTGATGTCAACTCTTGGATGATTGTTTAGTGGTGAAGAGTGAAACCTTAACCGCTTGCTTATCATTGATATCTTTCTTATTTATCTTTATTAGTTAATTGTTTAATTTGTAATTATTAGTGTAGTCATTCAAAACCTTCTGTTATTCATTTGTTCAATTTAATCTTTGGTTTTAATAATAAATTAGCTTAATCAGTCTTCGTAGGATCGACCCTTGCTAATGCTATGCTTTAAAAATATATTTTATAATAAGGATTTAAACTTGGTATGGTTAACGACACACAGTAAATTTTTGGCGCCGTTGCCGGGGATTGATTTTAGTTAATTTATTATTTGTTTTCTTTAGGTTAAGTTTGATTTTAGTATTTTTGTTTGTGTTATAGGCGTTTATGTACAATTAGGATTTGAACGAAAGACTCCAACGAATTAAAGATTACTTGGAATCATCAAGTTCCACGTCTCATCTTCAAATTCCATGGCACAAAATAATAGGACTCTTAAAGAGTTAGCAGCTCCTGATCTCGATCAACAACCGTTGTGCATCGAATACCCGAATTTAGAGGTAAACTTTGAACTGAAATCAGGTTTAATTCATCTTTTGCCTGTTTTTCATTGACTTGCCGGAGAGGACCCAAACAAGCATCTCAAAGAGTTCCATGTAGTATGCTTTAGTATGAAGCCAACTAGCATCACAGAGGAGCAGATCAAGCTTAGGGCTTTTCCTTTCTCTTTAGTTGATTCCGCAAAGGAATGGCTTTATTACATACCCTCTGGAACTGTGACTACATGGAATGAGATGAAGAGACTTTTCCTAGAAAAGTATTACCCAGCATCAAAGGTTGCCACCATTCGAAAGGAAATCTGTGGCATTCAGCAATACAATGGGGAGTCTCTTTATGACTATTGGGAACGCTTCAAGAGGTTATGTGCTAGCTGCCTCCATAATCAGATAAGTGATCAACTTCTTATCCAATAGTTTTATGAGGGTTTAATGCCAATGGAGAGAAGTATGATATATGCAGCTAGTGGGGGAGCACTTGTTGATAAAACACCGGATGCAGCCCAGAATGTCATTGCAAACATGGCTGCAAATTCTCAACAATTTAGCACTCGAAACGAACCACCACTCCCACCAAAAAGGGTAAATGAGGTAAGTACTTCTCGTGAACAACAAGTTTCAACACTTACCTCTGTTGTGCAATAATTGGCCCTAGGACAACAGGTAAAATCATGTAGGATATGCTACACTGTGGGTCATCCTACGGATATGTGTCCAACTCTTCAGGAAAGCACTCCAGAGCAAGCTAATGCAATTGGTGGATTCCCGGGGCGGGGCGAGGCAAAGGTATTATAGCGCTCTCAAGAATTAAACATGTTTAATTATGCTAATTATGGTTTATTAGTGTGCTTAAATTTGATTTTCTTAATTAATCAAGAACTTTTAGACTTACTTTTAGTATTTATAATTTTACCCCAGGAAGTGTGTGAAAATACATGCTTCCACCCCTATACTTTTATTTGTCTTTTCTTATTATTTTTCCCCCATTTTCTTTTCTTATCTTTTCTTTTCCTTATTTTCTCTCTCTTTCACTCATTACTCTCTCTCTCTCTCTCTCTCTCTCTCTCTCGTCTCTCTCTATCTCATCTCTCCCTTTCTCTATCTCATATCTCACTCTCGGTCTCCCTCCCTCCCAACGATCTCTCTCTCTCTCTCCCTCCCTCTCTCGTTCATCTCTCCCTCTCCCTCTCATTCATCTCTCTCTCCCTCTGTCTCAAAGTCTCCTCTCTCCTCAAACAGATTTTGGGCCAGATTTGAACAAAAATGGAGGTTTCCAAGAAATTTTCAACATCGAAGACTAGATTGAGGTAAAACTCTTTGAAACTCACTTTAGATTTTCGGATCTAGTCTTGTGGAGCTCATTTTTGTCAAGTTTGGTGATTTTTGGTTTAAATTTGTTCTCGAATGGATTTCAAATGGATTTTGATGAAACTTTGATGAAATTTGGGGGTTTTTGATTCTTTGTACCCATTTGTTGATTGGAACTTGGATTTACAAATTTCTATTGAGAATATGTTGAAATCGAACCCGAAATTTCAGGATTTGGTTTTGTTTCCCACAGATCGGCCATTTTTGCCCTGGAATTTTCCCCACCTATCGACCGGTCACCCCTTCACCGGCCGACCGGTGAAGTTACACTCCTCTGTCACCGGTTGACCGGTTCACACTAAAGCTGTCCCCAAACAGTTCAAAAACTCTATTTTGAACTTGAAACTCAATGTAGAACCGATCTAACTTCATTTGAGAACTCAAAATGAGTCGATTATTAGCCACCTTGATCCTTGTTCCCATTCGATTTTTTAGAATGAATCTCAATTCCCAAAGAATCATGATTTGAATTAAGAATCATTTAAAAACTTTGATTTTAAGTGAAGGCACACTAATATGATACAATTGTTTATAATTAAACAAGAATGTTTAGTGAGAAAGAATAAAGTCTAAATCATTTATTTTGATGACGAAGTTAGTGGTACGATTGGAATTAGAGCTTCAAAGGCAAGTGGAGCTAGGGCTACGTGAAGATAGCCATAGGTTTGATATCTAATAGGTAGGATATTCATGTACATATCCTTTTTAGCCTTATTTTAAATGATTTTCCCCAAGAAAATGTTTTAGAACAAAACATGTTTAAGGAAATTGATTTTAAAGGAAATAACATGAATAATGCTATTGAGTTTCCAATGATTTTGGAAATGAGGTTTTAGAGGGTATCATTTCTTGAAATGAAATATTTTAAGAAATGATATAACACATGGTAGCCACAGAGATTAGGATATGGGAATTGTATTCACTTCTTACTCAGTGGTGTTATGGCTCTACATATTTTCATTATACATATATTTTACTACTACGTGAGTATTTTCATTTCTAAAAAGGATGACCGCTTCCGGGTGTATGGCTTTGGACCGTGAGTACCTCTATTTATAATGTTTTATAAAATTATATTCTACTGGGCCTTCTGCTCACTTTTCTTATTTTAAATGTATTAAACCCCTCCAGGCGACGCGAGGAGTAGTGCGGAGTAGGTAGCTACTACCGGTGAGGTGAGCCCATCTTCAAGAAGTGAAGAGTTGTTTTTCCTTTCCTTTTATCTCAAACATGTACTAAATTGTGGATTGTAAACTCAAATATTGCTAGACTATGGTTGATGTCAACATTTACTTTTGTTTATATTCATATATCCTAAACTTGTGATTGATGTCAATTCCGAGCTAAGCAGTTCTGGTAATACCCGCTTGTTGTGTCCCATTGCATATCTCCTTGATATCCATTCCAAGAGAAGCCATACATGTAATTACCAATTCGCTTGTTGTGTCCCATTGCATATCTCCATGATATCCATTCCAAGAGAAGCCATACATGCTTTGAATGATCCACTAGCATCATTGAAGCATTAGACATTCAATTCTGAACTTCAATTAACTCGTTCTATTCACCTTAATCCATGTGCAATCAGTATCAGACCAATTTTATCATAATTGAATTTGGTTGAGGAGTTTTCTTACCCATAATCTTATGAGGTTTTGACCCCTCATTTCGTTCCAACAAGATGTCAATACTAGTCACGATATGGTCTTGGATCAAACAAAGGGAGAAAAAGGACGGCGGTATCCCGAGAACCATAGATGGTGGTGCACCTCACCGAATATGGCTACGTTGGCGGGTCCATAGGGAATGGAGGCTCCCAGAGTTTTTCATGAAAGTTTCGGTTCTTTTTGAAACTTTGGTCCTACACCCCTTAAATCAACTCTTTTGATTCCATTGGTATGGTCAATTTTTTTGTTTTAGAGAGAAATTCAGAGAGAGAAATGGATGAAAGGAGAGAGAAAGAGTGAAAATTTTAGAACTTAGCTTTAAAAATTTCCTCTAAATAAATATAATTTATTCCTGCTGAGGATTATTTTCTTCACTGCATAGAAAATTTAATTTTCTGACGAGTTCTTTTTTATGATTTACTTACAGTCCAATTTTAATTTCTGAATAATTCAATATCATTTTATATTCTTAATTGTGAATCAAATTGTTTCACATCTTAAAACTATTTATAGGCTCACATTTTTCTGTCATTCTCTCTCAAATTTCTTAAAATTGGTTGAGGAATTCTACTTTTTATTACCCATAATCTTATTTTCGAGTGTTTTAAACTAGGACATCCAAACTCATGGGGTTTCTTCATTTAGATCCTATCTCAAGTGTCTTGATAAGGAGTATCACCTTAATTTATCTTATATGCCAAAATCTGAACTAATTTCTCTTTGTAGGTTTGTGTGCACTAACTACTTCTTGGTGCAACAAAATGATGGTTCTAGCACATATCTTTTCAACACCATTTCATGGCAATGATGTACGCATCCTCACCAATTCTCTTTGGATCTTGAAAGCTAGCATGTACGTCCTCTCCAATTCTCTAATGGTAGGGATCTGGTTCCTCTCCTATGGTGACATCAATTTTAGTGTTCCCACTTAAACCTCAAAAAGTCTGTATGAAATGTCATGATGATCTTTAACTTAAAGCTTTTTGCATCTTGTACGCTTTCTCTCAGGTCTCGGAAAAATGGACTCGAGAACTCCATGCAACGTTACTATTTTAGAATTTTTTCAATTCGGCTAGTCGTTCGATAAAATAACTGAACTTGGTGAGCAAAAGTAAGCAGACTTGATCAGTCAATCGATGATCACCCAATCACATTGTTGTTGTCAGATGATATAAGCAATTCCACTACACATTCCATCATGATTTGATCCAATTTCCATTCTAAAATGTTGATCTTCTGTAATTCTTGTGCCGAATATTGATGCTATGAAATTGATTAAGGGTGGGTTTAATTAATTGATTATTGTTTAATAAATGTTTTTGACGTGTCAATTTAAATAGTTCAAAGGTATTTAAATATTCTTAGTATTTATTTTAACCTGTTCATTTTCATATAATAATTATGACACTTGTCCTTTCCCTTTCCTTTTTCCTTTTCTTTTCCCTTTTCTTTTTCTTATTTTCCTTTTTCCTTCCTATGCATATTCTCTCTCTCTCTCTCTCATTCCCTCTCTCTCTCTCTCTCTCTCTCTCTTCCATTTTGCTTCAAAATCAACCGGATTTCGAATTTGAATGTCAAGAGAAGGATTCAAGATAAGATTTCTAATGAACTTCTCTTGAATCTCAAGTTTTCGAAAAACTTATTTTTTAAAATGTATTTTGATTTTGAAAAACCATTTGTTCTTTGGACTTGATTTAGTACCTAGAACCCGGATCTAGTGATTTTCCTTTGAGATATTTTGATTTGGAACTAAAATTGTAGGTTTTTGGGCTTTCCGCAGGCTTTTTTGCCCTGTTGTTCTTCACAAGTTCACTTCGGGACTGCATTGGTTTGGGTTTTGACCCAAATTTTGTAGGAGAACCCAAATTAGTTTCATTTGGGACCTAGAGTAAATAGATTAGCATCTTTAATCCATTTGTTGGAATTAAAACCCTTGGAATGATGATTTGTGACTGTCAAAATGCTCAATTAGAATTGAATCCTAAAGTGTTCTCTTATATTAGAGCTTTCCATTAATTTACAAGGTATGATTTCTTACCCTTTCCTTTGTGAGCCTGTTTTAAAAAGAATTTTGGCCTTGCAAATGTTTTTAAAGAAAGGGCATGTTTGCAGGTCTAGGAGCGAAATTTAAATTTTGGTGAGGATTGTGATTTGGCCATGGATGGTATCGAGACCTTTTTTGAGTACAACAAGTTACATAGCAAAAAGCTCTTCCGAACTATTCATACATAAGTCATAATTTTATATCTATCACTTTCTTGTTCAATTGTGTGGTGTGTCACACCTTTAACCCCATAGTGATATGATGTCTATATAATCTTTTATGTCATCTCTGGATCTGATATCGTTGTCCTCATTATTGGTTCAAACCATGCTATTTGAAACCTTTTACATATGTCTCGAGGTGCTCATATCATTCATTTTCACCTTATTTGAAGATAAACATTTTTTTTTTAGCGTCTTGATATCATCACCCTTGGTGGTAATCATTTAAAGAAGACTTGTTCTTTCGTTCTTCATGTATCCTACCTATGACTTTCTTCGTTCTCATGGTAGAGTATGGGACGTTCTTCATTCGCCAATATAATCAGCTTATAGTGAAGATCTGCTATATACTACTCTTTGATCGTGGGTTAGCAATCACGCAGAAAAAGACTTAATTGTAGCTTCTTTCCTTTCCGTAGAGGAGTTGCCTTGACCGTAGCTCTCTAATTGATAGAAAGATAAGGATGAAGGGTTAAAAGAAGAAAGTCCTTGTGTTAGCTCTCTTCTGAACTATTGAATGAAGCTTTATATATCTCATTCAGACTTGTATTCCAAGCATCATTCATCTTGAAGTGTCAATTCACGCGATCACGAAATTTATGGTGTTATCTTGCTCATCCAAAAATTCAACTTCTAATTTGGCTTCCCATATTTTGATGCATCATGGCGACTAGACTCGCCATTCGATCATGAGAAGACGTTCAAGCAATATTGGCATGTCAATCGTCCGACTATGTCATTACGTAAAGGTCATTACTTACTAACTATCGTAATCTACTTAACATAAACTTAATTCAACTTACTTGGGCAGTGTAGAATTGGATGCTCAGCAGAATGTGGGTGGGTAGCAGAAACTTTTCTCTGATACCAACTGTGACGAGCTTACTTCTAATCATCAAACCTACATATGTACATAACTTATGCTTTAACATCAACTACTCATAGTTATGAATATTTAGCTACATTTTTTTCCCTTCATGCAGACATAACCCTAAATTACCGTTCACATACCATTGTCATTCATTTGCAGTTTGCATAATAGCATCATAAGAACATAAACATACTTTGTGACTTGAGGTTGCTAAACATAACCTCATAGTCTCGTGATCTTTACTTGCATTACATAACCTAACTATATCCATAAATATGGTCTACTTAAAACACATTGTAGCGCTTACCAATTGCGTGTAGATCCCATTACCCACTGGCCTACATCCCACTGCTTTCATCCTTTTCTGCATGCCCAACATACAGGTTTCAGGGAGCCGGTGTCTTACCCAAGCTTCCTACAACACGGACAAACGTAATGAGCTTTCACTCAGTAAGTAATAGTAGATCGTATCAAAAGCATATAATAATGCATACCCATATATGCATTCATGTCATATATCCTAAGACATTTTGTACTTCTAGAACGTATATCGCTTTTGTTCTGCTTCTTTCATTACCTACTTTGTTCAGCTTTCGTCTCTTTTTAGTCATTCACATTGTGTTCTCATGTTCTGAATGACATTCATATTGTGTTTTTCTTTCTTTTCATTCATCTTTACGAATACTATACCCTTATCTGGAATGACTTTATTTTTTTCATTTTCTTGTCTTTTACTTCTTAGGGACCCTGTCCTGTTGTACCATAGCGCACATAACCAGTGAGGAATGGGATAGCTAACCAATCTAACTCAGTCACAGTTTCATTTCTTTTATAGTCTCATAATAACCTTTCATTCAATGGCTGGTACAAACATGATGTTTGGTTTCTTACCGTTTATCAATTTTCTCATTGAAATTGTAACTTTAGTTAAATCTTATGACTTTGTGCATTTTTGAGCAATTTATCATGATTTCTTTATACATCATCTTTCTGTCATCTTTTCTCAGCATGATGGTAATTTCAATCTTATTTTGTGTTTTAACGTATTTCCATCAATTTTCTATGAATGACTTTGACTACTTTTCGCAGGGAAAAATTCTACTACTATTTACAGTCCATAAATACATTCATAACATCGTACATCTTAAAACATTCATAATTCATACATCTTGAATCATTCATAGCATCATACATTATTCAAGAAACACCATTCTTATTCTAACATTCATTGAGCATGTAATATACACAATTTTGTGCAACACAGAAGAATAAGTTCGTTCGTGTCATAGACAAAAGTAAACTACTGGTACTTACCTACTTTTCAGTTATAGCATAATTCTCTACTCGTCCAGATCTTCTATCCTTTACTGCTAAGTTATGTAAATAAACACCCATCCAGATGTGGGATTAACATTTAGTATGCTATATTATTTAGCAGTCATAAAAGAATTAAATCCTTTCTTAGAATGTATTTATCCTTTTTATTAAGGATTGTAAAAATTTATAATTTCTATTATAAGGACTAATTAAATCCTCATAATTGTCTCTATGAATTCATGAATTCATAATTAGCATATCTTATGGACATCATATGTTCTAAATTACTTGTCATTAATCATATTGTACTTCCCTCAATTGTGAGCTAAGCGGTTTTGATAATACCCGCTTGTCATGCCCCACTGCATATCTCCTTGATATCCATTCTAGGAGAAGCCATAAACGCTTTGAATGATCCACTAGCATCATTGAAGCGTTAGACACTCAATTATGAACTTCAATTAACCCGTTCGAATCACCTCGATCCACGTGCAATTAGTATCGGACCAATTTTATCAAATTGAATTTGGTTGAACAGAGGTCACCATTTCGTTTAGCATGTTGAAATTAGTCAGGATATGGTCTCGGATCATCAAACAGAGGTCGGTATCCTGAGAAAGGACACCTCACCGGAATATGGCTGTGGCGGTGGCGGTGTACGGCAACGAAGGCTCCCAGAGAGTTTTTCATCGGTGGACTTAGGTCCTACCCCCCTAAATCGACTCTTCTGAGTCGATGTGGTCAATTTCACACCATTCGGCCTGTAACAGTACATATTGGGACCAACAATGTCAGTAAAATGCGGTGACTCAAATCTCACATTTTCGGTCATGGATTTTTCTGGACATTATAGAGTAAGTGCTCCAAACAACATCCTCATCTTCAGAGCATCCCCTCACTAGAGCTTTATCCGCCTCACCAACCATACTTTCATCCTCCATCAACACTTTATCCACCAACGAAGCATCATACTAAAAACCTCCAAAGCAACTCGAAAACTGCTTCTGGAGCACTTCTCTATCAAAAGCCTTATCCACCTCTCAAGTCACTCCTCCATCAACTACTCGACCACTCCTCTTGCCATTCTTCATCCGTGAAGTTTCGTATTTATATATTTTACAAGCTCTCTAACTTGTTTTGCTAGTGCATCTCGAATATTCGGCAACGAAGAGGGCCCTAGGATCCGATTCCTTCGGTTCTCTTTGGGGTTAACCTACCCCACCTCTCCGTTGGAGGTCCTGATACGTCATCAACTCCAAAGGCCTGTTAAGTACTTTAGCCACATTGGAATCTCCATGAACAAGTCAAAGACTTACACATGTGCACCCCCAATATGTCATACCCTCCAAATCTACAAGACCCCAATAGTAGTTATCCTAAAAGAAGATTATCTTGTAAATAGGAAACTGTAAATAGGGGGTAAGAATCAAAAAATCCCTATAAGTCTCATTTTGAGCAAATTAGTTCGTGTATTCTTCTCCATTCTAATAGTAAAATTATTCTCTCTCTACTCACAATGGACGTAGCTCTCGAATTGAGAGTGAACCACTATAAATTTCTATGTTTTTTCTGTTTTGATTCTCGTTATTTGCATTAATTACATTTATTATTTATTATTTTGGTGCATTATTTAATTAGCTGAAAGATTCATGAATCTTGAGTTAGCAAATTTTCACTATCAACAACAATACTTATGAGAAGCATTTAAAATACAAGTGCAAGGATAGGAAAAAAAAAAAAAAAATCCCTAAGCTAGCAAACAATCTAGTGCAAAACTTATGATGGCCAATATCGCCTTTTCAATATATATAGCACATTTGCACAATCCAAGAGTGCAACTTTCTTTTTGTAATGGAATAAATAAAAGTTATAATTATATTTGATTTAAGTAAACAATATTCATTGAAAAGTCAAGCCCATATGTTCTCCTTATTAACCCCATAAGTTTCGGAGATGAATTAATGGAATTTTATTGGATATATATTTTCCATTTTCCGGGACTGTATAAAATTCCTGTCCACAAGGACCACTCCAAATGCACAACTTATATTGAATGAAAGACGTAAGCTCTTTCATATTGAAGAAGCTAACGCCTCATACTCCAATGTACCTTACGATACTCTCTTCAACTAGTTTCTTTAGGTCTCTAATCTTTTAAAAATATATATTTTTGATTAAAACATAACACTTAAACTGTAGAACTAAGTTTATCATGTAAAATGTATGTGCAAATGATGGCGAAGTAAGTCAACATTGTGAAGAAACGAGGCAAAGAGAAGAATATATCTTGAAGAAACGAGGGAAAGAGAATAAGTAGCCATGACTTAAATTAGGCCGAATAACCCGCGTGTCCGAGCTGTATGTCGGTAATAGAGATCGATGTAGTCGACATACAGGCGCTTCAAGCTGGCATTGCAGGGCGGTTCTCGTACGCAGTATTGCCGGAGACCTCAGTCATAACAGCTTATGGTAATGATATCTTCCACTAGAAGAAAAAGGTTTATTCAGTAATATATTATATATGCTTTGCTCTTTCTATTTTTTCTTTTTTGACAAAACATGGTATCCATTCCATATTAAGGAAAGGAAAAAAAAAAAAAAGGGAACGAATGGTGATGATCATTGTCACCTATTTTCAACTAGTATATGTACACAATTGTGTGGCAAAGGTGTAATATATTTGTTCGACTTGCGAATTGATAATATGTTATTAGGCATATTTTTAGCAATGTAAGGGTTCTGTAAATGTCCGAGAAGGACATGGATCATGTTGGTTCGGGCTTCGGAGTGCTGTAGAAGATGTACATGTCCATGTAGCCTAGTCCGTGAGCGGAGATCTACAAACCTAGTGAACCAATTACCTTCATTTTTTTCTTTTTTTTTTTTTTTTTGGAGGGTAAGACCTAGAAACTTCATTAAGGGCAATCGGTCAAAATCAAATAAAAATAATTGAGGGATCAGGCCATTTACAAGCCAATCGGGCTCTTTCGATGACGATGCTGCAAACTTCACAAGTGTGTAGGGCGTCATATTGACATTTCTAGCAATATGGTACGTAGAATTTGCCCACCACCCGCTGAGAAAGAAATTAAGATGAAAAGAGAAATATGAGAAACAATAGCACTAAGAAGAGAAATTGAATTTGAGCTTTATGGCACATACTGCGTTGAGAAAATCACTCTCAACCAAAGAAGGTTAAGACCAGCATCAATAGCAAAGGAGATCGCCTCTTTGATCTCTGATCGCCTCTCCGATCACCTCTAGTTTAGCTTCAATCGACTAGCAATTTGGCGCGGCCAAAAGGAGAAGCAAGCTGGGGAAGCCTTAAATTTTGACTAGGCATCTAAAACTCGGTGATGAAACGCTGCGCTGCTTCCACCAAACTTGAGGCAAGCCTTCTTCTTAATTATTCTGGTGGATGAAAGAGTTTCTATCAGACTAGAGAGACCAAATATTTGCCACAAAGATTCTTAAAGCAGCTCAATCTTTAGCCACAGCTTCAAGGAAATTAAGGAGATCCTTCACAGTTTAATTACGACTATTTTAATACATGAATATTGGTATTCTTGCATACCTGAAGAGTTTAATATTCTTATGCACAACCAAATACAGTCCTATGTTATTCCTGAGAATCTAAGAGAAGATTCTTATATAATGATTGCTGTATTCAACCAAACGTCCTAATCCAAGTTTCTTGTGAACCATATTATTACCTTTTATCACTTTTCAAGTATTGTGACTAATGAACTTACTGATTACTGCATACCAAACACTCTAAAGCTTCAAATGGTACACCAGAAAGGAGAACAAAGCCAGACGGGGTCAGCCCGAGGATCATTATCAAATTGGTTACAATCTTTTTCTATCCGTGAGGATCCCATTATAGTGCCTTCTACTTCTAATAGGCTATGAACTACATCAGAATCATTCTCAACAAGAGGACGGTGTGAAAAATAGTTTCTAGTTGGGGTATTCATTGGTCGGTTGGTCGGTATCTGATATGCTTCAATGCCACTTGATTCTCAAATTTTTTGTAACAGATAGTGGCATGTTTGAATAGAAAATTCAAATAAAAATGCAATTTTTTTTAAGAGAAAACGTTATAACAAAATAGCAAAAAGGTTTGAGTTGTGGTTAATACTTGCGAAACAGACGGGTTACTAGTTTCTAGACCATTGACATCTTCTCGAGGTTAGAGAGACGTTAGCCCCTTCACTTTCGCCAATATTGTATGAAATCTCTTGATATTACAGAAAAAATCTCCAACTAATTAAATACCAGCTCACTTAACTAAAATATTTGGACAAGTTTAGGAAAAGAAACTGGACTTGTCAGTTGTAACTTTCACTTGAAAGCCAAGCGGGAAAATACATATACTTCTGTCGTAACTAGTGCTCAAGTTATAAGTTTCGTAGAAAGCTAGAAAATTCTGTTGAAAGTTGGTAAAGCCAGTTTAATGTCGGAAAAATAAATAAGATGAGAGCTGAGAGTCCTGGAGCTGTATCTCAAAAAAAAAATATATATATATATATATATATAAATTTTTCCTGTTAAAAAAGTAGATCACAGATTCTTACTTTTGCTTGACATGTACATATTCTATATATCATAGTTTTGCTTGATTGTTCTTTTCCTGAATCAGTCTATATACACACAAGTTGACAAAGATTTCTTCTTTCCATCCATTTTAGTATTGTTATGCACTGGCTTGGAATTGGTTATTAAGCTTACTTGTTATCTTTTGATAACAAACCTCCTATTCTCATTAAAAAGATCAGTTTCTTGACTATTCTCTTGTGACATTTGCATAGAATTTTAATGGTTTCAAAATAAATTAAAAGACTTGGCAAGTTAGCAACAGATAAAGAGAAATAGTAAGAATCAAGATGATTACAGCAATAAAGCAAGACAACAATGACGCCCATGGTGGAGTTGTGTAATCTATTTCAAGCCGCCTTTCGTTTTTTGCATGTATGTAGCCTTGTAGAGAGATCTAGAAACACATTCTTGGTGCAGATAATTGGTACTAAGCAAATTAGACGCCGTTGCACAACTCAGATAATGATGAAAAGCTTGTGCTCATCTCCGGCCAAGCTTGCCCGTTGCAACTCTAGAAAATGGTTTCATGAAAAACTTGGGCTCATCTCCGGCCAATTCGAGTTCAGATTTGAGTTTATTGCTAACACTAGAAAAAAGTTAGATGGATTGTTTGAGAGGTTTTACTGTAACAAAACTCAAATTCTAAAGCAGCTTCGGTGAATCATTGGTAGACCAGTGAGCTATTACGCTTTCCTCAAAAGGGCTGCATTTTGGCGTCTGCTTCCATGTATACTTCAAACGTGTTTCTACTATGTATGGAAATTAACTCATTCCATAACGCTCTTTACTGTGGTTAATCTTTGTTTTGTAGTTGACATTTGGCTTAAAAATATAATTTTCTGAAATTGCAGTGCTATTTCTCCCTGGAGAAGAGGGCCCTATTTAGTATGATAAGACCAAATCTATGTAGTATCTTTGCCATTGATGATGTTGCACTTTTTTTTTTCTGAGTTTTAATCAGATTAGACCATAGTATTTGAAGAATAACGGCGCCTTTGGCCGATTAATTATGACTCCAAATTATTTTGAGTTTGCAGAAATTTCAATGTCAATGTTATAAATTATACAAGCAACAGTTTCCCCTACACTAATGGTACATGTATGCAATTGCTACCCTATTTCCTACTATCCTTCTCTAACTAGAAATTGTGAATTCTAAGAACAAAATCTACTTAGAAAAACTGGGATATTGGATTCTATTAAAAAACGAGACTGCATAACATAAACCAACGCGTATGAGTTAGTATCCCCATCGTCTCTTTCGAGTTATGAATCCGATCGTGCTACATTTGACTTGGAGATTGATAATGCAGATGATTGCAACCTGGAACCTGTAATTTGTAGAATAGGAGTGATTCACTGACTTTGTTACAGCTGAAAAGTAACGGATTAGTTAACAAAAAAAAAAAATAAATCAATCAATCAATTTAAAATATTTCATATTTCTGGCTGATCAAACAAAAAGAAAATAGAGAAATGATTAGGCTCTGTACTCAGCTAATTCGGTTAGCTGATTCCACGAGAATGGTTATTCATTTCAAGGAAAGCAAATCTTATACTATGGTATTAAGGAAAAACGAGCTGAATGATTCTTAAGAACCAAGCTCCTTAGTATGCTTTGTTTTTGTTTGATTTCTACTTATCAGAATGCAAGTAACTGCAAGTAGTCTTCCAACAACAAAAGGGGTATAAAAGAGGCTGATCAAAACAAAGTATTTTGGGTCTATCTGCTATTTGGAACAGCCAAAAATGGCTAAAAATTTAACTGCTATGTGTTCAAGATTTTATAAGCTTGTATTTGTGCACTTGCTCTTTAAATTAGTCTGCCGTGTCCGTCAGCATACTGAACCGACGACATTTAACCATAGTAAATGCTGTCATCAAATGCTGACATTTCTTTAACATGATGCGATAGCGGTCTAATGACAAGTAACTACTCTTAAGTTTTTGCCGTTACTTTTCCTTTGTTTACTAAGGTCATCATAGATTATTAATGTGTGCATTCCTATTATTAGCAAAATCTCTAGAAGACATGTATGTTAGATCCTTTTTACAACAAATTGCAGATTATATATGTGATAGAATGAGCCTTCAATTGTATCAGGTATACTAATTCTTATTGTGATCACAAGCTAGACAACAATTTTCTGTTCTTTTGGCTGCTGTTCATTAAATTCATGAACACACTAATTAGCTATTTCTTAGAGGTATATATGAGTATTTTCAAAAAAGGTCTAGAAAAGGATAACAGTTAAAGTTCAACATAAAAAATATCAGTCTATTGACCTGGGTTGGTAACCATTATTTATAACTGCATGCTATAATTATTAGCTCCTGAGATATTTGAAAAACTGTTGTTTCAGAAAGATTTTATGCCCATAATGTCAATAACATATGTGATTGTTTGTGTTAGTAAATACCAACTTAAAGTCTCTGCAATAGAATAATTTCTCTCTTACAGGAAGCAAAATAATTAATGAAACCGAGACCATACCGTTAGTTATGCATTTGTTTCTCCTTTTTCTCTGGATCCATATTACAGGAGTTTGAACTGCAGCCACTGAACTTGAGATTCGCTATCCGTTCTTTTCCATTTAGCGTATCGATATCACCTTCAAAATTGCCTGTGTGAAGCTTATAATTTAAGCAATCCTCCGTTAGCTCGGACTTCTCCATATCAGTCACCTCTTCAATTTCTTCAACCATGCGCTCATCAGGCTTGCTCAAACCACAATACAAATTTTTCATCTTTAACGGATCCTCGTATGTACAAGGCTTAGCCACAGATAATATATCAACAACTGATTTCTTCTTGTGCCTTCCCTTATGCCTTCTTCGCTTAACTCTCAGCCTCTTGGTCGAATTCATTGTCTCATTGCACTGATGATCATGGAGGAGCGATCCTGACATGGCAGCAGAAGGTTGATTTTTGGAAACTATGATACTAGAAGTAACATCAGAAATGAGGTGATTATCATTGTCTTCATGCTCACACGTATTGCTAGAAAGAGATAGATGGCGATCATCTTTGACGTCACCACAAATATTGGATACCGTTTCGACAGTCTTGATCAAATTGCATTCCTCTTTCGAAATAGCCTCCTGGTCTACAGTGGTTTGATGAATTCCATGGACGGGACTAGCTATACTTTGTTTACTTTGTTGGGAACAATTCAAACGCCTAAGACCTCTAATAGATTCAATAGCTATATGGTGGGGTTCAAATGGTGGCAAGACATCGTTGATACCGTGACTTAGACACATCTGCAAGGTACTTTTCTGGAAATGGCCAGTTGTGGAAGAAATCTTTCTGACGATAAGCAAGAACATATTGTCTGCAATATATATATATATATATATATATATATATATATATATATAAAACTAAAAAAGTGAAACACTTATTCATTAAATAAACATATATATCTTGAGATGCTTGGAAGAAGGAAATTGATGTGCAAAAATATTGATAGTATAGAGAGAATAGAATAGTAATTTAGCTCATAGTCGCATACATAAGAACCAAAGTTCAAAGACAAAATCCTACCTATTATTCAAAAATAAATAGATAATTAAACCTGAATTTTAAAATAAAAAAAATTGGGCAAATTCAAATATAAAATTAGAATCATCCCTTTTATTTCGATGATTAAATTAAAATACAAATTTCAAGCTTTATCTTCTACTTAGTTGAAAAATAATCTATGTTAAGCAAAATGCAAAATCCTTAAGTTTCTTTAACTCCTGCAAATAATACTCGAAATTTGACTTTGAAACATATGAATAGAGCAAATGGAAACAGAAATCTACATCAGAGATTCATGAAAATAAGCAGTGCAATAGGGAAAAATACAGATTACCACATAGAAAAAAGAAAAAAAAAATTAGCACCATTATCTTCTGTAAACAGAAATGATTACCTTATTGAGAATGATTTGAAATCTGGTTTCTGCAGAGATTGCAAAACCTCATGAAGATTTTGCTGCTGCTGAGACATTATTATATATAGAGAAGAAACAGCTCAATTACGTTTTGAGGAATCCAGCTAAATAGTTAATTATGATAACAATCACAAGGAAAACAACAAAACCCAGTTCGAAAAATACTTTCAGAGTATATGAAACATAAATGAAACAAAAATCACGAGCTATCAGATCCAATTGACCCGGAAGAACAGGCAAGAAAGTCGTTGCAAAAAGAGCCTAAGAATAAATGGGAAACTGGGTTCAATTTAAGAAAACATTAACGTTTGGATAATGGGATCCAATTGACCCGGAAGAACAGGCAAGAAAGTCGTTGCAAAAAGAGCCTAAGAATAAATGGGAAACTGGGTTCAATTTAAGAAAACATTAACGTTTGGATAATGGGAAAATTTCGATAGAAAAAGCGGTGAATTGGGAAGAAACAAGGTAGGTTTTCGAAGAAAATAATAGCTCTGAGAAAGAGAAAAAAAGAAAAAAGGGACGAAAATATTTAGGATAGAATAATAATGTGTTTGTGTGTTGGGAAAGTACAGAGCAGAATTTGTTTCGTAGAAAGAGGAATCTACATTGATGTGATTGAAAAAGAAAACAAAAAGAAGAAGAAGGGAAATTCTCTTCTTCTTGTTTTGCGGAGAGAATAATAATAATATAACGAACAGAACTAGTTTTCGTTTTTACACGAGTTTGAGTTCGTTCATGAGTTAGAAGAGACGGAGCTTCAAGGAAACAGTACAGAGAGGGAAAGTGGAAGTAACATTCACTTGTGGGGTTTTCTTTTCTGTTTTTTTTTTTTTTTTTGAGAGATTTTTTTTTTTTTTTTTTTTGGATAAGTTTCATTTAATTAAAACAAAATATACTCAAATTCGACCTCGAACATTGATTGGATCCACCAATACGGGTGAAACACAAGTGTCGAGATCCAATAAGAAAAGACCTGTTAGGCACATAATTATCAAGTACGACTAAGGCTCGATAGATAGAACCACTACAATCGAGAGATTAACCTAGTGAACCGAGAATAAACCCCCAAATAATGTGGACACAAGTGACAAGACATATAATTAAATATATTCAGATAACATCACCCATAATATTATAAATGGGTGTGACGCATTAACAAACTCAAAAGGCGGAAAAACCACCTTCGTTATTATAGAACTAACACTAACAAAACAACATAAACCAACACCAAAAAGACTAATGTATTAACGTCTTTATTACAAAATAATAAAAATAACAAAAAAACAAATAGCCATAGAAAATAGGGAGAACTCAACAGCAACAAGTCAGCCATCGCCACGGAATAGACAATTGAATCTGAGAAGAGTCGCCACAAAAAGAGCATAACTGCCGACCCTAAAACCAAATGAGGAGATCCCCGAGGGAACCATTGTACTAGTGGGATCGAGACTCCCATGCCACAAGCACACCAGAAACATCCTGCATCTCGCATAATCGGAAGCTCCAAAGCTTCCATCTCTAGTAGCAAGCACCCCACATATTACGCCTCTAAAATCCGTCAACCACAACCACCACCATACCACACCCATCAGCCGCAAGAACTATCCACGAGACTCAAGGTACCATCACAGGGGCTGGGAGTCTGATGACCAATCAGAGGCGGCATCCAGACTCCAGCCCTAAGAAGAAAACCAAAGAGAGAAACTCTAGCTGCCTCAACAAAAGTGAGACAGAGGAAAAAGAAAAATAACTTTGGGTTAATTTTTTTTGTTTTTTTTTTTCCTTATCATATTATTATTTGTAGGTGAAATTATAGATGAGTTTATTCAGAAACAAGGCAATTAAAAACTCTTTTTCTTCCTGTAAAAAAAATACTAATAATTTGGGAGCAGCAAATAAAATTGAAGTGGGAAACTACATGATCTACAAAGAGCAAAGAGCAACTTCAATTTTTTTTTAAGTAGTTTTCTCGGATTTCCTATTATTTTCTTACTTTATGTGTCCTTAAAGTTGTCTCTGGTTTTTTACTAGAAAAATTAACAAAAAACAATCGATAAACATGAGTGGAAAAGCTATTGTTTTGCATTGTAATGAATCGAGTTCATCTAATCAAGGACGACAAGAAGGGTGATTTAGTTCTTAATAACATACCACCAAATCCCGATTATTGTGTTAATCCAAGTAAGCTTTAAATCTTACCACAGTTGTATAGAAGGTTTCTACTGCAAAGTTCTTAATACCCTTTTTCTTCAAGTTTATCTTTAAGTTAATGATGATTTTCTCTTCAGATTTGATGCAGTTTCTGTCATCTTATGGGAATGTGTAGAGCCTAAAAGAAGAGTTTAACACTCCTACAAAAGAATTTAAGAAGCTAATACCTAAACTCAACTTTCAAACAAAATGTTATCAAACCCCAATTAACTTCCTTATTTTGCATCTGATATTGTGTCAAGCTAGACAGATTAGAAATTTAGGACGTCACAGTTGTTGGGCTCAATTCTGTTGAGAATTTCTTTTTCTTTTTTTTTTCCTGCACAAGTGTTTTGTATGAGTTATCAGTCAAATAATTTGATTAACCGGCGTGTCTGACTCGTCAGTCACTTTTAATCTGTTTGTCAGGAATTACGTCTAGAAGCTAATTTGTTGGCAAGCATGATAGCAGTACTGCTTTAGCAGCTTCTCTCATTGATTTCTATTGCTGCTGTTGAAAGATTTGGAAACATTTTGCTCCACATTCTCATAATATTAGCTCTGATATGGAGATTGGATAGCTTTCCTTTTGTTATAGATTGAAAACTAGCACGCACATTATATGATTCGCACTTTCTAGTTCTTCAATTTTTGGTTGAACATTTCTCTTCAGAAATTGGGTCGATTTTAGTTGTTGTTCTGTCATCACTTAAGAAGTTTTAAAAATGCTACTGATGTTTGTGAAGATGTATAATATCCAAAAGATAATTTTTAAACTTTGATTAGTTGAGCAATTCTTGAAGGCCGTGTTGAACCCAAAATGAAACCTGGCCTTAAGAAAGTGAAAACTTCCCTTTTTTCAACATTGATAAGTAAAATCTTGTTTTATGCCAGTTGGGTTTCCTTTATATGTAGTAATAAAATCTGCTTTTTTTATATAAGTTTTTTTTCCTTCCTTTGGGTGCTTTGGATAGGAAACTGTGCAATAAATTATAGACCAAACAAAGTAACATGATTAGTTCTTTATAGTTGTGTTATTCTCTTTGTTTAGATAAATAGATGTCGCTAATCTTTGTTTATGTATTTCTGATTTCATTGAAAAAGCCTGCTGATTTTCTCACTGACCACACTAGTGTTTGTTGAAGGCATGAAGGTTGGTAGAGACAGAATCTAAACGAACAAAAACCAAAAAACAAAAAACCTGAAATTATGAAGGTGAAGAGCAAACTAGTGTTAGCATTGCTACTTTTGCTGGTATGCAAAGAGAATTCGGCTCTTAAAACTGGTTTCAGAGTCTATCGGAGAATAATCAACAGAAAGAAAAATTGATAGCACGAGTGAGAAACCGTTCTTTGCTAGGAAAGTGACTGCAAAAATGACTTAAATGAATCTAAGAACGACTGAAATAAGAGTACTTAGTTTTTAATAACAGAGCTCTAGTATTGTGTTAATAATCCAAATTTAGGCCAAAACTAAAATGACAATGCCATTACTCTTGGTGGATTTTCCCGAGAACTCCCGAGATCGCGACACGTGTCAAGAATCGATCGGAAACGGGAAACCGAGATCTAGACCCATTGACCGAAACCTATCTCGATCAAGGGCGGGGACGACCACAATCGAGGTAGTAAGACCTAGGCCGAGACCGAGATCGAGACCAAGGTCGACTTGTGGTGTCAATTGCAAGTACACGATATCGCTGACAAGCAATAAAGAGTGAGTTTAAAAGTATCAATCACACGAGGATAACATATTCATTAAGTACTAAAATTGGATAATTTTAATTTTATTTGAGTAATCAAAAAGATGAATTTTGATTAATTTTACAAAATTAAAATTTAAAAACAACAAAATTTAAAAATAATAATAATAAGAAATTTATTTTTTAAAATGACCAGATAAGGATAAAACAATGATTATAGAAATGTTGGGAATCATGATTCTATCAATATTAATTGAATTTAATATATTTAAACATTATTGTGATTTTGAGATCATGTTATGTTGCTGGCCAAATCCTCTTATATTTTAAGTACTCTTTTTCAAGTTATACATAAAATATACATTTTCATAAATAAAAAAAAAAAAAAAAAAAACTCACTATATCTCTATGTAGATTAAATTACAAAAATGTTCATTAAGATTAAGGGATTCAAAAATGACAACATAAAAATAGATAGATATATCTCTATACTATCTCAGAATTTACGGTATTTATTTGAGGGGAAAATAACTTTTTCCTCTTAAATATGCTTATAAACATAAGGTTCATCCTTACTCTATTGGACTCCATAAATCTTGACAACTTCGTGAAATCTTTTTATTCCAAGAACGGTAAGCATGTTTTTATCCATAAATGAATTTGAGCAACTTGTAAACCTTACCTTCCTGACCCTTAGCCTCAAAGCTCTTTGATTGTACCATATAGATACTTTCTTTAAGATAGTCGTTCAAGAACGCCGTCTTGGCATCTATTTGCCAAATGTCATAATTGAGAGCAAGAATTGTGGATAAGAGAATGCAGATGGACTTTAGCATGGCTACAGGCAAAAAAAGTTAACACCACACAAGAGTTATTCGGGGGTGATTGCCCTTCTAAGGGTGAAAATGCATTTGAACATCGGAAAAGGCTGCCTCCCAAATGAAGAGCAACCATGATGCGTATGGGTTCCCAAATGAGAGATAGTTGACAAAAAATTGAAGTTAAATTTGATATATATATATATATATATATATATATAAAAAACCCCATCGAAAAAGCGGGGAAGGAGCTTCAGAACTATGTCGGTATCTTGGCTCGAGAATACATGCCAATTAAAGTAGATGATTGGAGATTAGAAGAAAATAAAAATAACATAGAGAGAATTTGGCATGATATAGTTCAACGTTTCACTGTTCTGGAGACCGCAAGGAAATATGAGCTTACATGTGCATGAAAGATGGCTCGGGACTTTAGGATTAACCTACATGATGTTTGTAAAGCCTTTGAATGATACTCCCACATTCTTTCAACTCTCGCAGAAAGTTAAAAGATACTACCCTTCAATTACTTCTGATATGTGGAAGAAGTTTGTGGAGTACAAGCTTAGTCCGACTCGACAAGTCATGTCTAAAGAAGCATAAAAAAAGCAGGGTACAAGTACCCGTACGGGAATGCTCAGAGGCCGCTCAACAATGATTAGTACTATATAAGATTTATTGATTAGAATTTAACTGGTAACTATTTTCATAAAATACGAATGATCTTAGAATTTTCAATGATAAGTCGACAAAAGGATCTCCTCTGACTTATAAGTGTTGTCATCAAGGAGGAGTGTTCCAAGAACAAGAGAAGCAAACATGAATTTCTTTAAGTGAGATTGTGCTTAATTAGGTGAGTACAAATCTCACCCACATCATGAATATAATGATTGAAAGATTTGTCAATTAAATTTCCAAAAATGAACACGATATTTAGATAACAAATTTTCACGATATCCTTTGTATTTTGATGATGAGTATTTTGTGGTGCATTAAGACACTTCTATGATTAAATTAAGAATGATATTAATTGTTATTATTTGAAATAAGATCATGGAATAGAAATTCTCAGAATAAGAACATTTTCGTGAAATTTTGACCACAAAAGTAAAGAGTCTTGGTTGTAACCAGAGACTAGCAATTTCTGCTAAGATGAGATTCAATAAGGGATCGGAATTACAATTCCATAAAATTAAGAATTAAATTTCCCAAATCAATTAATGAATAACAACGCGAGTAAAATACGTATTGCAACAGTAGTAGCAACAATAATTTTAGTCATGTCATATTTCATGTCATACTGCAGTCTAAGTTATGGATACTATCAGTATAAAAAAAATACCAAAAGTGGAACTCATAGATAAAAATTTATTGTGATTTGAGCCAAATCAAATCGAGGTATCATCACAAATAATTCCAATACAATGGATAGAAATTGATCAAATTTCAAATAGAAGGCTATGATTAAAGCATCATTTAACAAGCAAAAAAAAAAAAGGCAAATTGGTGCCACTTTAAGGGAGGAAAAGGACAAAAATTTCCTTCCTCCAATACCATGTCAAGTCCAATTAAAAGTTATACAAGAAATCTTTCCAAATTTAGAAGAAAGACCACTAGGTATTAAGCTTAAAACAAAAATATAGAATATCTTTGGTTTCAATCTCAAAAATGTTTTTTACATTTTTTGAAGAATAAAAATTGAAAATAATCTCAAAAACGCGTTTGGTTTGTGTTATCTTAAAAATTGAAACTGAAAACGTTTTTTTTTCCTTTTCATATTTTGTATATATTTCTAAAAACAGTTTATACTCGTTTTCCATTTTCTTCTACTCTCCTTTTCTTCTTTCCTCATTGTTCTTCGTTCTCTTAAAATTTGCGGAACTTAAAATTTTTTAAACATTTTTTTAAACATAAGAAGGAATACTTTCATAATTTGTAACAATAATTTCAAATAAGTGAATCACTAAATTTCTTAAAGATTTTCTCAAAAATTAAAATAATCTCAAAACCTTTGGTTTGTGTTATCTTAAAAATTGAATAGCATTTGAACTCTTGTTTTTCATATTTTAAATATATTTCTAAAACTAGTTTTTAATTGGCCATCTCATTTTCTTCTACTCTCCTTTTCTTCTTTCCTCATTGTTTTCGTTCTCCGTTCTTAAAAAAACTTTTAAAATTAATCGATTTATCATCATGTTTAAAATTCATTTATTTTCCTCGTCGCCCGGAGTTCTAAAACTTAAATACTCGGGTAGGGGATGGGCTTCCCCCCTTCAACTCTTCTCCCATTTACTCTGTAGCATAAGCATAACACACATTTTCATGTATATTAATGTTTATTTAATATATTATTATTTAATATATTTAATATTATTATTTATTTAATATATTATTATTTTAAATGTTATTACATGTTCTTAAAAATTAAACCACCAAACACAATTTTAGTTTTTTTTAAACTGAAAATAATTTTAGAATAAAACTACCAAACGCATTTTTAAAAATGATTTCAAAATAAAAATAAAAATATTTTCATTTTTATTTTCATAGAGAAAATAAAATCATTTTAAAACGAATTTTAAATACACCCATAGTTACACCTAACAATAATTTAAAAAGTGTAATCATCACACATAGAAGAATGCACAAATTTTTCTCAACTCCCAATGAAGGTAACCATCCATGATGAAGGCTTTTTAAGCAAATATTTCTTGCAATTTAGTCCCTCATCACTCTTAGTCTATAAATAGGTGAGGCTGAAATTTTAATTGATCATTTGCTCTCTTTTCTCATTTTCTCTCCACCAAAACCGGCAGCCTCTCTCCCTTTGTGACTCTCAAAATTTTCTCATTCTACCCCCACAATCTTGCTTTCTAATCCACAACGAGAGGATCTAAGTCCTAGAGAAGGTTCGGTAAGGAATCTACACTCTAAAAACTTGGTTCTCTTGTCCATTCTTGAACTTTCTTTCAAAATATTAAAGGATGTGTTTCTCTTCCTAGGATTGTCACCAAGGAGGAGTCTAGGACTTCCTTGACCAATCCAAGTCTCAAATCTAAGGTAAAAGCCTCAAAAATCCAAACTTTCAATAATTGTTGTGTTTGTGTAGAAAAAGTATTGGTATTCTTTTAGTGATTTTTCCTCTACTTTATATTTTTGTATGATAAAAGTTATGATCTCCTTATAGCTGTGTTTTTAGAACTTGAAATCTGGTTTTGAATGATACAAATATGGTAACAAGTAAAAGATACCAACTTTTAGTAGACTTGAAAAAGTCTTGTGGAAAAACCTAAACTTTGAACTAGTTTGGTATAAAATCTAAAGTTTAGCATGAAAAATGGTTATTATCGCACAAAAATATGAGCTTTCATACGCTAATATATGATTTATTGAGTCTGGAAACTTTGGTACAGTTTCGAAAAACATTCAAAAGGTTTTATGGATGAAAATGCCCCTAGGTCTAAAAAAGAGCAAAATTCCAAAGGGCGTCCTAGATAGAAGCGGATTTTGGCTTAGCTCAAGCAAGCAATATTGTAGATCTAGATTATTAGAGAAAAGTTCAAGTTTGGTGTTTTTTCAAATTCTAAACGGATAAAAAGTTATTGCGTTTGGAAATTGAGTTGATCAAACTTTGACTGAAGGTAAAATGGTCTTTTAATTGAGAATCCTTCTTGGGCCCACTTATGAGTTTTGATCCTTGCATTAAAATGAGCCTAATAGTAGAAAATATCAAAACCCAACCCTAGGGGCAAAAATATCAATTTCTCCAACGTTAGGGGTAAATTTGGAAGGACATGAGGGTGACCTTGTAGGGTGAGTCTAGAGCCTTACCAAGTTAGAAAAGAGTTGGGAAGCCATGGTTAAAACCCTTTAGTCATCCGAAAAGTCATTAAGGGGTAAAATTGTCAATTCGACTGCAAATAGGTAAAATTGTCAAACGGACATCGAGCTCTGACCTTTAGCTCGAGGATCTTGAAGGAAAAATTCTTAGGATAGCAAATACCTTAGACTCATAACCATGGAACCACTAAAAGCCGCTAAGGGTAAAACAATAATTTCCTCAAGATAAAATTGATCCTTGAGAATTGGAAACTCAAAACTTATATTATAATTCTCTAAGAGACTAACAACACACCCATACATAAGCCCAATAAGTCTAAGTCCAACCTCATGAGATACCTAGGGGCTAGGACAAGCCCAAGAGTTTTAAATGGGCACTACAACAAATATCCCTTTTTACAGTTGCTAAAAAACGCTATGAGTTGTCTCTATAGCGTTTTATAGAGCGCTAAAACAGCGGATGTTATTAAAGGTTATTGATATCAAAGCATGTTATAATCGCTATTTAGACGCTATAGTATACTATGTAATAGCTTTTTTTACAAGTTATGTTCTATTTTCTATAGTTGTATCAAATGGTTGTTATTTTATCTCAAGCATTTTTGAAGTATTGTGTGACGACCCTCTTATGAGGCCGCCACTGTAACTAACTTTTTAACTTGTACTTACTGGAATTTCTTAAAATTTGCGGAACATTTTTTTTTAAACATAAGAAGGAATACTTTCATAATTTGTAACAATAATTTCAAATAAGTGAATCACTAAATTTCTTAAAGCTTTTCTTAATTTTAGTTAAAATAAAACCTTTTAGAAATATCCTTCAAACGGAATAGTATTTGAACTTTTGTTTCAAATACTCTTTAAAAGCTTTTCTAAAACTAGTCATTTCAATTGGCCATCTCATTTGACTTTAAAAGAGATTTCGTGAGAAACCTTAAGTTCAAGTACATCTTAAAATCCTTTTAAAATTAATCATTTAAATCGTCATGTTTAAAATTCATTTATTTGTCGCATGTACTGTTGCAACGTTCTAAAACTTAAATACTCAAAACTAAGGTTGTTAGCTACAACCTTGGTTTCTTAACATACATATGTAAAGTCTTTTAAACATACATACTTAAAACCTTTGAATCATATAAACATATACATGATTTTTCTTAAACTTAGAAAGAAAAAAAAAGTTTCGTGATTATTCTTCCATTCCCATCTCCACCATTCATCTCATCACACCTTACCATTGCCCTTCACGAATTGCTAATAGGTTTTGGCTCTAACATTTGAACATATCTTGATTGAGCTTTGGGGGAAGGAGAGACAAAAACTATATCTCACAAAATAACTCTCTTAAGTACACATGAATAAATATGCATGAGCTGATTATGCTTAATTATGATGTCTTATCATAGTCTTATTATCTTATCTTATCTTTCTTCTTGATGGGGGCCCGGTGTCACTTTTTAACCACTTGCGCTATGATCATCGTGGACGTGAGGGTTTACAAGGTCCCCGCTATCTTACACTTTGATTATAACTTGAAATTAATTCTTAAGTCGAAGGACATTTTTTTTTTAACTTTTCCCTTGTGGAGCGGGAATTACCTTGTAGGTCGGAGGTCGGTATGGCAAATCCCGAGATTATTCTTAAAAGTTCCTCTTGACTTATTAAGGTTATCTTGTGACATTAACCTAGCTATACAATACTTAAAGCATGAACATGTATATATATAAAATGTGTAAATGTTTTTTTTAAAATCTATTCATGTTGTTTGGCTTGGAGATTCATAAATTAAGATTCTCAATCCACTTTTTGCCAAACATTCCACCTATTCTCTTACTTGCTTATTTATCGATGAACACTCATTGAGAGTGTGAGATTAAAATCTAAGGAATCTAACCCAAATTTTTTTTTAAGGCATGTATTCCTTTCATTTTTTCAAGGATAATTTACTATAAGGATCAATTTATTAGATCCTCAAAATTTTATTTTCCTTAATTGCCCTTAACATACTTATGTCTAGATTGAAAATCATTTACCCAATCTAGTAACTTATTCTCCATAAAATTCCTCATTGGAATCATTATGATATTAAGGCCCAATTTCCTCAAACTTATTAATTCTCATTCTAACTCTTAGGCCGCTGAAATTTAAACTCAAACAGAGTCTCTTAAATCAATACGGGCGTTGGACCCACATCAAATCCTCGAAATCCTAAGGACCTATCGTGTTGGGCTCAACCCTTCTCCCATTTACTCGATAACCCACTAAGTTCTTTAAAGAAAGCATTTTTCTTGAAAACTTCCTTTATGAATACTTTCATTAAAATGAGGTTTAATGTCATTGTGTTTTACTGAAATTCTATCTCGGGTTCTTTTATAACTTTTGTTGAAATCGAAACTACCTTTGTTTTTAGTTTTGTCTCATTAAAAAACTGTTAAGTTTCTAAAAAATTTTAAAGTTTTACTATATCTTCGAATTGGATTTCAAAATTTTGTTCTTCATGAAAATTTCATTTTTATTTTAAAATAGATCTAAAATTGTTCTTTTTTTTGTGAAATATTGAAATTCAGCCTCTAGAAACTTCGTTTGGCTGAAAAATAGTGGCTACTGTTTTTTCTTGAAACTTTTTAATCAAAAACTATGCCATTTCCGAAATATGCATTTTTTACTATATCTTTCTTGGATTTTAAAAATCTATTCTTCATGAAAGTTCTTTATCTCATTGAAGGATAAAATTGTCATTTTTATGAAAAATTGAGATTCAGCCTCTAAAGGTCTCCACCAAAACCGGCCAGTGGCTCTCCCTTTTTTTTGAAATTATTTTTTTCTCTGCCTGTCCGGTTTTGCAAAATAACTTCAAACTTGGTTTTAGAGTTAAAATGGGGTTTTGTCACAGCCACATAAAATGTTCAAAACATAAAGGGCTACAAGTTTAAAGTTTTGGAACACCTAAAAATCTTGTTCTAGGGTTCTCACTTCCGTGTTCAAAATAACCGGAAAATTTTTCTTTTCCTAAAAATAAGCAACTTAGATTAAAAATAAGCATACATTATAAAACCAACCTCAAAAGTCACACAAGTTATTAAATCTTATTTTCTTGAGAATCACAAATTACATCAATAGATTCTCAACCTTAAACTTTGTGTTTGGAAATATTAGAAAGGTTTTAGAGTTTATACCCTTAAGGAAAGAAAATCCTTGGTTCAATCCTCCTAGAACACCTTGATCCTCCTTCTCCTTCTTGATCTTAAGCTAGTATTTGTATTTGAGGGAGAATGATAGAAAAAACAAGTTAAAGAGAGCATAAGAGAGTTGTTAAAGGGCTTTTTGGTGTGAAAAGGAGACTTTGAACTAATGAGCAAATGAGAGGAAAAAAAATGTTACTTACACAAATGATCTAGTATTTATAGCCTTTTGCTTAATCCCCTCTTAGCTTTTAATCAAGCCTTTGTGTCCAACTTAATTAATCAAAACTTTGCTTAAAATCCTCTAAGCTTGGCCGGTTTGGGTGCTTCAAGGGAGAAGTGAGGTAAGCTTTCTTGTCCAATAGTTGATTTGACTCAATCTCATCATGAAGGCTTCTAGCACACTCAACCAATCACAATTTTTGGCTTAAACCTCTTCACATGGCTGGTTCTATGGAAGGAGAAAAGAAGAAACAATTTTGCTATTAATTTCCCTTCAACCACTACCATCACATCACCTTAACATAAAATCCTCTAGCACACTTAACTAGCCAAATTTTGGCTCTATTTTCCTATGCATGGCCCCAAGGGAGAAAGAGAGAAAAATATAACCCACCCCTTGTACTTTTGTCCACTCTCTTAAGTTTCCTTTGAGTCGAGTCTAAAATCATACTAAGGTAAAAAAGTACTTAGCCATAGAAAATTTTAGTTTCGACGGTTCCTTTTCTCATCGCTTATTTACGCCATTCAATGTTAAATCATAGACTACTATGAGATCACATTAAAATCTTACTCGAAAATCTTGAACTCGAGGAAGTCTTGAAATAAATTATAGACTTAGGAAAAAATTCTAAATTTAACTTTTCTCTCATTAAGTCCCGGAATGACGTTGTTTACCGATGTCAAATCCGAGCTCACATTGTGCCCTTCTACTATGGGTATTTATCTTGTGACTTTAACCTTATATTAGAATTCTCTAAGGATTTTCTCTTCTTTAAAAATGCCCAAGAAGTCCAAGTTTTTTGCTCACATCATACCTAGTGTTTGGAGATTCTTGAAATTAAGATTCTCAAACCATACTTGTCTTTTATTCCGTTGCTAAGAAACGCGGTGAGAATTTATTGATCGCGTTTTACTTGATCGAAAACATGAACTTAACATAAAATCTATCAAAGCATTTTTAGGAATCGATATTTAGATTCCATAAATCCTTCTACATAATATTTTTTTTAGGAAAATATGTTCTTAAATAAATAAATTATATTATTTAAAGTCTGGGATTTTCTCAATCATTACATGTTGTATGTATGTGTGTATATATATATTTTATAGTTTGTAATTGTTTCTTTTTTATTTATTCAACAAAAATGGTGATACAACTTATAATATCAAATTTAAAAGCACTGAATAAATGAAACATTCAAAATAAAACATTCATATATGGTCGACTTTATCACTATTTTCAAGTTGGCAACTTGTACATAATATAAAACATCATACCAATAGTTAATCCACAACACAGACATCATAAGATCAAAATACATTTACTGAATCTAAAAACCAACTAATTAGCTAGTAGAGTATCAAGACGTTGCAAAATGTCTAGCTAAACAAAGTGCCCTAACAAAGTGATCCATAGTCAAAAATTGCTTCAACTCTGCAGAAACTTCCACAATTTAACTTGTAAATAAAGCATTACAATTAATTGAAACATACAAATAAACAAAGAATAGTAAAGCTTAAACTTAAGTACTAAAGTGCACCTCTGTCATAAATCCATGTGCAATGAATAATTCTAGCTAGCAACATGAAGGAACCTCATATCCTAAATGGTAGTCTATATAGCAAGGGCTAGTTACATCACGCACAACTTTTTAGCTAACTTGCATATGTTTTAGAGAGAGTTGAAGAAATCATGATTTCAATGATGCACTGGGCAAAAGTTTAATGTAAAATTTATAAGATAAAAAGTATCTTACATATATTGTTTTGTAGATAGTTGGAGAAAGCATGAGTCTTAATTGCTTACATTTAAATTAAAAAAAAAAATTATCACAATCATACAAAAATTATCAAAACAAAAGATTGATTTCACCTTTAAATACTTTTAAGTATATGATGTAGTTTACATATAATGGTACACTTAAAAAAAATTTGCACGAAGTAGAGAGTTTTCATATCCCTTTAAAATTTTATCTGGCCCTGCTACATTATTTGAAATTACTTCTTCAATGGATTCATTTCACTCGTAGGCCTCCACAAGAAAGTCCAGTTATTTTGCCACATCCACCCACTCTAACTGCTTTTGGGCCAAGAGGTACATGGTGAATGAGGTCTTTCGGATCGCTTGCTGGTGAGGCAAGAACTGATTGGTTGGCCTTTGTATGTTGAACGTTCTTTCCCTTAGTAATTCATAGAACCATATTGACTGTTTAGTCGAAAACCATCTTTTATACCCAAATCTACAGCAGGATCTTTTCGTCTTTCTTCAAGAATCTTTTTCAATCTTCAGGTTGGTAGTATGTTTCTTTAATTGCGAATCACTTCCTGCACTAAAACAAATAAGCATAAGCACAGTACTATATAAAGGGCTTGTATTATAAATAACAGAACAATGGTCATTGAAGAAAGAAATGTACCAGTAATGATTTTGATACAAGGAAAAATAAAATAACTAACGATCTATATTATAATATGCATTGCTATGCACTGATATATACGCTTGTACCAAAATTCTTTTTCATTAAAGACGAAGACAAAGGCAAAAGCACATAGAAATTTCTTCAATGCAAACACTAAATACAGATTAAACTAATATTCCTTCACAATCTCCTCAAACATAGGAAATATCATCATTTTTATTGTGTAGATTCAACCCAACATTTAATTTCTTGAAAGGCAATGAAGTCTCTTCATTAGAATCACATAATTCCAACCCATAAAAACCTTTTGGTGGTGCGTTTATCACAACGTACTAATCTGAATCATCGTCATCTCTCGAATAAAAAACTTGCTTGTTATGCTAAGATGAAAGGTTCTTTACTAAATTAATGTTGACATTCGTATAAATTAACAAGTTTAAATCTATCCTCATCCCTAATACCTCTACTAACACTAGCCCAATCACACTTAAAAGTAGCAGCTGAAAATCATAATAATCTATTAAGATTATCTCTCTCAACACCCCATAAAAGGAAACTACATCCCCCACTTGTGATGTATCTTTTGCACTTGATCTACACATAGTTGTGGCTTCTAAGAAAACGCCATAGATGTTGGGTGGACTTGTCAACATCTTTTGTGTAGAACCGTTTCCCATTGATTATGTAACCAGTGTATGACATTGCATGGTTTTTCAGACTATAAGCGAGACATTTCAAAATATTAGGTTCATTACAATCCATGAGAATATGTAAAAGTTAAACTAAAACAATTAGCTTATGTACCGAACTAAATAAAGTTTTAGACACATTAGTGAACCAAATATGGTACCTTATCTTTTAACCAACTACTAAATGCGTCTCCAAACCTCTTCTAGAGCAAACTTTCATTTTTTTTCTAGAGATTTGTTTGATTGCTTTAGATAATCTAAATGCATCATATTTTATAAAACATTGCCTATAAGCAATTTAATGTGAAATAAAAATTTAATAGAACATTTAAGCATATACTTACTTCACGTATGGTTCAACAATCGCTGAGTTAAACAACAAATGGCGGTGGGCTATTTCTAACATCTCAGTAGTAAACAAGTATGGGTTGCCAACTAAAAGTGGACGACCTTCAAGAATTATGTCATTTGAAAATTCTTCATTTCGACCTTGACGATGGTAGATATCAACTTTTTGCTTTACAAACTCACTTAAAAATACCATGCACTCATTTGCAAGATAATACTCTACAATACAACCTTTCAGTCGGGCACAATTAAACAATTAAATTGACCAGGTGGTGGAATTACCTTTCAAAATGATACATCCAACAAAATAGAACAGGTCCTCAGAATCTAGCTTCCCTTCCTAAATGGATCACTAAACGAATTATTATATCAAAGAATGATGGTGGAAAAAATCTCTCTAACAAGCATAAAGTTTCTACAACTTCTTCTTCAAGTTCCATCATCTTCACTCCATCAATGACACGCTAGCATAGCCTATTAAAGAAAGCACACAAATTAAGTAGTGCATTTCTTCGACCTTTTAGCAACAACTCTCTCATAGCTACTAGTATTAACTGTCACATGAGTACATGGCATTCATGAGACTTCAAACTCATAATTTTTACAGTCTTCCACCGAAACACACTTTCTAATGTTAGAACTAATCCCATTGGACACCTTTAAATTATATAATCTTTTGCAGAAGGTGTAATGTCCTAATTTTTTGACTCAAATTTTTATATTAATTTTGTATGAAAGAATTGTAAGAGAAACGACAAAGGAGATTAAGGACTGAGTTGTAAGGCTTTGAGGGTAAGATTGTAAGAATTTTTATATTTATAGACAAAATGTAAATATTGGAAAATAAAGGGGTCAAATTATAATTTTGAAGAAAAGAGAGGGATCAGCTGCTCTTTCAGGTGTGGCATTACTGTAGGTTCAGCCAAGCCACAAAACTTTTCCACTTAGACACGTTGAGAGCACTAAATAAGAGAAAAGCATTTGGAAAAAAAAAAAAAAAAAAAAAAAATCCGCTCTCTCTCTATTACATACACCGAACACCCTCTCCCTCTGCGTTTCTTTTCTCCTCTTTCATTCATTCTTCTTCTCCCATAAAAAAGCTGCAGCAGTTTGTTATATTAAAGGTTAGACTGAATATTGAGGTAAAGGAGAGCAAGGCATCTCACGTTTAAGGGGATTTGAACTAAGGTTCAAGGTAAGAGTTTACTTGGGAAAAATCTTTGAATGGCAAAGTCTTTGGTTGAGAGAAAGAGGATGTTTATTTCTTATATTTGTTTTTGATTCTTAATCATAATTTATGATTTTTTATAGTGATTTTTTTAAAAAAAAAAAAACACGTAAAATAAAATGATTATGAATACATGAACTAAATATTCACTAATTAATTGAATTATGTTTTAATTTTAGCTTGTGAAGAAGAAAGATCTAATTCAGCTCAGAATTGAAGAGGAATTGAATTTTAAGAAAAATTTGGTAAGTTAAGTTTATGCTCTGTTTTGACATGCATTCTGAGCGGTTTTAAATTTTGGTTTGGGCAATTAACTTAGCATGCGAAATTGGTTCTGCGATTTTTATGCGAATTAGTAGACATCCTGAGCTTTCTAAATTAGTATACTTTACAATAATTGGAGTTGTATTGAATTCTGGGTGATTTTTAGAAGTTGGTTTAGTGTTTATAACGTCGGAATCGAGTTAGTTGTAAAGATTTATAAAATGGGGTATCAAAATGAATTTCTGGGAAATTATTACTATATTTACCAGATAATAGACTTGAAAATAAGATCACGGATTCAAGAATCACCAGAACCTATATTTTTGGTCCTATTTTCAGGTCCTATTTTTTACAAATTAAAAATCCAATTTAGGTGATATAATAGCTCCAAAAATAATAATAATAATAATAATGTTTAAGAGTCTAGTTCCATTTGCAAGTGGAATCACTTAAATCCGAGTTTTGAGTTTTGTACGATTTATGGTGCCTTTTGTAAAAACGGTCGTCAGAACTGAAAACTATGGCAGAGCTATCTTAAAGAGATTGTTTTTCAATCTTTCCAAATCCTTAACAATCCAACTTGTTCCGAATGATTCCAAGGATGATTTTAAAGATTTCTTAGGGTGTTTTGGCCTTGATTTTGGAAGTGGAAACTAAGGTATAAGTGTTAGTGAAACATAAAGAGTGATTCATAAATTGATTAAGCAAAGACAATAAATCACCATAATTAAGCTATTAAGCTTCAAATAACAAAAAACCAATTTATCTATTTTGGATAGTAGAGAAGAAAACAAACAAGGGGTGCGAAAAGAGTTGAACTCAGATTTTGTTAAGCAATTCAGGTAAGTAGAGTATGATTTTCTTATAATACTCATAAACTTTATTTGATAGTCTTTCTATCGAATGTCTAGTATAATATTGTGTGATTTTACGGCATTGTCAATGTGTATGTTTTGTGGAGGCATGCTAGTGTAAGTGTATTATACTCAAAATGAAATAGCACGATGATTATTGAATTGCTTGTGATTGAGCACATGATAGTATGCATGATAGGCTAGTACTGCTAAGTCCTTAAAGGATTCCTATTGTGATTGATGAAATTGTAATTGAGCCACGCAAGTCTCTCAAGCCAGGTAGGTGACGACGAAGACCATATTATGATACCGTGAAATTGTGAATTTGGATGCGCCAGCCGTTCCCTGAGCTAGGTGGCGAGCCAAGTGGGTGATGACATGGAACTTAATATTGTGATTTGAGAAATTACATGTGGCCAAATTGTGATAAAGCTGATGGCAGTACCGGAAGGGCCCTAGAGATACATAGTACACATGAATAGAGTGCAAGGATTGATTGGAATTGGTTATCAAGTATGTTGTAATGCATGCGTATGTTAAAATGAGATTGTGTAATTGTAGCTCTACTTATTGAGGCTGTAGCTCATTAAAGTTTACTTTGTGCTTTAGGTAAAGGTGAAAACAAGGCAGACCAGTGAGCATGAGGGGAGGTTGGCTTTGTTGACTGAAGAAACTGCGTATATACTATTTTCGGATTTGTAAACATGTATATATTTATGATTAAACTCATAAACCTTGGATGACTGAATATTTATATGCATGGCTAGATAACATGGTCCGAATGGTATGTTAACCGAATCTTATTTAAGAAATTTTTTTTGAAATATCATAATTTCCGCATAAACAACTAGTGAAGGTTTATTATTGTGGTGCATTCTTAGGATTAATGCTAAGTAAGGTTTTAAAGAGATTATAAGGGGTGTCACAATTGGTGGTATAAAAGTCAGAGTTTAGTCGTTTTTGTAGGCAACTCCATATGTATAAGTCATGAAGACAGCGAGTCTGCTCACTATAAGTTGTGTATTTTGTGAATTGTGTGTTTATGAATATATGATATATGAAAATCTAACATGCGTAGGTTAAAGAAATAGTTGCCTTATGCCTGGGTCGAGTAGTGGATGAGCAGAAGCTCAATCGAGCCAACAATCAAACACTGAAGTAACTAGTAGATTACGAATAACAACCAGTGAGGTGGCATACTACGGGGATGTGGTTGAGGTGGTGAAACCTCTGACATTCTCGGATGAGAAGAACACTATAATAGTGAAAAATTGGACCACCTGGATGGCCATAATTTTTCATGTGCATAACATTCCTTACAAATTTAGAGCAAGGATATCAGCTATGTATTTAAGGGAATATCTAACAGTTTGGTGGGAGATTTTCCAAGATAGAACAACGAAAGAAATGACAAGAAATAGGTTTCAGTTTGTAATAGAAAGACAATTAGTCAAAACCTTGGAGGTTTTCTCTAGGAGAGAAGAAAGCTTGAGAGTTTTACCGATAGTGACACAGAATAACTAGAAATTTAGAGATAGAAATTTGTGATATATAGTAAATAATTGTGAATAATAAATATTTACTGTATTGAACTATGATCTAGGTGTTGTATGGATGTTTGAGTAACACTATTTTGATCAGTAAGTGAGTGTTTAGTATTTATTGACTAAAAGTGAATGCTTGATAAATTATGTGCATGTAGGAATAACGCACACACGCCAGTATATTAAAACAATGGTGAGTGGAAGACCCCACAAGATTTCTCGACGAGAGCAAGTGGAACTAGCTTGTCAGGGAGATGGTAATGAACTCATAAACGAGGCTCCTGAAGTGCCTCCTGCTAAGGCACAAGAAGATGAGCTGGCAGAGTTACGGGAAGCAATGAGGCTACAAGCGTAGCAAATTCGCCAGTAGAATGAGCGATTTAATGCTTTCATGGAACAAATGGAGGCTAATATGAATCCACAGCCACAACAACAACTGCCACTACCATCGCAACTGGCATAAAATCAGAACGAGTCTCAGGTGGGAGAACGAGTGTATGAATGATTAGGGAAACAACAGCCTCCGACATTCGAGGGGGACGTTGATCCATTAATTTTCAAAGAATGGATGTGTAGTCATGAGAAGATTTTTGACTTTATGAAGTTGACAGATCAGAAAAAGGTGGCATGCATGGTGTATCAGATGAAGACCAATGCGAGAATTTGCTGGGATGCTGTTAAGAGGACAGTGGATGTGAATACTTTGACATGGATGGGATTTTTAGAACTACTTAACTCCAAATACTACAATGCTAACATTTTGGATGCAAAAGTGGACGAGTTTCAAGAGTTAAAGCAAGGGAACTCTACAGCGATTGAATATGTATAAAGGTTGGATCAACTATCAAGATTTGCACCCGGATTGGTAGCAACGGAAAACAAGAAGAAAATGAGGCTTATGAAAGGTCTAAGGCCAGATTTGGCTAAGTTAGTGGATGTTGGTGAGACAGGGCCACGTATCTATGCAAAAGCAGTTGAGCGAGCGACTCAACAATAAATATGGGAAAATGTTAAAAAGAGACAGGCTCAACTTTCGGGGACCGAAGAGAGTGATACTAGTTCTAATTCTCAGTCTCGTTTTAGCAACCGAGAAATTTCCAGTAGAAAGAGAATTTTGGAAATAGAGGAAGACAAGGACCTCGGTGAGGAATTTTGGAAATCGAGGTAATAGGTACTTTGGAGATAATAACCAAGACGGAAGAAGCAACAGTGGTAAAGATAGACAAGGAAATCAAAATAGGTCAAACTGAGGAGATGACCGGAGACAACAGAGCCAATAGGACTTTAAGTTATGGTCATACTTCAACAACTGCCAACGTCAACATCATGAAAAATGTTGGATGAACAACTCATGTGCATCACACTTTATTATTGCTGAGAATTTTGCTAGAAAGTTAGGGAGAGGGCCAGATAAGCTAGAGGAAGTATGTAGAGTGTCTTTGCTATCAGGAGATAGTTTGAAGTTCTAATCTTAGTGTAGAGCAGTGCTCTCATGTGCATCATACTGGAGATGTATGATTATGACGTCATACTGGGGATGGACTGACTAACATGACATAACCCTGTGATAGACTGTAAGAAGAAGAAAGTGATCTTCCTACCCCCAGGAGAGAAAGAAGCGTTTAAGTTTCGTGGAACCTCCTGCAAACAGAAGTTGCCGATTATATCAATTATGAAGGCTTATAAAATGCTAGCTAGTTGTTGTGTTGGATACTTAGCTAGTATTATAGACACGACGAAGGAAGTAACGCTTGAGCCTAAAGACATTCCAGTGGTTCAAGATTTTCATAATATTTTTCCAGAGGATTTGCCTGGTCTGCCACTAGATTAAGAGTTGGAGTTTGTACGCCAATTTCCAAAGCTCCATATTGCATGGCCCCAGCAGAACTGAAAGAATTGAAGACATAATTGCAGGAATTGCTGGATAAAAAGTTTATCAAGAGAAGTTATTCACTTTAGGGAGTGCCGGTATTGTTCGTTAGGAAGAACGACAACACGATGAGGATGTGCGTTAACTATTAGGAGCTGAATAAGGTTACCATATAGAACAAATATCCTATGCCGAGGATTGATGATTTGTTTGATTAGCACTAAGGCACGACAGTCTTCTCGAAGCTTGATTTGAGATCAAGGTACCATCAGTTGAAAATTTGAAAAGAGGACATTCCCAAGATGGCATTCCGAACCAGATATGGGCATTAGGAATTTCTGGTAATGTCATTTGGATTGACTAATGCCCCAACAGTGTTTATGGATCTCATGAATCGAATGTTTGAGGAATATCTTTTTAAATTCTTGATAGTGTTCATTGATGATATATTGGTGTATTCGCGAACAAAACAAAAACATGAGGCACACTTGCGATTAGCTTTGCAAAGGTTGCAAGAGAAGAAGTTGTACGTCAAGTTCAAGAAATGTGAGTTTTGGTTGGAGAAAGTATCATTTCTTGGACATATGGTCTCAAAAGATGGAATTTCGGTGGATCCATCTAAGGTGGAAGCCATGAGTCAATGGAAGAGACCGAATAATGTTACTGAAGTTCACAGCTTTCTCAGATTAGCAGGGTATTACCGACGCAAGGATTCTTAAGAGTTGCACAACCTTTAACTCAACTCACTCACAAGTTGAGTGGATGGACAAATGCAAGGAATGCTTCCAAAAATTGAAAAAGCAATCGACTTCAGCTTCAATTTTGGCTATTCTTTCGGATAGTGAAGGATTTGTAATTTATAGTGGTGCCTCTGGACAATCTTTGGGAGCAGTATTAATGCGACACGGCAAGGTAATTGCCCATGCTTCTCAGTAATTGAAAGACTATGAAAAGAATTATCCAACGCGTGACCTTAAGTTGGCCGCTGTGGTATTTGCATTAAAAATATGGAGACGCTATCTCTATGAAATACACTGAGATATTTATACAGACCACAAGAGTCTGAAGTATATCTTCACATAGAAAGAGTTAAATATGAGACAATGAAGATGGCTGGAATTTGTAAATGATTATGATTGTGATGTCCATTATCATCCAGGCAAGGTGAATAAGGTCACAGATGCCTTAAGTAGGAAGAAGGTCGCCAGTTTAGTTACTTTGCCTCGAATGCCAGGTCTACTGAGAAATTATTTGAGTAAGTTGGAGACAGAGTTTGTAGTGGGACAATTATCTACATTATCCCTGCAACTGACGATCATGGAAGAGATTAAAAGTAAACAGCTATTAGACCATCTAATCGAATGATTAAAGTATGAAGTCATAAAGGATAGGCGTCTGAATTTTCAAATCTCAGAAGATGGAGTGTTAGGATTTCAAGGTCGATTGTGTGTTAATTTAACGGAAAATTTTGTATAAAGCCCATAATACGCCGTATTCGATGCATCTTAGTATAATGAAGATGTATCAAGATCTGAATAATTATTTTTGGTGGATTGGGATGAAGAAGGATGCAGTGGAGTATGTTGCTAAATGTTTAATATGCCAGCAAGTGAAAGTTGAGCACCAAAAACCTGGTGGATTACTGCAACCGTTGGAAATTCCATAATAGAAGTGGGAACAAATTACTAGGAATTTTGTGTCAGGATTGCCAAGAACCATGAAGGGGCATGATTTGATTTGGGTCATAGTAGATTGAATGACCAAATCGGACCATTTTCTACCAGTGAGAACAACTTCTACCCGTTTTCATAGTTTCTGACAGAGATAAAAGATTTACGTCAACATTCTAGAAGAGGTTGCAAGAGGGTGTTGGGACAAGATTTAAGTTCAGTATTGTGATACACCCCTAGACAGACAATCAAACGGAGCGTATTATTCAGACTTTGGGAGAAATGTTAAGAGCTTGTGTATTGGACTTTCAGGGATCGTGGAACAGAAATCTTCCCCTGATTGAGTTCTCTTATGATAATAGTTACTTGGAGTTCATCAAAGTTGCTCTGTATGAAGTTTCGTACAGTCGTAAGTGTCGTTCACTGATACACTGGCCTGAAGCAGGAAAACGCAGATATTTGGGTGTAATGACTGAGAAAATCTCATACTTTAAATAATACACTTTATTTATTTAAGCCAAGGATTTTCCTAGAAAATATTATGTGACTGAAGGATTTATGGAATCAATATCTGTATTCCTAAATTCTGTAGCAAATTTCATGTTAAGTTTATGTTTTCGATCAAGTAAATTCAATCGATAAATTCTTGTCGTACTTTAAGGCGGAATAATTTTCAGTACAAGTATAGTTTGAGAATCTTAATTTTAAGAATCTCCAAACACAACATGATGTTAGCAGCGTAAAAAAAACGCACTGACATTTTTAAAGAAGAGAAAATCCGTAATTATCAGACAGTTAGGTTAAAGTCACAAGATAAATACCTATAGTAGAAGGGTACAATGTGAGCTCGGGAGTTGACACCGTCAGAAACAATGTCATTCTCGGGATATAATGCAGAAAAGTTAAATTTAGAATTTATTCAGTCTAGAATTAATTTCAAGACTTGAAACAGTTTAAGATATTACGTGAGTAAGTATTTAACGTGATATCAAAGCAAATGAGGATTTAACAGTTGAACTATAAATAAGTAATAGAAAAAAAAGAGAACTGTTAGAAACAAGAATTTCCTGTCAGCTAAGTACCCTTTACAGTCAGTATGATTTTTACCTGATTCAAAGGTAACTTAAGAGAGTGGACTAAAGTACAAGCGGTAGGATTTATTTTTCTCTCTCTCCTTCTCCACTTTGGCCGGCCATGCATAGGAAAAATAGAGCCAAAATTGGCTAGTTGAGTGTGCTAGGAGATGACATGGTAAGGTGTGATGGGATTGTGTCAAATCAACAATTGGACAAAAATGCTTACCACACTTCCTTCTTGAAGCACTCCACTGGCCATGCATAGAAAAAATAGAGCCAAAATTAGCTAGTTGAGTGTGCAAGTGGATGACATGTTAAGGTGATGTGATGGTAGTGGTTGAAGGGAAATTAATACAAATTTGCTTCTTCCTTTCTCCACCTAGTGCCGGCCATGATATAAGGAAATTGAACCAAAAATTTGGTTGTTTGAGGGAGTTGATGTGATGTTAAAAAATGATTTGCAAGTTGTCTATAAAAGGAACTATCATGAGCTATGCCTCATTTTTTTCTCCCTTCCCTTTTCCCATACTAAAATCCGGCCATCCCTTATCCAATGCCTCTCAAATATTTTCTCACTCTCCCAAGCTTAAACCACTAGCAAACCATAGAAGAAGAAGAATGAGATCAAGGGATTCTAGGAGGAGACTAGTCAAGCATCCCTCCAAGGGTAAAGAAACTCTAAATCCCCTTTTTTTCATGTTTTAGTAAAGTTTAAAATGTAGAAATATTCTTCTTAAATTTCCTTGTACTTTCTAGTTCCAAGCCATTAACAAATCTTAGAGGAGTTCAAAGGTTTTCAAGAGAGAGAGAGAGAGATAGTTCTTCAAGGGTAAGTTCTCAAACTCTTCTCCATTAATTTCTAGCCAACTTTAACCTTGGATTTATGGATGTAAATTTGTGGTTCCTGAGGAGATAAAGATTGTAATAAGGGTGTGTGAGTTTTATGTTAGTTTTATGAGTTATGAGATTAGTTTGATGTGGTATGCTTATGCTCGATTTAAGTTTACTTATTTTCGGTTAGAGGAAAATATTTCCGGTTACTTTGAACACGGGAGTGAGAACCCTAAAATGAGATTTTTCAATTTTTAAAGCTTGAATTTATAGCCCTGGATATTTTGAACATTTTCGGTTACCATGACAAAACCTAATTTTAACTCTAAAACCAAGTTTGAAGCCATTTTGCAAAAACGGACAAGCTGTCTAACACAGTTTCAAAAAAAACTTGCAGCCACTGGTCCAGCCAAACGAGACCCTTAGAGGCTGAATCTCAATTTTTTACAAAAGTGATAATTTTAGATTTCAACGAGATGAAGAAATTTCATGAAGAAAATATTTGCAAAATCTGAACCTAAGAGGTACTAAAACACAGATTCCCGAAACGGCACAGTTTTTGACTAAAACAGTTTCAAGAAAAATAGCAGCTACGGTTTTCAGCCAAACGAGGCCTTTAGTTGCCGAATTTCAACTTTCACCAAAAACAAAAATTTTAGATCTTGACGAGACAAGGAATTTTTATGAACAAAATTTTGAAATCTGACTCTAAGATACAGTAAAATGGAGATTTCAGAAACTGTATAATTTCAACAAAACAAAACTAAAACAATATCGGTTTTAACTAAAAAGTCATCAAAGAACCTGTGATAAGATTTCAGTAAAATAAAATGGTATTAAACCTCATTTTAATGAAAGTATTCGTAAAGAAAGGTTTCAAGAAAAAAATATTTTCTTTAAAGAACATAGTGGTTTATCGAGCGAATAAGCTCGACGGGCACCTACGAGCCCAATATGATAGGTCTTTAGAATTTCAAGGATTTAATGTGTGTCCAACGCCCGCATTGGTTTAAGAGACTCCGTTTGAGTTTAAATTTCAACGGCCTAAGAGTTAGAATGCCGTGAATAAGTTTCTAGGCTGAATTGGGCCTTCATATCATAAAAAGTCCAATAAGAAAAATTATGGAGAACAAGTTACTAGATTGGGTAATTGATTTTCAATCTAGACATAAGTATGTTAAGGGCAATTAGGGAAAATAAGATTTTGAGAATTTAATAAATTGATCATTATAGTAAATTATCCTTCAGTAAATGAAAGGAATACATGCCTTAAGTAAAGGGCTAGATTTTCCTTCATAAGCTGCTAAAATAAAATAGCAAATGATAGATAATCTCACACTCTCAATGGGTGTTCATTTTCAGAAGTAAGCAAGTAAGAGAATAGGTTGTTTGGTGAAAAGTGGATTCTAGTTCTGTAAAACAGGTAAGTAAGAATCTCACCTACAACATGAATAGATTTTAAAGAAAAAAATTGCACATGTTATATATATATATGTTTATGCTTTAAGTATTGTATGCGATGCCATGTCATGCTGCATACACCTTAATAAGTCAAAAGAAATTTATATGAATAATCTCAGTTGAGTGTTGTACCAGCCTCCGACCTAAGGGAGGTAACCCAAGCTCTACAAGGGAGAAAAGAAAAAAAAATAATAATGTCCTCTGACTTAAGGGAGGCATTCAAGTTATAATCACGGTGTCGCGGGGGACCTTGCAAACCCTCACGTCCCGATGATTGTGCGCAAGTGGTACGCGAGCACTCGGGCCAATCAGTAAGAAAGATAAGATAAGATAATAAGACTATGATTAGACATCATAATTAAGCATAATCAGCTTATGCATATTAATTCATGTGTACTTACAGTTATTTTGCGAGATATAGTTCCTACTTGCTGAGCGAAAGCTCAATCAGATATGTTCATGCTATAGGTAAGAAACCTATCAGCAATTCTTGAAGGGCAATAGCGAGCGGCGGACGAATGGTGGAGATGAGAATGAATACCGCTCACGCAATTATATTCCGCAGTAAGTTTAAGAAAAATCATGTATATGTCTATATGATTCAAAAGTTTCAAGCATGTATGTTTAAAAAGTATACGTACATACGTATGTTAAGAAAACCGAGGTTGTAGCTAACAACCCTAGTTTTGAGTATTTAAGTTTTAGAACATTGCAACAGTGCATGTAACAAATAAATGAATTTTAAACATGACGATTTAAATGATTGATTTTAAAAGGACTTTAAGATATACTTGAATTTAAGATTTCTCACGAAATCCATTTTAAAGTCAAATGAGATGGTCAAATTGAATTGGCTAGTTTTAGAAAGGCTTTTAAAGAGTATTTGAAACAAGAGTTCAAAAGCTGCTCCATTTGAAGGATATTTCTAGAAGGTTTTATCTTAACTAAAATTAAGAAAAACTTTAAGAAATTTAGTGATTCATTCTTTTAAAACTATTGTTACGAATTATGAAATTATTGTTATGAACTATGAAATTATTTCTTCTTATATATAAAAAAAATGTTCCTCAAATTTTAAGAAACCCAATAAGTACAAGTTAAAAATTAAGCTACGGTGGCGGCCTCATAGGAGGGTCATTACATTGGGTCCAGAACTTGTGGACTAAGCCAATGAAGCTATCAAGAAGATCAAGGAAAGATTGGGAATCTCTCAAGATCGACAGAAGAAGTATGTGAATAATATATGACGACAACTAGAGTTTGAACTAGGTGACAAAATATTTTTGAAAGTTGCACAGTCAGAAGAGTAATGAGATTTGGTAAGAAGGGTAAATTAATCCCTAGGTACATTGGGCTTTCGAGATTATCGAGCAAATAGGAAAAACTGCATATAAACTAGCCCTTCCGCCAAGACTGTCTAGAGTACATGATGTATTCTATGTGTCCATGTTACAAAAATACTTTTTGGAACCATCTCATATGTTGAGCTATGAAACAATAGATGTGGATCCAGAACTATCTTACAAAGAATAGTCTATAAAGATTCTAGATAGAAGAGAAAAGGAATTGCGAAACACGACCATTCCACTTGTGAAGGTCCTTTGGAGGAATCATACAGTTGAAGAAGCAAGTTGTATGCTGGAAAAGGATATGAGAAAGAACTTTCCAGCTTTGTTTTAAGTTTCAGGGATGAAACTTTTATATGTTATAAGGAACTGTAATGTCATTTTTGTATTAATTGTGTATGAAAGAATTGTAAAAGAAATGATAAAGGAGTTCAATGACTAAATTGCAGGGCTTTGGGGGCAAGATTGCAAGAATTTTTATCTTTATGGACAATATAAATATTGAAAAATATATGGGCCAAATTGTAATTTTGAAATAAAAAGGTGATCCAGCTGCTCTTTCACGTGACATTACTGGAGCTTCAGCTAAGCCACAACAATTTCCCACTTAGAGACGTTGAGAGCACTAACTAAGAGCAAAGCATTTGAAAAAAAAAAATCCACTCTCTCTCTACTACATACACCGAACACCCTCTCCCTATGCTAGAAAGACCAAAAATTGTTGTCCCATAATTTCCTACAATCTCTTATTTTATAGAGTAGTAGACAGACTCTCAGAAGGAGTCTAATCTTTATCTCTAAGATAAAGTTTGACAATTATCTCCAACTTAAAATTTAATTTTTGAAACAAAATCCACTCTCTCCCTTATTCTATATGGCCTGCCACCATAGGGAGATTCCTCCCTGTGGTAGGTGCAATTTTGCAGATAAAGAATAGGGAAAAGATTTATCATGCAGTCCAATTTTACCTTAAATTCAAATTCCAATTTAAGTAAAACTTAAATCAATTTGAATTTCAAATTGGACAACTTATCAAATAAGTTAATTAGATAACTATGGAGAGCAAGCAATTTAAATCCCAAAGGGATTCACACTGTGTTGTGCGTTCAAACTATGTGAATACCTTCACATGTGTGTTTTAAAATTCAAATTTAAACTTAAACTTAAATAATCACATTATTTAATTTATAATTAATTAAGAATTAATTATCCTTGAGCGTTTCATTTTAGAATTTCATAATTCTAAAATTTCTATTTTATCCTTAGTGTCTTATAAAATTACAAGGATGATGAGGGAACTCATGAATCTATAATTTTGAGCTCCGATAAAATTAATAATTAATTAAATTCTTTAATTAATTAATTAATTCTATTAATTAAAAAGGTTACGCCACTATAAACTTAGAATTATACTACAATAATTATAAACGTAAATTAATTCTAAAATGTGAAGTGCCCATTTGATATAGTTATTACATATAGGTCAATTCTCCATAAATAATTCATAATTAAAGCTAGCTGAAATCTATTAATCTCTCTTATTACATTGATTCTCTAATGGACAGTGATTCATAAAACAAATTCATGAATTGGAGTGCTCCTACTGGTCCAAGTACCGAATCAAACCTCAAAAGAATTATTTATTTACTTCTTTCTCAAGAAAGAATGGATTCCATCTCGTATAATAACATTCTCGGCTACTCACTTCATCATGTCTCTAAAATACAAGGAATATGACGCAGGATCACAGAATCCGTACCGAGTAAATAAAAAAATGCAAATCCATAAATAGAAGTCTGATAAGAACTCAAGATTAAGATCATTTTATATATGACCATCAATAGATTCAATTAGAATTTATGTACTTAACAAAAATTAACAAAAATTCATATTGTGTCTGTGTCATTGTTCTACATAATCTCATTTTGCGTAATACACTCATTCAATATTTCGTCATATTAACAGTGAGGATAACACCGTTCATTCTAAATGGGAATGATATGTATTACTAATGTTTTAATGAAAGATTTTAAACTTTAATTAAATTCATAATGAATATCGTTTTGATTATTATCCTTAAATATTATCCTCTCTCACATAATACTTATATACAATATTTAATGTTACATAAATAATCATGAAATTTTCACTAATATTCATAAAATATTCATTAATATATGCATAAAAAATGGTGAATAAACTTCTTTATTAACTAAATAATAAATATTCTATTACATCTCATGTTTTTAGGATATTATTTCTAACACTTGAGTTGGCCAGATTTTGTCTATAGAAGAGTGAGATTTGTTTTGCAAATTTCCAAGCTAAATGATTACACTTTTTGATCCTAATCCAATGGATAATTCCATTTATGTCTCAAGCTAATTACCTAAGGGGTTTTTCCTCTAATTTTGGAAAGATTCCTTACTCATCCATTTAATTTTGTGGGACTTGGCATGCGTTGGAGAAGCAAAGTTTGTCTTCTTCCTCTCTTAATTGGCGCCACCTTAGGGTTTCCTATTTTATAATTATTTATGTTTGATAAATAGTGCTTTAATCTTAGCCTTCCATTTCAAATTTGATCAATTCCCATTCATTGGATTTGAATCTTCTCTTAAGAGGATACTAGATTTGATTAGTTTAAATCACCATGAATTTATTTGAGAGTTCCACTTTTAGTAATTTTCTATACTGACAATACTCACAACTTGGACTGACAGTATGCATGAAATATGGCATGAGTAAAATTTGTTGTTGCTAACATTGTTGCAACAAATATTTATTCGTGCGATTATTTGTTAATTGATTCAAAAAGTTTACTTCTTAATTTCATGGAATTAAGGTTCCGATCACGTATCGAATCCCCTCTTAACGAAAGTCGGTAGTCTTTGGTTACAATCGAGACTTGTTACTTGCTCTCAAAATTTCACGGAATATTCTTATTTTGAGGATTTCCATTTCTTAAACTTTCTTTCAACATTTAAACATTGAAATTTCATACTTGAATTAAATCATGAACGTGTGAAGTGTCTTAATGCATCACGAAAATACATGTCTTCAAAATACACATGATATAAGAAAAATTCATTATCTAAATTCGCGTTCATTATTGAAAATTAAATAAGATGAGAATCTTATGTTAGGCAACATCCTCGCTGAGACGAATGGAGGTTCGTTAGTGCAGAGATAGACGAGAGATAAGGAGAATGAAAGAGAGGAAGACAGAGAAATACAGAAGAGAGAGACGAACGAATGATAGAGATAGCAATTGAGACATAAATAGTAAAATAAAACAGGACCAAAATTGATAAATCATATAATACACGTACACTTTTAAAAGTTTAGCAAAAAATCTGTTTTTAAACTAATATGCTATTTACTAAACTTTTTATTAGTATCTGTTATAAATTTTAGGAAGAAAGAGAGAAATAGGTCAAGATTTGAGTTGAATTAAAATTAATAAGCCAATAGTTTATATAAGTTAATAAATAGGCCAAATTACTGTTTTCGTTCATAATTTGTCTGGTTATGAATCATAACTTGACAAGTTATTCCCGGTTTTTATCCATAATTTATCAGGTTATGAATCATAATTTAATAAGGTTGTTCATAACTTATCTAGTTATGAACCATAACTTAACAAGTTATGACCTATTAATTTCTATAACTAAAAATTGACTTATATATTTTTTTAAGTTTTTTCTATTGGCCTATTTCCTACTATTTCTCTAAATATTTTAATTAGTCCTCTCAAATCCTCATTCCCTTCATTCTTAATAAATAGACCAATCTAAAAATAATACTAAGCGCGTTTGGATCCAATTTAAATGGATCAACTCGTATCTTTTCTGCATCAATGTTTTACATTCTATTCCGATCATACATCAACACCCCAACCGGACTTTGATAAAGTAACTAAAAAAAGGTTAACTCAACAACTTGTTTCTATTTCATTAATTGAAAAAAAAAAAAAAACATTTGGTATATGAGTTTCCCTCAACGAAAGGAATTGAAGAAATTTCATGTGGACATTAAGATTCCGTTTAATTCGTTAATTTAAAATTTTAAATTAAATTAAGATATAATTTTATATAAATTTTTTTTACTATAATAAAAAAATAAATATAACTATTTTTAAAAATATTTACTAAAATAAAATTTAAATTCTAAATTACGTAACTAAATAGATTTTAATGAACCGGTATTATTAAAGAGAAATAATAAAAAATAGACCAATATGAAAAATTTAAGAAAGTATATAGGTCAATATTTAGTTATAAAAATTAATAGGTCATAATTTATCAAGTTATGATTCATAACCAGATAAGTTATGGATAAACTTATCAAGTTATGGTTCATAACCAGACAAGTTATGAAAAATTATGAATAATAACTTGTCAAGTTATGGTTCATAACCAGACAATATATAGACGAAAATAATAATTTGGCATATTTATTAACTTATGTAAACTATTAGCCTATTAATTTTAATTCATCTTGAATTTTGACCTATTTTTCTCTTTCTCTCAAAATACCTTCTCCAAATAGGGCCCACAAAACACACACTTTCTCTGTTTTTTTTTTTTTTTTTTTTTTTTTAATAATTAAACCCACACTCTTTCGGCCTTCTTCCCAAATGTCCTTATTTGGATTTGCTCTCTGTGAGCCTTATCTTTTCTCTCTATTTGTCTTTCTTTCCCAAACACTTATGTTGGGCACAAACTGTTGGACGTATTTCCCCAAACAAAATTGGAGGGGCGTAATAATAAATAAAGGGGACTTGCTGACGACATTGCGTAAAATCACATTTGATTTCACACCTCAAAAACCCCCACTTATCGTAATTATTATTATCTTTTCTTTTCATTTATACCCCCACCCCACACTGTCCCCCACACGCGCGCACACCTTGGCTCTCAACGTCAATCGCCCTTTCCTTTTCCCTTCTCTTTTTTTCCTCTTTCCTTTTCTTTTAGAAATTTTTACCAACGAGAAGAAGAAGAAGAAGAGGAGGAAGAATTCTGGGTTAGCTTCCGTTCTTGGACTGTATATGTTCGCTTTCTCGTCTATGTACGTAGTCTTCACACAATTATTTTTCTCTATTCTCTTGGGTGGTTATTGTGGGATTTTTTTTTTTTTTTTTTCCAATCCTTTCGCTTTCGATTCTTTATTTGCCGCTTTTTTTTTTTTTTTTTTTTTTTTTTCTTAGGGTTTCTTTTTGTTCGGATACGCAAACGTTATTTGTTTTTGCCTTTTCGGATAATGCTTTGCGAATATTTGTCTGTAGATTTATTTTATTTTATTTTTCTTGAGCTGGGCTCTAGATGTCATTTTTTTTCCCCTTTTTTTTGGTTTATTTATTGTTATTGTTTACTGCTTTCTACCAAACTTTGGTATTAGTATTTCGCTTTCTCAGTTTAATTACATTTCTTCAGATTATTTGCTCAATTCATTTTTTTTTTCAATGTGCAATATTGAGTGTTTTGTGTTATATATGCAAAGTTGTTGGCATGGGATTTCTTGTGTGTTTTCTCATAATTCCTGTTTATGGGATTTTTTTTTTTTGTTAACTTTTGAATATCTATAAGAGCCCACATGATGGTTTGGTTTGGTTTACTTTGCTTTTTGATTTCATTAGGTATATTTACTAATCCCGAACTTGTAATTTCAAATTGGTATTCTTTCATGTTTCCTACATAAAAAAAAGGAGAAAACTTTGTATTCTCACTTCACATTGATAAATCTATTTTACTAGAAAATGAAAGGCTTTTGGAGATGGCAGTAAATAAAGTGTACTGAGCTTATTGTGAATTCACGCTTTGCATGCAGATAGAGCATGTCCTATCAGCAGGCATATGATTTTGATTACATGGCTGAGGAGGGTGAAGTAGCTAATTTCCTTGACGAGATGGACGAGGAAGACAACAATGCAGATGTCGGAATTGATGAATACGAAATGGTTTGTGGATTGCATTTCTTATTTCGGTTTGTAGTTGTGTCTTAATGCTTGTACTCAAAGAACTCACATGACCTGGGCTTGATTATGAACAGCTTACTAAAGTGACAGATACCTCATCTTCTCAAGCAAGAAAGGGAAAAGACATTCAAGGTATTCCTTGGGACAAATTAAACATAACGAGGGAAAATTACAGATTAACGAGGCTTGAACAGTATCGGAACTATGAGAATATCCCTTTATCTGGGGAAGCCATAGATAAGGTTTGATCATTGTTTATCACACTAGAGTCTTTATTTCTTGTTAATTTATTTTATTTTGTTTTTTGTTTTTAGGAGGTGGGCAAAGTTTAGTTTATATTGTGTTCTGTTAAGTAAATGTAATTAGCACTGATTTTTGTCTTTCAGGAGTGTAAACAAATGGAGAAGGGTGGCAACTACTATGAATTCTTCTACAATACAAGATTGGTTAAACCAACAATCCTCCATTTTCAGGTTGGCATATTCTAACAAATGCCTAACTGTTAATATTTTTCTATTTACACCCATGAAGGTGTTGCTTTTGCACACAAGTTAACTAGTAACTGCGGATTACATTGACATGTCCTTGCGAATACTTGATTTGAAATTTATGATTTAGAAAAAAAAAAAAAAAAAACTTTGCTCAGCTGATTCTGTTCCACATTTGACTTGCAGCTCAGGAACTTGGTTTGGGCTACTTCGAAACATGATGTGTATCTCATCTCCAATTATTCAGTTATGCACTGGTCCTCACTAACGGGAAATTTGTCGGAAATCCTCAACTTCGCGGGTCATGTAGCACCTACTGAGGTATTGCAACTCTCTCCTACCTCTCATGATAAAAAGGAAGAGAGGGCACAATTTTTTTTCCCTTTTCCATCGTTTTACTTTTTTACTATTTTGCCCCTTATACCTCTTAGTACAGGTGAGAGCCCAATCCATTATTTATATTTAATTTTAACTTTTTTAAATTTATTGGTCATGTAGAAGCATGCAGGAAGTTTATTGGAAGGGTTTTCCCAGACGCAGATTAGTACACTGGCAGTCAAGGATAATTTTCTGGTTGCTGGTGGCTTCCAAGGGGAGCTTATTTGTAAGGTTTGTTTATCTTTTACCGGCTTTTTTAGTATATTGTTCTTTTCGTTATTTTGGTATTTGTGAAATCTAAAGAGAACTAGTTCATCGATGCCTGTAGCAAATGAATGCGTATGCATAACGTAGAAATATATGTTTCTTCGAAGAGTCGAAATAAAAGTTTGGTGTTGCCACTTTGTTACGAAGTATTCTTATGTGGCAGAAATTGCTTCATGGTAAAGCTACTCGAAGTGGTGCTATTTAGCACTGAATAGGACAGGATAAATGATCATTTTCCAAATGGTGTACTCACATTACTGCAGTGTGAGTGTGATAGGGGTCAAACTTTTTCAACAACTTATAGGTGCTATGGTGGCCCAACACTAAGATGCAATCTTTCGTAGGTGTCAACAAAAAAAAGAATTTGAAACATGAAGAAATTTGCTTTTCAGGACCATATATGCCTCTAAAATTGTTCATGTTTGATACAGTTTCGTTGGTTTAAGCCATTGCTACTAATCTCAACTGTGGGTTGAATTTGACCAACTAATACCTCAAGGAGTATCTTCTCCTGCCGCCCTTGCTTGCAGCGGCTACTTTTCTGGATTGGTTCCGATTATTTTGGGGTTTGATTTTTTCTCAGCAATTTCATGTCAAGAAATCAACTAGAAATATCACTGTGAGGGAGAGCCTATTCTGTTGTAAAACGCAAATAGAAACGTGCTACTTTGAGCACCCTCATGCACCTTATTTTGGAGCAATGCAGTTCCACTTTTTGTTCGAGAAGCTATTTAAGCAACAAACTGTAGTAACTAGTTGGCAGTCAGCTAGAAGATATGAAATTGCTCATTAACTTGGGAGTTCGTATAAGTTCCTTAGGGTAGAAGGCCGCTTGTTTTTTATGCAATGATGGTATGGAGACAATATATCTTTATGAGTAGCTAACTTGAATTTAAGCTAAGTAGGAACTTTAATAATGTGGCATAACTTTCAGTTGCATGTAATAGCTATATCAGTTGCATGTAGTAGCTTTCTCATATTAGTCATGTTTATCTTATTGTTTTCTTTGAAGGAAATTGCTTTACCATGTTCTCATTCCTCTTTGCTGGCTTGTACACTAAAGAGACATCATATTATTTAGTAGCTACGAATAGAGTGAATTGCTTTTTCATTAATCTGCTGCAAACACATTGTATCTTTGATCTATAGTGCGCCATTACTAAGCTTTGAGGCTGACTTCTTATATGAGTGTTCAAATGATGTAGACTGTAGTTGATGGTAGGCAATGTAAAGGAAATGAGGGAGGCAGGTGTGCTAGGTATTCTGGGTAGAGTAATAATGCTGTCCTATAAAGATACAATCTTGCCAAAAACCATGTAAATCTTTCCCAGTCTCTAATTAACTTTGTTTTATTTTTCCTGACCGCTAGTGTTGTAGCCTTTGCTAGAGTTTGTACGTAAACTTGAAACCCTTGGGCACTATTTTTTTAAAAAACTCGAGAAAAGTAAACTTCTTTCCATGGATAATGATATTTAGTACAGCGGAAAAGAATAGGAGTTCTCAGAACGCAAGACATAAAAATACCTGAAAACAAAGATCCTTATAAAATAGATGACAATTGACCTCACATAACAGCCTACTCCAAACAATCGTAGATAAGAAAAATTGTTAAAAGGCTTTATTCATTGAGGCTGAAAAAGAAGCTAAAAATGTCTCCTTCTCAAAACCTTAGGCACTATTTTTGACCCCTTTTAAGTGGTTGGAGTTTTCAACTTCCAATGATTGCTTGCCAGTGATTCTTCTAGAGATATGATATGGTGTGGCAAACTCCCACTTATTAGCATATATAGGCTGTGATGCTATTGTTATGATAACTATGAGATTAGTGCAGAGGTTATTATGTCAATCATATGATCCTATTCAGTGCATCAATGATCTAAAAAAAGGCGTGAGTAAACTAGACAAATCCAAGAAAGAGGAATTCAGTGGATGATTTCCCTTAGTAAGGGTATATTAACATGGATAATCTGTCTTTGTGTGTTCATAGTTTTTGTATCTGCTGTCCTGTGTGCCTAAGTATGTACATTTTTTTTTTTTCCAAACATTAGATGGTTGCAACTATCTACTAACGGGACGTTTTAGTAAGTTCTCTTTGGTGGTTGTCTCTCTGGTTACATTTAAAAGGATTATCCAACTGCTTTTTCTGATAACATGCCTTGCTTTTGGTAACATCAAAGAATTTTCCTCTTATTTGCCTATTTTTGCAGCGACTGGATAAACAAGGAGTAAGTTTTTGTACCCGGACCACATACGATGATAATGCTATCACTAATGCCGTTGAAATATATGACAGCTTGAGGTATCATTACATTTTGCAACTGTTGAGATTGATTTATGTATATATCTCTGGGTGTGTTAGCGAGGTATTATATATGAACTATAAATATATTGTATGACGGTTTTTGTTAGGAAGCAGTTTGACGCAAATTCTTTTGCAGGGGTGGAATCCATTTCATTGCATCTAACAATGATTGTGGTGTAAGAGAATACGATATGGAGAGATTCCAGCTTCTGAATCACATCCGTTTTCCTTGGCCTGTGAATGTGAGACCTCTACTTTAGCATTTTATAATGATATCGTCATCTTGCTTCTTTGCCGTGATTTTATATATATATATATATATATATATATATATATATATATTTAACTTCTACCACTAATACTTTGAAAAAAAGGCCTACAGCCTAATTTCTATTGTTTTGAGAGATTGAGAGTTTTCTCGCAATACTGATAGCTTGCCATGTTAAAATGTCAACTGAGATGGGGGTTTTCCAGGCGGGGGTTTGTTTTTTATCTGCCATAACTAGCCTCATCGGAAAGCTTCTATGTTTGCCATTTGCTTTGTTTTATTTTTATTATTTATTTATTTATTTTTTTGTCAGAACCTAATACCTGGATTTCTATTGCAGCACACATCAGTTAGTCCTGACCGCAGGCTTATTGCCATTGTTGGAGATCATGTTGATGGACTGCTTGTAGATTCACAAAGTGGAAAGGTAATATTTTCCAAAATATGTATCTGAATGAGAATGACTTTTTTTATTTTTTCTCCTTAATCCTCTCCCTCGATTTCTCTAGCCCCCTCACTCCTCGCCCTGCCTATTTTTCTTTAGAGAAGCTAAATTTTTGTATATGCTGTCCTTTTGTTTTAATGTTGCTTCTTAAAATGATTGATTTTGCATTTGCAGACTGTTGCCACAGTAGTTGGTCATCTAGATTACTCGTTTGCCTCAGCATGGCACCCGGATGGACGCACATTTGCTACGGGGAATCAGGATAAGACATGCCGAGTATGGGACATAAGAAACCTATCGAAACCCGTTGCAGTTCTCAAGGGTAACTTGGGTGCTACGCGGTCTATTCACTTTTCTGCGGACGGCCAGTTTATGGTGGTGGCTGAACCTGCAGATTTCGTGCACGTTTATAGTACCAAGGCCGATTACAAAAAGCGTCAAGAGATTGATTTCTTTGGAGAGATATCCGGGGTGTCGCTGAGTCCGGACGATGAGTCTCTCTATATAGGAATATGGGATCGGACTTACGCAAGCTTACTACAGTATAACAGAAGGCATACATATGGATATCTTGATTCCTACTTGTGACTGATTTCACAAAAGAGCTTCTTCTCTCTGAGTTGGCGGCTGATTCATTAGAAAGGAAAGAAAATAGGGGAAAAAAAAAAGGAAAAAAGAAATAGCAAAAAGTGAAAAAGAAAACTGGTCTTACAGATCTACCCCTTTACATTTTTCTAATTGTATTTTTCCCCAATGTGTGAGTTCGTTACTTTAAATGTCAGTGGAATAAGCTACTCTGCTCTAAGATTTAAATTCTGTGTATAGTTATGATTGCTTCTTTTTTTTTCCCCCCCTAATGATTGCATTTTTTTTTTTTTAAGTGAATATCCTCATTATCTGAGTTTTTATTTTAGTTTTACAACAATTTGTTTTATTACTTTTATATTATTTACTGTTTTATAATATATGTCGAGCTTTATGCATTTCCACAACCATTGTAAGAACGTGGAGTATTGAAAGATAGAAAGACATGTGCCACATGCCTTTACTTTTTTCTTTTTTGGTGAAAGATAATGTGCCTTTACTAGTTAATTAGAGATTTAATCAAGTGTTCTATATATTTTTATGATTTTTTTTTTCTTGAATCAACTTTCAAACCAAGTACGAGGACTTTAATTTGCAGTTCGTTGCTAAACAAATATATATATATATATATATATATTTATCTGAGCAAATATTAAAGACCTAAACAGCATTTTAAATCTGTACTCGGATTTTGTTTGCATAACAAAGAGAGAAAAAACTAATTATCCCTCAAAACGGATCAACAAATTATTATTAACCTCCAAATATTAGTCTTTTAATTTCTACCCCTTTTAGAAACTAATAAAAAAATTAATTAATTAAAAAATATTTGGAAAACCCGAATTTATCTTTGAATTTGTTATTCAAAGTTTCTTTTAATCAGGAATATTTGATTCTCTACACTTTCTCTAGAACGTCGATCTTCCATAAAAATTTCCCTCTCACTCTAATTTCTCTCTCTAGTTCTTCATTCCCTCATTCGTGCAACGCAAATTGGATGCCGCCAACGTAAGTTCCCTTCTCCGACGACGCTCCTCCATAGCATTCCTACATGCAAGCAAAAGTCGAAGAACGAAGAACTCGTGAAGGATCTCCTTCGCGAAGCTCTGCCGCTGAAATTTTGTGTGGATCGCGGATCTCGGCGACTCTGTGTAGATCGCAGTTGAAGTTTTGATTTCCGACTACTTCATACTTCGAAGAAGTCCTTCGTCATCCTCCTTTGCGCAACTTCGAAGAAGCTCGGCCAATTTACAGATACATTAAAGGTAAATAAAATGTGCATAAACTGAAAAACTATAGCATGTATTATAATCTGATAAATAATTTATTTGAATTATTTTATTGATTATTATGCATGATCAAATTGCATATAGTCGTATAGTTTATATAGCATAAACTGACAAGTTATAGTACTGTGACATTGCTATTCTATTTACACAGATTATAAGGTCTAATCTGCCAGATTATGTGTAATAGTTTGGCAGACTATGAGCATTAATCTGTATAACCTAAAAAAAAAAACTGACAAATTATCTTGCTGAATGTGAAATGCTTCTTGTCAGCTATAATCTGCCAGACTATTGGAAATAGTCCGGTAGACTATGGACAATAATCTGTGAAATGCTGATTATCAAGCTTAATCTGCTAGATTATTGATCATAGTTTGACAGATTATAGGTAATAATATGCAGATTATAATAACTATTTTTTTTTTTTTTTTTTAGATGGAAAAAATTAATCTGTTCATATATTATGATGGAAGCTGGAACAAAAAGAAAAACTATGTCGACTATAAGTTAACAGGGATTGTGGTTTCCTTAAATGCGAAGTACAAAGATTTGTTGGAATTAGTCCAAACAAGGCTAGGCTATGAAATGAAGATGGGGAGATTAAAATGGAGTATCAAATCAACATTGGCTCTCAAAGAAAAAGGAAGATGGGGAGATTATGATACGTACGTTCACTTGTCATTGAAGAAAAAGGAAGATGTAACAAGGTTTCTTCTATGCATAAGGGCTGTGCAAACCGACCAAGCGTTTATTTTAGGTGAAATACAAACCAAACTAATTATAAGTTGGTTTAGAAATTTTCAAACCAAACCAAACCAAACCAGTTAAAGATCTAATCGAATCCAAACCAAACCGATTGTAATTAGTTTGGTTTGGTTTTTCTAATTGGTTTGAATTAATATTTTACATCATCTTCTCAAGTCTCAACCATAGTTGGTACTAATATTTTGTGTGCTCTTTTGTCTCTCTCTCTCTTTCATTTAAAGACAATTTGAAGTCAAAGCAATTATAGATATATTTATATAATATTAGCTGTGACTCATAATTGAATATAATATTCATCTTTTTTAAATATATGAAAGAAAACGAATATAGGCAAATTAGAGACACTTATTATTATAGACTATATTCACGTAACAAAGAAGCAATGCTTTAGAGAGAATCACGATTAGAACTCAGAGGAGTGGAGAATGAAAGGAGAGGAGCAGAAAGAGTTTGAGGGCAAACCGCAGAGGCAGTGTTAGTCCATATATATAGGTTATAATACAATCTTTTAGGGTTATGATAATTTAATAAGAGCTATTGACTCCTTATTTTTTAATAATAAATTTACGCATACAAGAGTGATTATACTCCAGAACGTACTGATAAGCGTACTTTTACACAATGTCAAGATGTCTACATTTGGTACATCAAAAGACACAAGTCAAGTATACGAGTTTATTATTCATCTCAACATTAAGATGACAATATATAATTAATTAAAAGTGAATTGTTTTATTCAAACGAAATTATTAATTAAAACAATTTAACTTTGGTTCGATTCAATATTCATTCCACCACTAGGAACTATATCAATGTCTCTACCCATGGAGTCGCACCTCCAACGACCAAGACAAACCGTCTTCGTTAGGAAGTAGACAACGTAACAATCTTAATATCAATAAAGCGCCCAACTTTATTCCATCGATTGCAGGTCATATTATTTAGACTATCATTTTTAGATTCATGTCTTCCACATATTCTTCACATTATATGCACGATCTAGTGTCAAAATTTCAGTTTGTTTATCATACATTCAACTATTATGAACATAAAGAGGACAAAACACTGATATATGATATAAAAATACTTTTTTAAATAGTCAAAGATATCTAATAAACATTGTTACATTTATTGTTGAATGGTATAAATGCTAACAAGTCGCCCAACTGATATTGTCTACAGTGTCACACTTAAGGATGGAAATGTACGCGTCTTTATTTAAAAACCTTATGTGAGAGACGCGCCTCTGCCTATCCGTACAATTGATAGGACAACTATGGGTGACGCGCTCAGAAGATTTGTTGCATGGCCCATGTATTTGGTTAAACTAGGGCCGTTGAGTAAAGTTGGCAAAGCTCCAATCGGAAAAGAACCCATTGAGAATCCCCTTGAGTTGACGAGGAAAAAAGTTGGAAAACAAAAGAAGTTAAAAAATACATAAGGAACCACTGAGTTCAGGGAAGTAACACAGCCTCTGTCAGACCAGTTGCAACTTAATGATTCGTGTGCGCCGCACGATGGGCATTGGTGGAACAATTCAGATTCTCCTTCAATATGATATGACTCAATGCAAAATACGTAGATCTTCATTACCGCCGATGATACCGAATGGATAGCCACCTATCAAGAACTTAGTGGTGTGTGTATCATGGCTTACATGTGGTAATATGAATATCCTCATTACTTTTTCACCATCAATTATTATTCATTATTAAATGTATAACTAACTTCTTCATTTTCATGTAGTTACTTGTGGCATGTGTGTAATTAGGAGAATGTCCTAGGACTTTGGGGTTTCATGTCCCCGATCCTTACGTCCTACATTCAAGGCCAAGCGGGGGTGCATATAGAGCAACGAGTAAGCACCATTTGTACATTTTTGTTACAATCAGATTCTCGACGCACTTTCTGTAATGACCGAGAAAATCTTAAAATTAAATAATATAATTTATTCATTTAAGCCAAGGATTTTCCTGAAGAATATCATGTTATATTTTGTGATTGAATGATTTATGAAATTAATATTAGTATTCTTAAATTCTGTAGCAGATTTTATGTTAAGTTCATATTTTACAATCAAGTAAATTTGGTCGATAAATTATCGCCGTAATTGAAGGCGAAAGAATTTTCAGCCGTAATTGAAGGCGAAAGAATTTTCAGTACATATACAATTTGAGAATCTTAATTTTAAGAATCTTCAAGTACAGTACGATGTTAGCAGCATACCGAGAAACACTCTGACATTTAGAAGAAATCCTTAATTGCTGAACAGATAAGTTGAAGTCATGAGGATAATGGTTTTAGTAGAATGATACAATATGAGCTCGGGAGTCGACACCGTCTGTGATAATGTCATTTCCAAGACATAATGCAGAAAAGTTAAGTTTAGAATTTATTTAACCTAGAAATAAATTCAAGACTCCAAACAGTTTGAAATTTTATGCGAGTAAGAATTTAATTCGATATTGAATTATTCAAGAATTAATATTGAACTGTAAATAAACAGTAAAAAAGGAACCGTTGGAAATTAAAACTTCCTGTCGGCTAAGTTAATATGCTACAGTCAGTGTAAATTTTGACTGCTTAATGAAATCTTAAGGAGATAAGATCATAGACAAGTTGAGATATGATTTGATGGTGATAGATGAAGAGTAATTATGATATTCTTTTCGTCTCTCTTTTCTCTCCTAGTGGTCGGCCATGCTTAAGGGGGTTTTAAGCAAATTTTGACTAATGAAGTTGGACCAGAAGATTTAATAAAGAGACAAAACCAAATTATCCACTTTATTGGAACGCACTTTTACTTCTCTTCAAAAAACACTAACCGACCACTGTCACAAAGTTTTCTCATTTTTTTTTTCCATTCTCTCTATGCCAAAACAGTTCTTCCAAAGCTCCAAACACTGAAAACTTTCTCCATTCTCCCCTCACCAAAAATCAACCTTCCCTCTACCTCACATACTCTTAAAAGTTTCCATCTTTCCCACCACAAATCCTAGTTAAGTTGAAGAAGATGAGGATTTCAAGGGGTTTTCAAGAGAGTTTTTGAAGGGTAATTTTTTAAACTCTCCGTTACTTTTCTAGTCAACCTTAAGCTTAAAATTATGGATGTAATTTTTTATTCCTTAAGGCTATGGTTTGTAATTAGGGTGTGTGAGTTTTATGTTGATTTTGTATATTTTAAAGTTAGTTTGATCAGTATTATATGGTATGTTTATGCTTGGTTTAAGTTTACTTATTTTGGTTAGAAGTAAAATGTTCCGGTTACTTTGAACGCGAAAATTAGGATCCTAGAGCAAGATTTTTTAATTATTCTAAATTTAAACTTATAATGTTTTTGATCTTTTGAACGTTTTTCTATGACTGTGAATAAACCGAGTTTTAACTCTAAATGCAAGTTGTAAGCCATTTTCAAAAATGCCTCAAAACTGTCCAAAAACAACTTCAAAAACTGGTAGCCATAGTGGCAGCCAAACAAGCCCTTTAGGGGCCGAATCTCTGTTTTCTCCGAAAACAAAAATTTTAGATCCCGACAAGATGAAGAATTCCCGTAAAGAACATATTTCAAAATCCTAATCTAAAATATAGTAAAATACAGATTTCTGAAACTGTACAATTTTAATCGGACAAAACTGAAACAGTTTTGATTTTTAGCAAAAAGTTCATTAAAGAACCCTTCTGATTTCAGTAAAGGTTTTAGACCTCATTTTAAAGGAAAATATTTATGAAGCAAGTTTTCATGAAATTGGTTTCTAAGACATAGTTTCACAGTGGTTTATAAACTAACTGTAAAATGACTTGTGAAACAGTTTTAAAGTCGGCATTTGAAAGAAAATTAATTTAAGATTGATGAGGGGATTTTAGTACTTGTAATTAAATAAATAAGCAATCAGTTTTATGAAATTCGAATAAGGTTTCTTTTAAAACCTTAACAGTTTTTGAGCAAAAACATCCGAACGGAAACTTATGAGCCAAATGGGTTAGACCCTTAGAATTACGAAGATTAGATACAGGTTCAATGCCCCCATTAGTTCAAGAACTCCTGCTCAAGCCAAAATTACAACAGTCTACGTGTTAGAACGTCGTTATTAGGTCTCTAGGCAGAATTGGGCTCTGTATCAGAATAAGCCCAATAAGATAATTTAGGGAGAATTAGCTACTAGATTAGATAATTGATTTTCAATCTAGACATATGTATATTATGGGCAATTAATAAAAAAAAGATTTTGAGAATTTAATAAATTGATACTTATAGTAAAATTTTACGATCATTTGATAAAAGAAAGGAAGACACACCTTAAGTAAATGATTAGATTCCTTCATAAGTTTGCTAAAATAGAATAGCAAACGACAGTTATTCTTACACTCTTAATGGATGTTCATTTTTAAAAGTAAACAAGTAAGAGAATAGATTGTTTGGCAAATAAGGGATTCCAGTTCTGTAAATTAGGTAAGTAGGAATATCACCTACAGTATGAATAGATTTTAAAGAAAAAGTTACAAATGTTATATATGCATGTTTATGCTTTATGCGATGCCATATTACATACACCTAAATAAGTCAAGTGGAACTTATAAGAATAATTTCAATTGAGTGTCAGCCTCTGAGAAGGGGATAACTCAGACCCTGCAAGGGAGATAGAAAAAAAAGAGTATATAGTAAGTTAAATCACGGTGTCATTGGGGACCTTGTAAACCCCTACATCACGATGATTGTGCGCACATGGTACAATTACTCGAGCCCATCAATAAGTAAGATAAGATCAAATAATAAGAATTTAATTAGACATGATCATAATTAAGCATAATTGGCTCATGCATATTTATTCATGTGAAGTTACAGTTATTTTTGCGAGAGATAGTTCCTACTTGTTGAGCGAAAGCTCATTATAGAATATTTATACTATAGGTAAGCAACCTGCACCTAATGCTTGATGGACTGATGGTGAGATGGTGGACAAACGATGTGGAGATCGGGGAATAGATACTAGTTGCAATTATTTCTGCAATAAGTTTTACGTGATAAGTAGTTTTGCTAGTTATGATTCTGAAACTATATGTCAAATGATTATGTGGATTATGGCTGTAAGTAAGCTTTGAAAAATGGATATGTTACAGTATGAATATTTTAATCAAGAAAGTAAATCGAAACTTATGTCTATTATAAGAGTTTTTAAAAAAAAAAAAAAGTGTTTCATAAATTTGAAGAAATTCCAGCAAGTATATGTTAATGTCAGCTACAGTGACAGTCACCAAGGAGGGTCGTCACACTTTCTTCGTGCTATATAATGGAGGAGGACGTTGGATGTTGGCCCTGATATTCCCACACAAGATAAGGTCATGTGGTTGGATCTACTCAGGGTGAAAGTACGCCTAGGCTTTAGAAAAAGGATTGTTCTATAAGTTTAGCATTCTTTATAACATTCGAATAACTAATTTATATTATTTCTTTTTCTAATTAATTGACATTTTTTTTTCATTATTTATTAGTGCTTTATGTGAATGGAAGGTCCAAACAAGGCTTGAGTTTGAGCGCCATGGGGATGGGTTAACGAAATTTCTCATACCAAAGGTAAGTGTTCATAATTTCGTTCATTAAATTACTCGAACTTAAGGACTACCTAAATAAAGTACTAAAATATTTTATTAATTTTGAGAAAATTCTGACACAAGAGGGGCACAAGGAATGTGGCTTCTTCATCATACTACAAATGAATGAGAGTCGGTGTTAATAATCTAGAAAACATAGAGGCATATACTATAAATGAATGGACACATTTTGTAAAGGGACATATGTAATTAATTTATGTATACATGTTAATTTGAATATATGTAATATTAATTTGTTTATGTTCTATGACTTGTTACTTGTGTTAATTGTGTGGCTAAAGTGCTGATAACACACGGGATTAATAGATCAGCCTGTGGGAAAAGTAACAAAACAACACCAATTTTTTGGGTGTGTATTGTACATTCAACGACCGTTTCCTTAGAAAATTGTAGTTATATGCCAATCTTTAACGAACAGTTTCCTAGAAAACTGTCATTAAATTCCTCCAAGATGCTTCCTCTCTGGAACTTTGGGACAAATTTAGATGATAGTTTGTCAACTAACATTGATTTTAACAACGGATAAAAACCGTCGTTAAAGTCCTAAGCATTTAACGACTCACAATTAGACAACGGTTTGCCTAACGGCCGTCTAATCTTTTAACGACGGTTTTTAACCGTTGTTATATCCTTGATTTCTACTAGTGTCAACATGTCCTGAAGATACATCCACATTAAGCTTGATCCAACCTTCAGGGGCAACTTTTCATGCCATCGCATAGGGATACTAATCGTTGGAGAAAGGATCCTATGTGAATATTCAAGCACTTAAATCACTGCATCTTTATAAATATCGCGCGGATTGAAAGACTTCCAACTAATAACAACCACATTGTGAGCCTGCCAAATAGCTTTTACCACACTGGAAGCATAGAAGAGGAAATCCGTGGATGCAATGAAACCAGAGCCACCGAAGAGAACCAACTCTAAGAAATCCTTCATTAATCAAAGGTTTAACTTTGTTGTCCAAAGAGACTAAGCCGAAACAAACCAAATGATTCTATTAGACCTACAAAACAAAACAAAAAAAAAAAAAAAAAGATGAGCAATAGATTCCTCCTCCTCCTCATACAACAGACACAATCTAGTTCCATTTCTCACATATTTAATCAACTCCCCTCGAACTAGAATGGCCCTAACTACCACCCTCCACAAGAGAATTTTATGTCTAGGGTGAACTTTTTATTACCACAAATATCACCAAAACCTAGTGCAAGTATCCTTAGTCCCCCTACTAACACACATCAGTTGATAAGTTGATTTTGCCGTAAAATTTCTCTTCTCCGACTTAGCCCAGATCCACCTATCCGAAGTATCATTTCTAGGTTTTGGAATTTTGAGTATAGCTTCAGCATCATTTGGTTGAATGATTTCTCTGACCCTCATTTCATTCCACAGCCCTTATTGAACCATGAGATCTGACACACTGTAATAGCCAAGGCCTGATTCATAGATCAAGTATGGCTTTAGATTATGGCCCGTTGGTGTTAGCGTTTATGCCCTCAGGAATATATGTAACGATATTCTTTGAGATCGTTTGACTATTAATAAAGATTTATTTATTTCATATATCCATTTATTCTCCTCATTATGTTCATATTAGTTGAATGTATGATAAGCAAACTGAAAGTCTGAGACTGTCATTCTGAATCTTTAGGTCATGCACGTAATGAGAAGAACATGTGGAAGACAGGAATCAAAAGATGATAGTCTAAATCATGTGATCCACAATCAAGGGAATAAAGTCAGGCGCTTTATTCATGTTAAGATTGTTATGTTGTCTACTTCCTAACGGAGACAACTTGCCTTGGTTGTTAGACGTAGGACTCCATGGGTAGAGACATTGATATAGTTTCTAATGGTGAAATCTATATTGGGTCAGACCAAAGTTGGATTATTTTAAATAATAATTGTGTTTGTATAAAAAAATTCACTTTTAACGAATTATATGTGGTCATCTTAATCTTGAGATGGATAATGAATCCGTATGCTGACTTGTATACTTTTATGTACCAAAGGGAGACATCCTGACATTTATAAAGGTATGCTTATCGGTACATTAGGGGTATGACTCGTGTATGCGTAGATTCATTTTTCATAGATAGTAGAATCAATAGCTCCTACAAAGAGTCAATGATATCCTCTTATGCATTATCTGTGGATTGAAAAATACGAGCGCTTGGCCATTAGACTATTCTGTGTTATCTAAAGGCTTACTATTTGTAATGGTATGAATAGTGGTTTTTTGATGGAGTGGTAATGGAACATAAGATAAATGTAATCAGGAAGGTAAAATGGAACATGACCTCAAGTCAATTATGGATATCCTATGGAGATGATACACTAATATATTGAGTCATGGATGAGAGCTATTCAGAGCTTTGTATGTGTGTTATATAAATCGAGAGTGCAGCTTGATACAAACCCTGCCAACAACGTGACGAAACCTGTAGCCAAATATGGGACTTTGATTCAAGATCTTCAAGAATTGATGGAAACTGCGACCCATTGCTTAGCAAAACAAGAGCCTTAGTATGGTGAAGACACCAGAAATGAATATGGTAGATCCGTTTGATAAGTCAAGTTGAACGCAACAAGGAAACCTTGATAAGTTCGAATTAGTTTCTTCAAGAACACAAGAAGAATATCTCACAATGTGAATAAAAATATCAAAACTTCTTATTAAATTCGGATTTCAGCCTTAAATAGCCGAAAATAAGATAAAGATAGTCAAAATTGTAAAAGTCATATTCTACCCTTAATGAGGTAGGTGCCTAAATGAAGATAAACACCTAGAGATAAGATAAAACACGCCTAAAGCTAATCCTAGGGAAGGAATCCGAATTTGATTCTAATTCCTTCCTTTTTAAATGCCTAAGCCTCTTGGTCTTGCGCCTAAGCCTCTTAGTCTTGCCGTTGCACATGTATCTTGGAATGACGTGCGAATTGGCCCTGCAATGGCTTAATGGACGTGTATGTCTGAATAGCTTTCTTCTGGATCAACTTTAATAAGTAGAACTAGCCTTTGTTCACCCTCAGTAGTGAGCACTCTCTCTTCTTGTTGTAGAACTCTCCGAACTAGGCTATTTAATTCATCTTTAAATCTTTTAGCTCAATGCCTTGTCACCGGTCCAACTGGGACTTGAATTGGATCATGATTATTCCTTGGATCTTTTATGTCCTCATCATTCCCCTCCTCTTGAAAAGGATTTGTCCTCAAATCATCACCTACATCAAAAGGACTAAAGTCAGTAATATTAAAAGTAGCACTAACATGATACTCACCTAGTAAGTCAAGTCGGTAGACATTTTCATTGATCCGTTCAAGCACTTGAGGAGGTCGATCTCCTTGGGGTAGTAACTTGGAGTGTCGTTGTGCTGGAAATCTTTCTTTCCTAAAGTGTAGCCACACCTAATCACTGGGCTCAAAAACCAACTTGTGATGCCCCTTGTTTGGTTGGTTGATGTATTGTTCGATTCTTCTCTCAATGTTGAGCCGTGCCCTCTCATGGATTTGCTTCACAAATGTGGCTTTCTTTTTACCATCTAAATCCATATGCTTAGAAATAGGTAACAGTGATAAATCTAAAGGAGCTAAAGGATTAAAACCATATACAATTTCAAATTGTGAGAACTTAGTGGCGAAATGAACGGTACGATTATAAGTTAACTCAACATGTCGTAGACACTCTTACCATGTATTAATCTTTTTGCCAATGATAGCCCTCAACAAAGTGGATAAAGTCCTATTAACTACTTTCGTTTGAAAAATCAAATCACAATTAATTCTAAAACACAAATCCTAAAAGTGTGAGATTTTTTTTTTTTAACAACTAAAACTACCGAAATAAAAAAAAAATGCTATAGGAAACTTTTTTTTTCCAACAAGGGACGTTAGAAGGAAAAGAAAAGAAAAACAAAATGGCAGCACTATAACTTACTAAATGAATAAAGACCACGGCAGCCAACTTCTTTTTTTTTTTTTTTTGAAATAAAAAACAACAAGAGAAAAAAAATGAAGCAAAAAGGTTGAAACAAATTATAAATATACTAAAGGAGAGTTGGGGTTTACTGTTCATCAAGACTCAGTTCACTATTCCTTCCACAGTGAAATGACATTTTTGCCCTCGATTTACTGCTCCTTCCTTTGTCTGGCGTAAGGGCGATTTGGTCTTTTAACCCATTTGTGATGGGTTGCTTTTCCGCTTTTGCCCATGTTGTTTCTCCTTTCTGAATTTTTGGGCTTTGGTTTTTTGGTGATTTTGCATCCGGTAGGGGCCTAATTTTTCTTTTCTCCTCGATTCCCTCACTTCCATCATTTCAACCCCGTGGAGCCCTAATACTCCTTCCTCCTTTGATTTTCTTCTTCTCCGTCAATTTCGTCCCTTTTTCTTTTCTCCATTCTTCTTCTGATTTGATTCTGCTCTCTTGCTTTGTTTTTGTTGGAATTTTTCGGCTGTTCCTTTCTGGTTTCAGTGTGTTAGGTCCTCCGGTGGGATTTCCTTTGATTTTCTTCTTCTCCGTCAATTCCGTCCCCTTTTTTGTATCCGTTCTTCTTCTGATTTGAGTTTGCTCTCTTGCTTTCTTTTTGTTAGAATTTTTTGGCTATTCCTTTCTAGTTTCGATGTGTTGGTTCCTCCGGTGGGATTTGGGTGTCAATTTGGGGGTTTTATTGCTTTTTTTTTTAGGGTTCTTCCCCCGTTTACATTCGCGATTTATGGTCGATTTTCCCTCCGTTCTTGGTCCACGCCTTTCTGATTTCCGTTTCTTGCTTCTTCCTTGCCTTGCTTTGTGTTCTTCGTTTCGATTTTTATGCATTCTTCATGGGTTACATGTTTTCCACTTAATTTTTCTGGTTTTTTTTCCTTTTTCCGTCCATGGTCTCTTCCTTGGTTATTCTATATTGATTAAAGTTGTTTGTTCATAATTGGTTGTTATTTTTAATATTTTTCCCTTCCTCTTTCGGTTTCTTGCTCTGTTTTTCCCCTTTCTTACGTCTTCCCCCACCTGCTTTCTTCATTCGTTGTTTTATATGCGTTGGAGTTTTTTCTCCATGGTTGCTTTTAATTTTCAATTTTTTATTGCTTATTTTTTATTTTTTATTTCCTATTTTCCCTCTCCGGTTGCTTCCTTCGCTGCTTTATATTTATGTATTATAGTATTTTATTTGCTAACTAATACTACTTAGTTCAAATTCTACGCAGGTTCATTATCTTCTCCTTTGATGGATTCATTTGTGTAGGGATTTTATCTCCGTGGGTGGACTTTTTCATGCTGATTTCATGCAGTGTATGGGTAATTCTTGATTTTCCCTTCTTCATTTATTGCATTGATGCTTACGGTGGCCACTTGGATGCTTACAGTGGCCACTTGCTTTCCCCGATTGACAGGCTGATGATTTGTACTGATTTTTTATGGACACATTCAATGAATTGGTGATTTTTTCTCTCTTAATATTCTGGAATCTCCACTAATTTTTGCTTTGCATTATCTAGAATCCCCGACAATTTTAGGGGAAAAAAACCCTTTGTACTTTTTTCTCTCTTTTTTTCCTCTTTCTTGCGTTTGGTTTTTTCTGAGCCTTTTACTTTTTAAATTATCCTTAGGGCTGTCTTGGTTTTATGACTTAATAAGGTAATTTTTATCTATTAATTTTTTTGACCTCAATGCACAATATTACATGTTACACTATTAGACGTTGTTTACTGTTCATGTTGCTTTTTGACTCTTTATTTATGAATATTGTTGCATGCATGAATTTGTAATGCATGTTCCTGTCCATTTCTCCTACGTCTGTTCTTTTGTTTCAGCCACTCTGTTTTTTCTCCCATCATTTACTATTTCATTCTATTATCCCTCATTTACTCTTCCACTTATTGACCTCTGCGTCTTTGACTATTTATGGTTGTTGTTATTTTACCCATGATCACTTACTGTTTCATTTCACCTTTCATCATTTATTGTTATGTTTCCTTATCCTTCTATCTTTGAGTGTTTGTGTTCACCTGTGGTTGGTTGATACCTAATAGTTATAGCAACATTTGGAGTGCTTCAGGTACTATTAATATCTTTTGCTTACTTTCCCCCAACGTCAGTAATATTTGCTTTTTGTTTGCTTTATTACTTCTGTTGATTTATAGCTTCACTATTTTATCATTACTTAATGGCATTGACATGCTTACTTGCAATTTATTTGTTTCTTAGCAACATGCTTAGATAAATGTCATTACTTTAGATGCTTTACAATTAATTCTTCTCTTTGTTTTTTTTTTTTTTCCCTTTTTTCCCCTTTCTTCTTGCCTCTTTTTGTTCCCCTGGCTGTCTTCCCCCTCCCTTTATTATTCCCTCATGGCAATGATGATTATGAATAACCTTGACACTTGAGATTGATATGATTTGTCCAAAAATTGCCGTGAATGTGGTTTTTTTTTTTTTTTTTTTTCATTTTGTCCTGCTTTTGTCCACGCCCTTTGATTCATAGTCTTTTGCTGTTTCTTTTTCCTCTTTTTTTTTTTTTTTTTGCTTATTCTTATGCTCATACCTTCTTTTAAACCAGTATTTAATTTAAAAGTTATTTACATACATATATACGTATATATTAGTTTCTTTTTTTATTATTAAATCCTGCTTTTTTTCACTTGCTTTCCTTTGCCTATAGTATATTAGTTTACTCTGTCTTCTGCTTTATAAATAAATGACTATGTTGTGTTTACTTTGTCTTCTGTTTCATAAATAAATGACTATGTTGTGTTAAGCGTTTTCTTTATTAGTTCCTGACCCATACATGGACGTGCATATGTATATTGGCAATGATGATCATACTCAATTTTCACATATTGACGTCTATTTGATTTGTCTAAAAACTGTTGTGGTTATATCTTTCCTATTTCACTTCTTAACACATTTTTACCATTTTAGTTCTCAGCCAAAATAAGTAGAGCCGTCTAAAAAACTGTTGTCTCTTTGAGCTTTCTTTGGTTAGCTGATATGGTTATTTAAGGCACAACTTACAAGATTTCAGATACTAAATATATTATTTTGTTGTATTATTGTCAATGTAAGTTGTTTTTTATAGTATTCAGAAACATTTATTCCTTCTCATTATTAATAAATCTTAGTAATATACGGTTATCTTTTTCTGTGTTCCTTATTCATCTTATAATATTACATATATTAGTTTGTATTTCTACTTGATATATGCTATCCTTAGATAGTTTCAATACATGACAGTGATTGTTACAATCTATTTTTACTTATTTGTTGCCATGTAATTTGTTCAGAAATTATGATTAGTATATTTGTGGTCATCTAAAACTTTATTTTAGAATATGATATTGTCTACAATTGTTGATTAGAACTGTCTTGATGTCTTCTTTCTTCTCTCTTTTTACTTGCTCTAATATTTTTGACTTTTTGGCTGTTAGGTCTTATCTTGGCATATTTACGGCTTAGTCTTTTAAGCTATCTCTGTTTGATTTTAGTTTCATTGGCTCATATTCTTTGTTTAAGGCAATATTCATAGCGTTGCAAATACTTTTACTAATTGTTGCTCATATCTTCTTCATATATGTTATTAATATTGAATATATTATGTATTGTTTTGTGTTGTTTACTATAGTATTCAAAAATTTTTCTTTATGTTCTTATGATTACCCTTTTTCTGTGTCTTATTTCTATTTTCTATTTATTTATTTCATAATCACATATGCATATATGTGTACCCATTTTTGCTTTGTATATTTAATCCTTACTTGGCTTTGCATATGACAATGATGGTTATAATCAAATTTGGTCTCTTGACTTCTATGTAATCGGTCCAAAAATTGTTGTCAAGAAATCCCTCTTACTCAAGATTTACCAACAGGATTTAAATGTTTTTTTTTTTTTTTTTCCTCCTCATCTTCTTATTCTATAGTATGTGGCAATGATGATCATGATCAAGTTTGACTTGTTCAACTTCATCTAATCTGTCCAAAAATTACTATGAATAAATCTATTTTATTTGGATTTTGATTTTCTCTTTTCTTTTGACTAAAACAATTTAAATGTTTCTCCTTTTTTTTTGTCCACGTTTTTTTTTTCGCCTCCTAAAAATTTAAGGGCGCGACATTTCAAATGTCTATTTCCATTTGATTTAAATTTTATATATTTCCATTTACTACGTTCTTCCATATTATTTCTCTTATGATTTTACAAATTTGATTTCTAATACACCAACAACATCACCTCCACTATTTTGGTGTTCATTATTTTTTCCGATATACAACTCTTTATTCTTAGACGTTTGCTATTTTTGTTCTAACAATTTAAGCCAACGTCTATTCCCCTACATGATATTTGCTGTTGTCTTTTTTTTTCGGCTCCCCTTCTTAAATCTTTCATTTTAATTCTCTTCTCTCTCTTTTTTCCCCTTCTCTTCCCACGCCATTTTTTCTCCTGTCTCTTTTCCCTTTATTTACAAAAGCTTTCCTCAATGCTGCCCCTATGTATTTTTATATTTTATATTTCATTCTTTCCTATGTCATTAGCTTCCATTTTTCCACCCACTTTTATTCAAATGAGGCCTAAGCCTGCCTTCCTCTACTGCTTTATCTAAGTAAAATGCAGGACCATTGTGTATTCTTTACGCAGGCAAAATCTGCTGCCTACTATGCAGTAAATCTTCTGCCAGCTACATTACCCCTTTGATGTTGTTGTTTTCTCTCTCTTTTTTAGTTCACTGGTAGTTTTCGAATTGATTTATACTTTAGTATAGCTACCTATTCTCTATCATGACTATATTATAATCTGTGTGATAAATATAATGTCTTATTAATTTTTATACCTTTATGCAGTTGTTGTTAATTGATAGCCATAAAATGGTCAATAAATACAAATCTGTTGATTTACCACACATTACTGACAATATTTAATCTAATATCTGAGCCACCATCACTATATAAAAATATTACCACATTCACAACTCATCAACATTTTCCTATTGAGCCTTCTTTATTACTTACATATTTACTGTTGACATTAATCTGTTTTTTGCTTTTGTCTTTTACGAAATTGATATAATCAGATGCTATCATAAGGAATCTTCTATCCCTCTGTTGATAGATGAGTTCAAGATACGAAAATACATATATAAATTCTTTTGTTTATCTATTTTTTGTTTATAGATTTAATTTATATGCTATTCTTATGTTATTCATTCTATGTGTCCATAATCATATTGTATATTGTAAATTATAAATGTAAACATGTAATTAAGGTAGATATTTTCATATTAGTTTATGTAAAATAAATTATAGCTGTATTATGAAGATTATCAACTCTTTATACGATACAAAATTACTGCCCGCGCATACAGCTAGTTATACTACTAAAAAGGTTTTGTTTTTTGTTTTTTGTTTTTTGTTTTTTTTTTGAATCAGGGACGGTAAAATAACAAAAAGAAAAGGAATACAAAAGTTTGCAGCGTTTATAGATTGAATCCGTGGAAACTTGCAGAACTACTTTTTTTTTTTTTTTTTTTTTTGAAACAAACGAAAAGATAATGAAAAAAAATGAAAAAGAATAAAATAAAATAAAACAAACAAACAAAAGTTTTTTTTTTCTTTTTAATACCGGCTAAAAACAGATCATGCAAATCAAGAAAGAGAAATTGAGTAAAAAAAATGCACTGACCTTTTTAGCTCAAAAATCTATTGATCAGTTTTGCTAATAGCACCTTCCCGGCAATGGCACCAAAATTTAATTAACACTTAAAAATGATGTTCATAAGCGGTCAATTGTAACACAGATGGGCGGTCATATCTACAGAGAGATAACAAAGAGCATTAGAGAAAAGTGAATTAAAAAAAGAATAATTTTTGAGATTTTGGTTGCAAATAAAATAAAAAAGAGAAAAGATTTGTGTCGAAGAAATTTAATAAGAAAAATGGTAAGGTGTCAAAAATCCATAATATTTCGTTCACCAATCCAAGTTTTGATTCACAATATTAAATAATTGAATATATTAAATCTTTATGTTGACTCCGAAAATATTATTATTATAAGTTATCTAAAATCGATAATATATCAATTTGATAATATTGCGGTAAAAGACAATTTACAAAATAATTTGAATAACAAAACATTGCATGACAAAATTATATAAGAAAAGTGTGACTAAACTTATATAAAAATTGGCAAAGAATATTTTGAAAAGTAATAAAAAAATAGATGAGATTCAATTCATTCAGATGTTGAACTTTACAGCACAAGGAATCAAAACCCGAATTGGATCACTCAACAGAAGTTCATCTCTAACATCACCAAGAAAACTCTAGCCTATCTTGCAAAACATTCTCACATCTTCTAGAGAGAAAATATGAGACTAACAAAGAAACGATAGAAAACTGGATATTAAAAGCCTCCGAAAACCTTAGGCCAACCCCTTTATTTATAGTGTTCAGAGGTTGCCTATCAAATAAAGAAAATAAATAGTAAAACTAGAAAATTACAAAAGAAAAAGAAACAAAAGAAACAAAATAAAATTACACATAAATTAGGAGAAATCATATATGAAATTTGGAGAAGAAATCTAGTCAATTTACTCAGATTTAGAAGGAGAAATTTAGACTCTGCACTGAGTGGACACGTGTCGCTATGGAATTGGTTGATCAGAATTGATTTGCCACATGTCAGATTTGGAGTGATTGGCATGTGCTGGCGATTCGCAGAGCGGAGGACAGCTGTCGCGCACGGAGAAAGACTTGGGGTGGTTGTCGCCACGGGACCCGTGAGAGGCCTTGCCTTGGGCCGCTACCGCGGTTGCGTGGAAGGAATGCGCGCTCTGATGAGCCGCGTGCTAATGACGCACGAGGCGCGAGACGGAGCGAGAGGAAAGGCACGGATTTCCGCGCTAACACACAGGACCCACTTCATTTGGCTTGGCTGATGGGTGGCGTGGCTCTCTCTAATTGGCTCGGCTTGTGTGGCTCGAATGGGCTGAAAATATGGTTTTCATAGCTTCTTCTTGTGTGGCTTTTTATACTACTTTTTATCTGTAAATAATTAATTAAAAACTAGACAAATTTCAATTAAAAATATTATGAATAAAAATAATAGAATTGCCTAATTAAAGCTTAAATATTTTAATATTATATAAATCAAAAGCAGTATTTAGGGTGCATTTTCATGCACTAATCAGTCTACTCACACTCAGATTGTAAAAATGAAAATAGAAAAGAAGACCAATTAATTAAGAACCTTTTAAGTTACTGTTTAAAATGCTTTGATTAACCCAAAAAATTTCATTGCCATAAAAATTCTTTGGAATATTGTTGGGGTTGCCGTGACAAGGACGACAACAATGATCGGAAAAGGGGCCCACTGGGGTGTCGTTTTTGCGGTTAAGGACTTTTCCCGTGACACGAATGTGGATCATGTGAGCTTCCCCGTCTCATTCATAGGCCATGACGCTCACAAGTCACACCGACGTTAGTCTGGGCCCCATTAAATTCCACATTTCTATTCCTCTCTTCTTCTCCATTTCTCTGACCGTTATGCTTTCTATACAATTGCTTTCTAGACAATTGATTATGTTAGTTTATTTTGTGTAAAAAAAGAGGTTTCTTTACTAATAATGCATGTTTATTAAGGTTAGATTGGATTAAAATCACATCAAAATTTAAAAAATATACATAACTAATATAATGGTTCAAAACAGAACAATACTGGCGGATCATTTTTTTCCTAACCAATCACGGAGTTTAAAAGATATTATTGCACGTTGTATTTTGGTATTTTTCTAACTTAGAAATGGGGAAATTGGAGCACAAGATTCGGCAAAGACCACAGAGAGTAGGCGTTGGACAGGCACACTCAAGCCCTAGTGCAACACAAGTCCTGGAAGACTCTTCATTGTAGTTAGCTAGTGTGATTGCAGGAGCTCCGGCTTTGGCCAAAAATGATTTTGTTTCCACTAAGAACATGAAGAAAAGAGTTGTAGAAAAAGAGATTTCTTTATGTATAGATGCTATCTTTTCCATCTTGATATCTTGATATATTGATCATTTAAAGTAATTTGCCGGTTATAGATAAAGCAACAACTTTGCCATCTTTTTTTTTTTTTTTTAAACGAACAAAAATCGAATATGATATAGCAACAATTTTGAAAAGGAAATAACCTTCAAGTAAAGTATGTAGAAACAATATTAAAGTTAGACCTTTAAGTAAAGTGAGATACAAGAGCAACAAGCTACAAGTTGATTAAGTTCCAAACATAGGAAAAAATAAAACAAAGAGTTATCATCACCAGGTTGTGCTTTGTGCTTCAATTTTTTTTTTTTTTTTTTCATCTTATTTATTATTTTATAATTAACACAAAGTAGAGGTTATCAAAACAAGACAAATCAATAATTCATGACGATGAGAGAGATTTTGCGGTGATAGGGTCATTAATTGCAACCGTAGACTTTAAGAGCTCGTTTGACATTGCTTTTAAATGCTACTTTTAACTTCTTTTAAAAAGTTACAGTAGGTGCGCATATCTAGTAAATCCTACTCTTATTCAGTAACTTTTAAAAACTATTATCAAATAGCAAAATTTGAGAAGCGTGTCATGAGTTGTTTTTACCCGACTCCTTTTGCTGTTATTATCCAAATTTACTAAAAGAACCTTAATAATAAAACTAAATTCTTTATTTACCTATTTTATTTTTTCATACAAAATTAAAAAAATATATATTTTTAAATATTTATTTAAAAATTATAATATTTTCTAATTTTGTTCAAATATTTTAAAAATAACAAAAAAATCATGAATATAACAATTTATCTTTTTATCAGTATTTTGAATAACAAATTAAAATCATATTTTTTCATAGTATTTTGGTGTAAAAATATTATGAATATTGACCATAAAAAAAATGAAATTAAATATAAATATGTATGCTATATTATGTCATTTTTTAGTCATTATATATCTCCATAGTAATTTTATACATGTTTACTAAATACCTAAATTTTTGCTTCCAGTATACACAGTAATTTTAAAAAATAAATTTATCAAACACCTACATATTTCTAGTCACAACAACTTCTGACTAACAGCACAACAACAAAGATTTTCAACAACACAGCAATGTCAAACTGAATCTAAATCATATCATGTATATTATTTCTCAGGGTGGATTCTGTGAAAGAATCTTTTAGGCAACACCATTATACGCATTAAAAAAAAAAAAAAAAAAAAAAAAAAAAAAACCGAGATCTTACCGTTTAAGTGAATACTCCTATCAATTGGGTGCTCCTTGGAGAAATATTTTCCATCTAACTATTTGTATTGTGCCTCTTTTACAATTTTAATATAAAATAATTTAACCAAAAACTTTTTATGCTTGAAACCAAACACTAGCTTTCAAACCCAACACTCCCTATATGAAGCGAACTAGTAGTTTTAACATTTAAGTTACTATTTTTAACAAAGACAAGACCAACTATTTTAGTAGTAAGAGAAAAGTTAAAGTACATCATATATGTAGACATATGTTAATATAAAGGCAGACCACTATAAAACTTTTATCAAAATACATATAGATATACATTAATATAATATTCATAATATGGAGTAACATGCCTCTCCTTGATTGATGGACTGATCACGGGACACAAAAGCGTTCCATCGTAAATGTAAGAGACAAACGTCATATAGCAAACTTTAATTAGAGAACTTTTTCCTTATCTCTATTTACATTAAGAAATAATTAATTGGGTTCGGCCATTTATGTAAATAATTAATTGGGTTCAGCCATGCAAATGGCCGATGACTACGAAACAAAACCAAACCCCACAACACTCCCACTATAGTTTAGGGTTGAAACCATGGATAATAATATGATATTTAACACTGAAATTGAATGTGTAGCACCAAAAAAAAATTTATGCTTTTTACGCAACCTTTCAATAAATGTGATCTGACTTTTATATAAGAAGAAGGTCCTCCCTAAATGACCATAGCACTCATATATATATATATATATATATATATATATATATATATATATAACAGCATCCGATAAATCCGACACTTTTAGTACTTTTTGTTCGATGTTATAAGATTGTTCGTAGTTTTATGTAACAATACTTAATTTAGTGTTGAACTGTATTTATTGATTATTATACTGAAGTAAATTGAGTATTACCAATTGAGTATTACATAAACATACAAATGATATTTCTAATGGTGAATTTAAAATGTTACAAGCACTTATATATATATATATGCGCGGCTCGTGTGTATGTGTCTAAAAATGGAAAGCGAATGAACAAGCTCGGCCAGCGAAGAACAAGCATGCTCATGCAAACGACAAAAGCAGTACAAAGGCATAGTTTATGCGCTGTGCTTTTTTGTCAGCAAGTCAACACAAGTATGCAACGCACATTTTTGGCCTCCACCTCCAATCTTCGCAGGCGCATCAATATCTATCCCTAACTTCCCTCAACATTCTCTTCTCTCTCCTCTCTCTCTCTCTCTCTCTCCCATTCTTTCTTTCAGCCTTTTTTCAAAGCCATAAAACACACGCAATACTCTCTAACATCCTCTGCATTATGATCTCGTGAGCTCACTTTACAGTCATATTTATGTCGTTTTCTCCTTTCAGACATAATCTAAAAGCTTATATTAAAACCCTGATCATGCACCAGTTCAAACCTTAAACACAGCCATTTTGATGACAGCATTGTCAATGACGAAGTATCCCAGATTTTTTGTGTGTTTGTTGCCATTTCTTCTTCTTTTTCTTCAAGGCTGCATTGGAGACAACACCATTGCGGTTCAGCTCAACGACGATGTTTTAGGCCTAATTGTGTTCAAATCAGACATTCAAGACCCTTCCTCTCATCTCTCTTCTTGGAATGAAGATGATGACATCCCATGTTCGTGGAAGTTCATCCGATGCAATCCGGTCACCAACCGAGTATCAGAGATTTCCCTAGACAACTTGGGGTTATCCGGAAGGATCGGGAAAGGGCTCGAGAAGTTGCAGCATCTGAAAGCATTGTCCCTCTCAGGCAACAACTTCAGCGGTGATGTTACTCCTGAGAAGCTTGCATTGCCTACTAATAGTCTTGAAATACTCAATCTTAGACGAAATAGGCTTTCGGGTCGAATTCCATCTTCTCTTGTGAACATGAGCTTGATTAGAGTTCTTGATCTTTCGGAGAATTTGTTATCAGGGCCTGTCCCTGATAATCTCTTTGATAGTTGTTTTTCTCTACATTCACTTTCTTTGGCAGGGAATTCCCTTGAAGGGTCCATTCCTAGTACAATCTCTAGATGTCTTTCTTTGAATAATTTTAACATCTCCAACAACCGTTTCTCGGGAAACCTGGATTTTGTTTCCGGCTTTTGGACATTGGAAAGGATTCGAACTCTAGACCTCTCGAGAAATTTTCTTTCAGGGTCCATTCCCCAAGGTATATCATCCCTGCATTACTTGAAAGAGTTTCTAGTACAAGGCAATCACTTCTCTGAAACATTACCTTCGGATTTAGGCCTTTGTATACACTTAGCGAGAATTGATTTCGGGGATAATCACTTCACCGGTGGTTTGCCCGATTCGATTCAGAGCCTTAACTCATTGACTCGTTTCGGTTTAGCAAACAATTTGTTGAGTGGTGATTTTCCTCATTGGATTGGTGAATTGAGAAACCTTGAGTACTTGGATTTCTCTGGCAATGGCTTCACAGGAAGCCTTCCATCAACAATGGGCGACATGAAATCGCTCATTTTCTTGAGTTTGTCCAACAACAAGCTGAGTGGAATTATCCCAAGTTCTATTGGTTACTGCACAAAGTTGTCTGTGATCCATTTGAGTGGCAACAGCTTCAATGGGAGTATTCCAGAGGACTTGTTTGATCTAGCTTTGGAGGAAGCAGACCTTTCGAAGAACCAAATAACAGGCTCAATCCCAACAGGTTCGAGTAAACTATTTGAATCTCTCCATGTTCTTGATCTCTCAAGTAACAAAATAAAGGGAACTATACCAGCAGAAATGGGGCTGTTCTCCAACTTGAAGTACCTGAATTTGTCATGGAACAATCTTCAATCAAGGATTCCGCCAGAGTTCGGGTTGTTCAGGAATCTATCTGTGCTAGATCTCAGAAGCAGTGCCTTGTATGGTTCTATCCCAGGAGATTTATGCGATTCGGGGAGTTTGGACATTCTTCAGCTGGATGGAAACTCGATTACTGGTCAAATTCCTGAGGAGATTGGAAACTGCTCATCTCTCTACTTGCTGTGAGTTTCACTATTCTTTTTTTTTTTTAAATTCTTACTTCCCTTTCCTTTTTGTTAGTATTAGAGGTCAATGTGGTCACAACATTAAGCTCAATTTTTATTTTTGATGTACTTATAGCATCTCCAATACAATGCCAAATTAGTATGTGAATGCCAAATTAGTATGTGAATACCAAATTTTAGCATTTGAGTACAAAAATCACTTAATGTCATGCTATTTTTCGTCCTTTTTTTTCTATTCAGAATTAAAGACGACACGCTAACTGGGGTTCTTTCTTTTTTTTTTTTTCTTGCAGGAGCTTGTCCCACAACAAGTTAACAGGTCCTATTCCAAAGTCAATTTCAAAGATCAGCAAACTCAAGATACTAAAAATGGAGTTCAACCAGCTAAGTGGAGAGATTCCAATGGAGCTTGGAAAGCTACAATATCTCCTTGCAGTTAATGTATCATACAACAGGCTAATTGGAAGGCTTCCTGTTGGGGGTATATTTCAGAGTCTAGACCAAAGTTCCTTGCAAGGAAACTTGGGAATTTGCTCGCCATTGTTAAAGGGTCCGTGTAAAATGAATGTGCCTAAACCACTTGTTCTTGATCCAAATGCCTACAACACTCAAATGGATGGTGGTGATCACAAGCACCATTCTCAATCCTCGCCATTCACCCCGAAATCCCACCACAAACTGTTCCTCAGCGTGTCTGCTATCATCGCAATTTCGGCTGCTACTTTGATTGTCATTGGAGTTGTTATTATTAGTCTGCTCAACATATCCGCAAGGAAGAGGCTGGCATTTGTGGAAGAAGCCTTGGAAAGCATGTGCTCAAGCTCTTCTAGATCTGGAGCTAGTGTAGCAGTAGGGAAGCTCATTCTCTTTGATTCGAGGTCATCCTTAGAAGGACTTGAAAATCCTGTGTCTCTACTCAACAAGGCCTCCGAGATCGGTGAGGGAGTGTTTGGGACAGTTTACAAAGTCTCACTAGGAGCTGACCATAATCAAGAAAGAACAGTGTTTGTAATCAAGAAGCTTGTCACATCAAACATAACTCAGTACCCCGAAGATTTCGATAGGGAAGTGAGGATTTTAGCGAAAGCAAAGCATCCCAATATAGTATCCTTAAAAGGGTATTACTGGACTCCTCAAATTCAGCTACTTGTGTTAGAATATGCACCAAATGGAAGCCTGCAATCCCGACTCCATGAAAGGCATCCTTCGAGCCAGCCTCTTTCATGGCCTCAGAGATTCAAAATCTTGCTCGGAACAGCGAAAGGACTTGCTCATCTCCACCACTCAATCCGTCCTCCAATAGTCCACTACAACTTGAAACCGAGTAATATCCTTCTCGATGAGAATTTCAATCCAAGGATCTCAGATTTCGGGCTTTCCAGGCTGCTGACGAAGCTCGACAAGCACGTTATAAGCAACAGATTTCAAAGTGCTCTAGGTTATGTTGCACCAGAAATGGCGTGCCAGAGCTTGAGAGTGAATGAAAAGTGCGATGTCTATGGCTTCGGAGTCCTGATTCTTGAGCTTGTTACTGGGAGAAGGCCAGTGGAATATGGAGAAGACAATGTAGTGATACTGAGTGATCATGCCCGAGTTTTGCTTGAGGAAGGGAATGTTTTGGATTGTGTTGATCAGAGCATTGGAGATTACCCGGAGGACGAGGTCTTGCCGGTTCTGAAACTGGCTCTGGTATGTACCTCTCAGGTGCCTTCAACCAGGCCTTCCATGGCTGAAGTTGTTCAAATCTTGCAGGTTATCAAGACCCCAGTTCCACAGAGAATGGAAGTGTTCTAGTCAAGCATTTTGAAATGTTGTTTCGTCACATTTTTCTTTTTCACTTTATGAGAAAAGTAGTTGAAATTATTACCTTTTTTTTTCACTTTATGGCTGATAAGGAGTTCTCTCTATTTGCTGAATTGTAAGGATTTTCCTTATCATGTGTTGTAACAAGTTTATTCTTCTTCTTATAAGTTGCACTGCTGCTAAATATTTCATAAGTAGTGTTTCTTTTCCTTGCTCACATTCTTCAAGTATGAAATTATTTCCTTTTATTGCTTTTTTGTTTGCTGAATATAAAAGGGATCATCAGTGTCATCAAGGCCTTTCATCCCCTCCTTCACTAGTATGGCTTCAAATACAATTAAAGTTGAAAAAAAAAAAAATGTTTTAGCCAACAAAAAATATTAACACCTGTGCTTGCAGTTCAAACCCCTACGAGACAAATGGAACTGCTCAAATATAATGTACAATGAGCGTAAATAAGCCCTTCCAGTTTTTCCTTTAGTCGAATCTTAATCAATCATCTCCTACCGAGAAAAAAAAAATGAAAACTCAACATCAAATATCACGTCTTGCCAATTCAAGAGTGACTACTTAATTTCCCAACTATTACTTAGTTGTCCAATAATAAGCGTTGGAATGTGTAGTATTATTGATAAAACCACTCAAATTTGCTCACAAGTTTGATAAGCCTGCCTAACTTAAAAAGAGCATATATACTAAAAACTAGTGCATGTATGTATATATATGGGAATTTTTGCGTAAACATATATATATATACACACACATCAAATGGGATTCTTATCATCAAATCATCAAATTTCTATACTTGATGGTAATTACCGATAGAAACATAATTATTAAAAACTCATCTATATATACAGATATATTACTTTTGTCTATACAGTTTCGATTATAACTAAACCAAAGAACAACACTAATATCGTATGTCTAATGGATAGCAGTAGATGACAGAACTGCCAGGAAGTCATGCTGCTATTCCATGCATTTCCAAGCGGGAAAAGGGACAAATGAATACTTGGTGGTCCCTGCAGTTTAAATTCCATAACGTTTTGGCATATTGGATAAAGAAACAAAAATAATAATAGAAAAAGCCCTTTGTTTAAAAAAAAAGGTGTACTCTGGAGTGATTCATTTGTAGCCTTGCAAGAAAAGTAAAAAATGTTGGAAAGTTTTGATTACGCTATTGTACTTCTGGCCAGTTTTTGGGGGTTTTTCTTTCCTTTCTTCTTCTTCTTCTTTCTTTTTTTTTATTATATATATATATAATGGAATTGTGGGGTTAAAGTTAAGTGTATATCATTGTGGATTTTAATTATTGTACATGGTAGAGCATCATTGTGAACTCTGGACCGACATACTATACTCATAGATACAGAAAATAATGGATTCACAAGAATAATTTTACATGATTGCCTTTGGAATTCGTACGACCACGCAAAGAATATTAGCATTGGGGACAAAATATCACATGGGCTTGGTTCGAAATATATATATATATATATATATACACACATATATTATATATAATTATATATATATATATATATATAATGGGACCAAGAAAGTGTAAGGAAAAAAGATAAAGATAAAACCATATCCCCTTGTCCAATTTTAACGAATTTTCTACGCGAACTTAGAATTTAGGGTGCCTTTATCAAAGTGCAAAGTAATGTAAAGGAAAGTGGATTGGGAGGAAAAGTAAAAAACTTTAGAATAAGAATGAAAATTGTTGACTTTTTTCCTTTATAGTGTTTAATTATGTAGTAGATGAGTTGGGAAATAATCCAATGGTTTCTAGTGTTTATTATCGCTAAAATATATTTTAACATGATAGAATAAATATTAATTTATAACATGTGACCTTAAATAGGTAAGTAAATTTGACATGATATCTTTTAATTAAGCAGGACAATATTAATGGGATATGAGGATTGACATTCTCTTCACTCACTTTTTATATTTTAGGGGCCTCATTAAATTCTCATTTTGATTTGGAAAATATACAATTTACTTGAGTCATTTTACAAAGATGCTATTTATTAAAAAAAAAAAAAAAAAAAAAAAGTTTTAAAAAATATGTTATTTATGTCCTTGTCCATAAAATTAATTAGTATGTATGGATAGTAAACATATGAGAAAAAGAGATAAATATTCTTTTCTTACATTTTTAGTTTTTATATTTGATTAATACCATTTAGTTAAAAAGTTATATTAGTCAAAAGAACATTAATAAAAAATAAAGGGTAAAATTTTTAGAACAATACATTCAAAAAGTAGTAAAAACCTTAGAACAATATATTTAAAAGTAAGTTTACTAATTTTCTCTAAACATATTGGAGAAGAATTGGATGTATTTTCAATAAGACCATCATATTTCCTTACTCGTGTAATATGATCTTACATTCAAAACCCAATTCTCAAGAACTATATATATAAATAAATATATATATATATATATTTCTAAAGCAAAATAACAAAGGAATGATGCTCTCCTAACTTTTAAAGTTACATCGGACAACTTCTTCAAATTTATCCTAGTCCTCCAAATTTTGAAGATAAAAGAATCCAACGTCTCACGGAGCTAACATGGTATGGCTTTATGATGTGATCACATTATTTATGTCCTTTGCCCTATACCAGAATAGGGTGACAATAATATTGCATATATAGAAATAGTTTTTGCTTTTTGTATATGGCAATACATATTCGTGTGTGGGTACAATAGAGGACAAAGCCCGTCACGGGTCTCCAAATCTCCGTCGTATATCATATAAATACAAAATATAATGTACCAATTAAAATATCAAACATCAAGATCAAGGAATCTGTATTTATAATAATACAATAAGTTGAGGAGACATTTGCCAACCAAATATTCCATATCTCACCTTCTCTCGTGAATAAACAGAGCTTTCTATCTCAGCCAAGGAAAAAAAAAAGGAAAAAAAAAAAAAAAAAAAAAAAAAAAAAAACATCGCTTTCCACAAGAACATTAAATTAACTGGTAATTCTTAATTCTGACTTTTAAAATTTAAATTTTTTATGAGAGAAAACATTGTAGTAGAATCAAAACTATGAGTTTAAACACATGAAACAAACAACTTTTAAAATGGTAGCTTAGACTGTTCAATTCATATCTAACATTAGCATGGATGATGGAAAAATGTTCTATATATGGACAGTTTTATTTAAGATTAATTCCAAAAATTCTCCTCGAATTATGATCCTGTAACACTTTGCTCCTTTGTCGTTGGGGATTATAATTTCTTACTTTTTTCCGATATGCCACTCCGCGCGATAAAGGAGCAAAAGAACCTCAACCTTTAAAAAATAACAAATGTTCTCTCCAAACTTTGTTCCGTCAACAACTTTGCCCATTTTGTTACAATTGTAGGCAAAATAGAAAAAGTGTGCAACGGAATTTAAAAAAAAAAATTCTAAAAAATCGTACTAACTCGTGTTGCCATATACAATAAATTATTCAACAATCTAAATACCTTGAGAAGAAAGATTCAAAAAGGCAGGAGGATGTGACCGAGAAAGCTTCAACCAACTAGCCTTCTTTACTATTCTTCAATTCTCAGACAGTGGAGTGTGTGAGCACTCAGATTCTCTATTGGTATTCACGTAGCTTGTCTCCTTCCAACCACCCAGATCTCTAAGAATTCGTTATTCTTAGTGAGAGTTATATTAACAAATTCGCTCACCTGAGAGTCTGTGGTCTAAGAAAAGAAGGAGTTCCAAGGATCCTATTTGTAGTGAGTACACCGGGAGGTTTTCTAATTCGAACAAGATTCTAAAAAGATTTTTGCTCTATCCTTCCACCTAGGGATTGGTGATTTTCCTCCCTTCTTTTGCTAGGAAAATCATTCACTATAGGATAGGATATCCGAAATTTCTATTTCAAATTTTAGTCTCCATTTATCTTATGATTTTATCTACATGGATAGTGTTCCATAAATCCAGTTTAAATTCAAAATAAAATCATGTCAACTTTATTTGAATTAAACAATTATGTAGTAATTATCCAAAATGAAATCAAATTAGAAGAAAATCTTTTCCACCTTATACATATGGTTCATGCCACATTTTAAGCATGTAGGATAAGATATTGTTTCAATTCAAATTCAAATAGGATAATCTCCATATTTAAATTTAAATATATATTTAGATAAGATCACTTAGATTTTTGAATTAATCATTCTAATGATTGACTTATCCATATCTTCTAAAATTTAATTTGATTTCATATTTATCTTAAAAGATAAAAATAATCAATTTAAATTTCAAATCTTATCTTCCAAATAAATATTTATCCAAATTAAATATTTATCTTACTAATAAAATCAAACAAAATTCATGTTCTACCCTTAGCTTAGAAAAACGCCAACACCCTTGTGCGGTGACTTGGATTTTTCTCTTTACTAAGTCCAAGACCAAAAAGATGTCACGTCCCAAAGCCGGGTTCGATGACATGGAGGCTCGTTTAGAGGTTAAATAGGATTAGGAAAGTGATTAAACATTTATAATCATAATAATCAAAATCAAAAGGAAAATATTAAAGAAATTTCTAAACGAGTCCCACTATTTGGCTGAAAATAAATTACAAGAAAGTTACGGGATTGCCCGCACTTTCTTAACCATTCAGGGCTTCACCCACAAGATATGCAGTATTGTACATATATGAACATGTAAATAACATTACAGACATCAACCACAGTCTAAAATCTAAAACTCAAAGTTTACAGAAGTTACAACTCTTACATTCGTACACAGGGAGGATGATTACAATCCTCACCAAATCATGTGGTAGCAACCTACTCATCTTCTCCGCACTGCTTCTAGAATTGCCTGTGAGGGGTTTAATATTTATAAAACAATAAAAATGTGAGCAAAAGGCTCAATAAGATATATTTTGAAATACCATAAAACCAATAAATAAATGAGTAAGCAAGTAAATAAATAAATGAATAAGTAACTAAGGCATTTAGTTCTAACACAACAGCCGAAACCCCACATCCTTTTTCTGAAAGGAAATATAACTAAAAATTTTCATATTACAGGGATCAATAAGTAATTTGTACTATTATAAATTACTTACACAACCACAAGCACAAGCCTTATCACCCCCGAGCTAGGTTTTGGGTTTTGCTCCTAAGAAGGCACTCTCCAAATCCTATCTAGGCCATCACCCGGTTTATTTTTCCCTTAAGAAATATTCATTAACTTTAAATCCATTATCTTCCAATAGCCAAAATCAAGCTATTGTTTCAAAACATGATTTTCTTTTCAAGATCTCTTGTCTTTAAAACATTTGAAAAACATTTTAAAAACATTAAAAGAAAGGCTTTATGAAATAGTTCATTATAATTCCAATAGCTAAAAACTACACTTTAGGATCCAATTCTCATTCCTAAAGTAATTTAGGCCTGGCAGCTATTGTTTCAAAACGAACACGATGATTTTCTTTTCGTGACAGGCCGACACATTTATGACCCGTTTATGACTCAACTAGCAAAAATAGTGAATTTTATATTGTCTTCAAAATATTAATTGACTACTTAATATCACTTATAGTTAAAATCATGCATAATAGCCAACACACATTAAAATATCTAAAACATCACTTATGACATATGTTTCAAAACATACCAATTACTAAACATCTAAAGAAGTTTGAAAACAAAAATAAGTTTGAAAACATAACCAAATATTTGAAATTTAAGGCATAAAACATAATCAACCATCTACAAGTCCATTGGCATATTTAAGTGCATAAAGCATAAAACATATTTAAAGTTTAGGTTTATCCATTACAAATCATCCATTAGCATTTTGTAATCAACCATCTACAAGTCCATTGGCATTTGGTAATTTTATCAACATGCCATAACTTATTTAAAAGTTAGAGTGTTAAATTAAGTTAACCCTTTTATCAAACACCCTTCATGCAAATGAGAGAATATAAATAAAACAGGCTGTGAGAGAATGAGAGAATGAGAGAGAATGAGAGAAAGAAAATTAGAGAAGCTAGGGTTTATCTTAAAAAAATATAAATATAAATATATTTATATATTAATAAACGGGTTGGTTTGTGTCTATTCGGTTCGGCCCGATTATGGCCCGTATAACTAAACGGATTAAGCGTGTTAAACAGGCTTTCCAACCCGCTTTATTTTCGTTTATTCATGTCGCCCGTTAACCTCAAATAATCGTGATAAACCCATTTTTCTCGTGGTCGCTTTCATGTCGTTTCATCGTGTTGTCCTCGCTTTCATCTCATTCATCGTAGCTGAAATTGCCGGCCCTAAAGTAATTCAATCTCAATTATGCCCTTTGATTTCCTATTAGTGTGCCATAATTCATTTACCGGTTTCATAAACATTTCATGTTTCAAATCATCATTCCAAGGATTTTAATCTCAAAACATGGATTAAATATGCTAATCCATTTACTCTAGATCCCCAAATGAAGCTAATTTGTGTTCTATTTGAAAATCAAGGTCAAAACAAGGTTTTTTAACAAAATAAAGTCAAACCTCGTTTCCTAAAACGCCCAAAAGTTGTTCAATCTGGTAGCAATTATATCCTTTAACAAGAACAACCTAATGTAATTAATTAAAGAAAAATGAGAGTTTTTGAGATTTTTGTTGCAAATAAAATTCAAAAGGAGAAAAAATCACCGATTTCCCTGATGTTTCATAATTCAATTTTGATTCATAAAAAGAACTTTTAAATCATCATTCCAAAATATTATTATTACAAGTTATCCAAAATCGACAATATATCAATTTGACAATTTTTTGTAAAATCTTGCATGACAAAATTACAAAAACTTATATAAAAATTGGAATACATGGAAAAGTTAAAAAATAGATGAGATTTAATTCATTCAGATTTGAAGTTTACGAACAAGGAATCAAAAGCCTGAATTGGATCACTCAATAGAAGTTCATCTCTAACCTCACCAAAAAAACTCTAGCTTAAATGTAAAACCTCAAATGAAGAATATTAAAAGCCTTTAAAACCTTAAGCCAACCCCTATTTATAGTGTTCGAGGGTTGCTGTCAAATTGTGTTCTAAAACTGAAAATCAAAAGATCAAAACAAGGTTTTTAACAAAATAAAGTCAAAAAAGGGGAAAAATTTACACCAAATTGGGAGGATTTTGATTTGGGGAAAAATTTGGAAAATTCAGATAAAAGGGACACTAGTTGATTGGATCAAAGAATAAAGTGCCACGCGTGCAATTGGCGATTGGGACCCGCTTTTGAAGGTGGCATGACTCCACACGATGGGAGATTCAGATGCAACCACGCTGAAGAAGAAGTCGGGCCGTGACGCGATATGGAGTGGGGAACGTGGGAGAGCCGGGCACACGCGGAGGCTCGGCTTGATAGCTCAATGGGCTGACGGGCTCTTGGCTCGTGTGGCTTAAGTTTGAAAACATGGCTCACCAAAGTTTTACACTTGCTTTTCATCCGCAAATTTAAGTAAAAACTAGACAAATTCCAATTCAAAATTATCTAAATAATGGAATTGTTTAAAACAACCAAATATTTTAATATTCCAAATAAAAGCTAATCAAGTCCAAATGAATCAAAAAACCACCCCTAATTTCTATCGAGATTTTACTCAAAATCGATGAAAATCCGTTTTGAACCAAAAAGTAGGTTTTCAAAATATCTCAAGGGAAAACAATAAAAGATTCAAATAGAGGTTTTAATCAAAAAATCCCTACCTCAACTCCTTCTCTTGAACCAAAAAGTAGGTTTTCAAAACTTCTTTTTTTAAAATTCTTCTTTGGTGTCGTTGAAAACTTCTTGAAATTCTTCTTTGGTTCGTTAATTTGAAGCAAAAAACAAGAGAGAGAGAGAGAGAGAGAGAGAGAGAGAGAGAGAGAGAGAGAGAGAGAGAGAAGAGAGAGAGAGAGATGGGAAAAGAAAGGAAAATACATGGGAAAAGAAAGGAAAAAGGAAAAGAAGAAAGAAAAAGGAAAAGAAAAAGAAAAAGAAAAACAGGTGTCAAAATATTTTAAATGACAGTCCAGAAAATGTGTCTACACACACTCTGGGGTGAAAATATAAATACTTAAATATTTAAATTCCTTAGAAATATTTAAATTTACACGTCAAAAACATTTAATAAATAATAATTAATTATTTAACCAAATTAGGCACACTAATAAATCTTAATTATCTTAATTAATCCCATTTAATTCTGTGAGGTGTTTCAAAAGAATACCCCGATCAATTACCATCTGTTAAGAAATTATGCAGAGCTTGTAAAGGGACTGATTGGACGCATATAATATGGGCTCCAATAATTTATATAGTCATTATTCTATACCAAATAATACAATTACATAATTACTAGTTCTAGAGTCATGCCACTATAAACCTGAAACTGCACTCCTAATTATATGTCGTATTACGTAAGCGAGTAATTAGTAGTTGTCCAATGACCTTGTCATATATGCGACACCCTCATGCTATCCATGATCAACCTAGACCAAAGTCCATTCAACCTTTTGATCATGCTATCTTAACGATCCATTATACATCCGATGAGAAAATAATTATTCACCGCATGTGAATAATCAATCATTTGCCAAGCATAAGATCCAAGGCCTTGTTAATTTGCTCAATCGAGTATATTGTCATTAAGAAGATAGCCTTTTCTTCATAAGAGCTATGATTCCATATCTATAAGTAAACCCTACATCGAATATAAGTCATGTACCTAACGGACTGGTCTATTAGCTTACTACATAGAGACACCTTAGCCTTTGGAACATCAAAGAAAACAAGTTATACACAAGAAGCCATTCAAATACTCAAGATCAAGGTTATTGCATTATGAATGTCAAAAGTGAATTAATTTACTCAAGCGGACTACATAGATTAATTACACTTTGGTCCAAGTCCAATATGTCACCACAGCTAGGCAACATATCTATGTTCCTACTCTAGAGTCTACTTGCTCTAAATAATCAAGATAAACTATCTCCCCAATTGGCTTTAGACAACATAATAGTCTTAACATGAGTTAAATGCTCACTCTAACCCCATAGACTACGAACTATAAATTTAGACAATTTACTTTAGAATGTTGTCATCTCACATACAAAAGACCATTGCATGCAACATTCTAACAGTTTAACGTTAAGTAGTCAGTGAACCATATTTGCTTACATTTACTTTTAACATATAAAATAAGATGAGGACATATAGCAATGTAATGAATAACCTCTAATATATTAGTATTCAGTTCAAAACTAAATAAAATACATTAAAATGTCTTTGCCGCTTAGGGCATTCCTAACAACAATGAGTGACGGAAAATGAAATGTGTCACTTTCTTAGTTGTTTTGAGTGAGAATCGAGTGCAGACTTACACTTGTACCCTCCTAATCAAATAATCCCTCATTTTTGTTCTTTTGTTCCCCATTTTCGTTCTTGCTTCTCCTTATTTTGTTCATCCATGGTAAGTAATTGCAGCACCAAAAATACAAGGACACAATTCAACTATGGGCAGAGTATAAATACTGGTGATAGCGGTTGGGTAAACGAAGAAATTCAATGTCCTATTCGATGTCGGTGTGGTTTGGATCCAGTTGTGAAGACAACATACACACCAAGAAGAATTCGGGAAGACAATTTTACAAGTGCATTCAATATAAGGTAAATCATTTAAAATGGGATGCAAATGCTTTTGTAAAGCAAAAAAAAAAAAAAAAAAAAAAAAAAAAATCCCTTTTCGGTTTATTTTGGTTTGATTTTGAATTATGTAAAAAAAAAAAAAAAAAAAAAAATGATTTTGTACAAAAAAAAAAAAAATGTTTATTTCCTTTTCATGCTCTAAAACCCAAATTCAACAGGTTTCCTGCATTATTTTGAGTTTTCTTTTAACACGTTTTTCATAACCTAAGTCTATTGAAGGTCATTTTACCATAATACCCTCCTTATATTCGTCATAGACTTCTCATGTGGTATTTTTCGTCACTCATTGTAACAAAGGGGGCAAAGTTATTAATGAAACAATGTTTGAGGGGAGCGTATGTTACTTTTTAAAGTTCAGAGGACAAAGTATTACAGGAGTTATAATTCACGTGGACAGAATTTTTGTAATTAATACTTTTATTTATTAAGGTAGATTTCTCAAATGGTCTGAAAAAATGTTACTAGGCACATCACCAAAAGCGGCCTTAAAATACCCCCAAAAGAAAAGATAAAAAAGGACTAACACCATCCTATTGCTAAATAAATACCTAACAAACTTTGTATCATGTTTCAACATTTCTGAATTTTGAAAAGGTTCATTTTGCCATAAATTATTTATTCTAATTCAAAATACCTCAAAATACTCCCTACATTTATAAAATTAATAAAATGATGATGAGACACTACTTATACTTTCATAAATAGCCCTAAACTATTCATTTTAAGTCAACTTGTACCCTAAATTATTAATTTTGTCTCAACTTGTCCTCTGATTGATTTCATACACACCTTTTTTACTCTCCACACCCCCATTAAATTAAAAATTTCTTATTACAAAAATTCTCTTAAATAAAAAGACAAAAAACACAAAAACTTAATTATATTATTCGATTTTTGTATAACGCCTCAACCCCCATGGAGTCTTCCTTGTGGGACCCAGCATAATTAGGTTTTATACTCATTACTTATAAATATTGTCCCCTTTGGGCACCTGGCGGCCCTCAGAGATTTCTCGTGTCTCCCTAAAACTTGAACCCAAGACCTCCCACCTTATAAGATTCTTAAGTCAAGGGTTACTACCAATTGACCTTCAAGATCAATTGGTACTAACACTTGACTTAAGTACTTTATAAGGAAGGATGTCTTGGGTTCAAGTGTTGGGGGATGCGAAGAAATCCTTGAGGGCCACTAGGTGGTCAAAAGGAACAGTACGTATGAGTCAAGATCAATTGGTATCAACAATTGACTTAAGAACCTTATAAGGAGGGAAATCTTGGGTTCAAATGTTGACTTAAGAACCTTAAAGGAAAGTCTTGGGTTCAAAGGTTGGGGACTCAAAGAAATCCCGAAGGTCGGACAATGTCCCGAAGTTTAATACGTTAAGTCAAGATCAATTAGTACCAACATTTGACGTAAGAACCTTATAAGTAGAGAGGTCTTGGGTTCAAGTGTTGGGGATGCGAAGAAATTCCTGAAAGCTTGTAACACCTCGAGAAATTAAGATAATTAAGATTTATTAGTGTGCCTAATCTAGTTTAATTAAATAATTATGGTTATTAAATATTTCTGACGTGTAAATTTAAATATTTATAAGAGATTTAAATGTTGTTAATATTTATATTTTCACCCCAAAAGTGTGAGTATACACATTTTCTAGACTATTTTCTGAAATATCTTTGATATTTGTCTTTTTCCTTTTTCTTTTCCATTTCATTTTCTTCCTTTTCTTTTCTTTCCCATAACTCTCCCTCTCTCTGTTCACACTCTCACTCTCTCTCTCCCTCTCATTCTCTCACTCTCACTCTCCTTCTCTCTCTAATTTTCTCTCTAATTTGTCACCAAATCATCCGGATTTCAAACCAAAGAAGGATTTAAAGGAGTTTTCAATGTCAAGAGAAGGATTTGAGGTAAGATTTCTAAAAAAATTCTCTTAAATCTCGAATTTTTCTATTAGGAAAACCTATTTTTAGTTCGAAATGGATTTTGATAGATTTTAGGTAAAATCATGGTGGAAATTAAGGATCTTTGGTTCTTTGGATTGGATTATCATTTGGAACCAGGATTTAGTAATTTTTCCTTAAACAATCTCATATTAAACTTGAATTTTCAGGTTTTTGAACTGATTAGGTGAGTTTTCTCACCCTGCGGATCACCACCGACCGACCTATGCGGTCGACCAATTAGTACACCATCGGCCGACTGATGGTGATGCATCTTTCTATCACCGATCGGCCAGTTGATAGAGGAAACAAGGCTAAGTTGTTTTGAAACCTTGTTTTCATCTCGATTTTCAAAGAGAACCCAAATTAGCTTCATTTGGGGATCTCAAGTAGATGGATTAGCATCTTTAATCTATGTTTTGAAATTAAAACCCTTAGAATGATGATTCAAAACATGAAATGATTTATGAAATTGGTAATTGAATTAAGGCACACTAATAGGAATACAAGTGTATAATTGAGATTGATTTGCTTTAGGAATGAGAACTGAATCCTAAAGCATTGTTTTGTATCAATGCTAGCTAAGGAGTCAAATTGAAGGCTTTGAGGAAGCGAAAGCTAGAATAGTGCAATGCTAGCCACAGGTTTGGTACTTGAGAGGTAGAATTTATTATCTCTTTCTTTGATAGCTTGTTTTAGAGAGTTTTAGCCTTGTAAATGTTATAAAGAAAGGACATGTTTGCGAAAAAAAAAAGTATTTTAACACAATAGCTTGACTTTAGCTATTGGAATTATAAAAAAAACTATTTTAGAGTTTTAATAAATGATTTCTTAAGATAAGAGATCGTATCCTTGTGGACAAAACCCAAAATCCAGACCGAGCCACTACGGGAGTGATAAGGCTTGTGCTTGTGGTTGTGTAAGTAATTTATCATAGTATAAATTATTTGTTGATGCCCGTATTATGGATTTTTTAGTTTATACTTCCTTTCAAAAAAAAAGATGTGTGGTTTTGGTTGTTGTTTTTGAATTGAATGTCTTTATTTATTTGTTTTTTCATTTATTTATTTATTTATAAAGTTTATTTTAAAATACATCCTACTGGACCTTTCACTCACATTTTATTTGTTTCTATAAATATTAAACCCCTCCCAGCCAACGCTAAGAGCAGTACTGAGTAGCTGAAGTAGTTGCTACTATCCGATCAAGTGAGAACATTGCACTCTTCCATCCTTGTGTACAAATGTAAGAATTGTAAATTCTGAAACTCTGAACCTTAAGTTTCTAGACAATGGTTGATGTATGTAATGTTATTTACATGTTCATGTATGTACAATATTGTATATCCTATAGGTGGACCTTGAAAAATGCCAGAGGCTCAATTTCTAAACCTCTTTTATCAGATAGTGTGAAAGTATCCACCACTTTCTTGTAATTTAATTTCAACAAAATGTGGGACTTGTTTAGAAATTTCTTCAACAGTTTACTTTTGATTTTTATTATAATGTTTCTTAATGTTTAATTAATTTCCTAATCATGTTTAATTTCAGAATGTGTAACTTGTCTCCGAATTAAAGTAGAACACCAAAAGCCTACTAGAGAATTGCAACCTCTACCCATTTCGGGATGAAAATGAGAACACATCACTATGGATTTTTGATGGGACTCTCAATAATTAAGCAAAAGCACGATGCCATCTGGGTTATAGTGGACAGGTTAACGAAATTTGCACCCCTCATACCATTTCGTGTAACATATTCTTGAAATATCATGGCAGAGCTATACATGGTGCTCATCATGAGACATCATGGAGTGTCATTATCTATTACATTTGATCGTGACACTCGTTTAAATGCAAGGTATTGGAGAAGTTTCTAGGAAGCCATGGGAACATAATTGAATTTTAGCATAGCATTTCATCCTCGACCGATGGGCAATCTAAAAGAATTATTTAGATTCTAGAGGATATGCTTCATGCTTGTATTTTGAACTTTGGTGGAAACTAGAAGAAATATCTTCACCTTGCTGAGTTTGCATACAATAACAGCTATCAGGCTAGTATCGTCATGGCACCATTTGAAGCTCTCTATGGTCGACCCTATAGATCACCTATTTGTTGGTTAGAACTAGAAGATCGACTTTCTACTAGACCAGAAGTTATTTAAGAGAATAAAGAAAAGATAACTCTTATCTAAGAATGATTATTAACAGCTCAAAGTCATCAAAAGAGCTATGCTGATAGAAGGCGTAAACCTTTGGAATTCCAGGAAGGTGACTTTGTTTTGTTAAAGGTTTCCCCACGTAAAGGAGTTGTTTGTTTTGGTGTAAAAGGGTAACTTACACCAAAGTACGTTGACCATTCCCAATTGTGCAACGAGTTGGTGTTATGGTGTATCGTCTTGCCCTACCGCCTGAGTTATCGCACATGCATGACATGTTGCATGTCTCCATGCTTCGTAAATGTCAACCTAATCTAAAGCCATGGTACAATGGTATGACGTTATATAGTATGACGCGACATACGAGGAAGCACCAATTCTTGATCGAAAGATGAAGAGTTTGATCGTGAGATGAAAAGAGTTTGGCGTCATCATGGGGTTGAGATCCCATATAGTTGAAAACAATGCATGAGCAATTTCACATTTGTTTACAGTTTTGAGGTAAGTCCTATGGATGAAATTGAGGTAAAGTCAGCGACATGGGAATTAAACTTAATTAAGATAATTAAGATTTATTAGTGTGCCTTTCCGGGATTAATTAAATAATTTGTTTATTAAATTTTTTTTTCTTTAAATTTTCTAAGGGATTTAAATGTTGTTAAGATTTATATTTTCATCCTAGATGTGTGAATAGACACATTTTCTGGTCTGTTTTCTGAAATATCTTTGATATTTTTCTTTTTTCCTTTTTCTTTTCCTTTTCTTTTTCTTCTTTTTCTTTTCTTTCCCATAACCCTCCCTCTCTTTGTCGTTAACACTCCCTCTCTCTGTCGTTCACTCTCACTATCTCTCCCCCTCTCGTTCTCTCACTCTCACTCTCCCTCTCTCTCTCATTTTCTCTCTAATTTGTCACCAAATCATCCAGATTTCGAGCCAAAGAAGGATTTAAAGGAGTTTTCAACTTCAAGAGAAGGATTTGAGATAAGATTTTTGAAAACTTCTCTTGAATCTCGAATTTTTCTATTAGGAAAACCTACTTTTCATTTGAAATGGATTTTGATGGATTTTGGGTGAAATCACGGTGGAAATTTGGGATTTTTAGTTCTTTGGACTGGATTTGTCATTTGGAACCTAGATTTGGTAATTTTTCTTTGAAAAAAATCAGATTAAACTCAGATTTACAGGTTTTCAGTTCAGTGAGTTTTCTCACCCTGATGATCTCCAACGGCCAACCTATGTGGTCAACCGGTTAGCACACCACCGACCGACCAGTGGGGATGCACCTCTCTCTCTCACCAATTGGCGGTTGACAGAGGAAACAGGGCTAAGTTGTTTTGAAACCCTCTTTTGATCTCGATTTTCAAAGAGAACCCAAATTAGCTTCATTTGGGGACCTAAAATAGATGGATTAGCATCTTTAATCCATGTTTTAAATTAAAACCCTTGGAATGATAATTCAAAACATGAAATGATTTATGAAACTGGTAATTGAATTAAGGCACACTAATAGGAAATCGAAGTGTATAATTGAGATTGATTTGCTTTAGGAATGAGAAATGAATCCTAAAGCGTTGTTTTGCATCAATGCTAGCTGAGGAATCAAATTGAAGGCTTTGAGAAAGGGAAAGCTAGAATAGTGCAATGCTAGCCACAGGTTTGGTACATGAGAGGTAGGATTTCTTATTCCTTTCTTTGATAGTCTATTTTAAAGTATTTTGGCCTTACAAATATTTTAAAGAAAGGACATGTTTGCGAAAGAAAAGCATTTTAACACAATAACTTGACTTTAACTATTGGAATTATAAAAAAACTATTTCAGAGTTTTAATAAATGATTTCTTAAGATAAGAGATCTTGCGAACCGGTAAACCTACTAATGACCTAGATAGGATTTGGAGATCGTATCTTTGGGGCAGAACCCAAAACCCGGACCGGGCCACTACGGTGGTGATAAGGCTTGTGTTTGTAGTTGTGTAAGTAATTTATCATAGTATAAATTACTTGTTGATGTCTGTAATATGAAATTTTTAGTGTATATTTCCTTTCAGAAAAAAAAATGTGAGGTTCCGACTATTGTATTGGAACTAAATGTCTTTATTTATTTGCTTATTCATTTATTTATTTGTTTATAAAGTTTATTTCAAAATACATCTTACTAGGCATTTCGCTCACATTTTATTTTTTCTATAAATATTAAACCCTCCTAGGTGATGCTAGGAGCAGTGCTGAGTAGCTGAAGTAGTTGCTACTGTTCAATCAAGTGAGAACATTGCACTTTTCCATCCTTGTGTACAAATGTAAGAATTGTAAATTGTGGAACTCTGAACCTTAATTTTCTAGACTATGGTTGATGTCTATAATGTTATTTACATGTTCATGTATGTACAATATTGTATATCCTATGGGTGGATCCTGAATAATGTCAGAGGCTCGGTTTCTCAACATCTTTTATCAGAAAGTGTGAAAGTCCCCACCACTTTCTTGTAATCTAATTTCAACAAAATGTGGGGCTTGTTTAGAAATTTCTTTAACATTTTACTTTTGATTTTAATTATTATATTTCTTAATGTTTAATTACTTTTCTAATCATGTTTATCTTCTAAACGAGCCTCCACATCACTAACCCCTATTTTGGGGTGTGACAAAGCTGTTAGGTGCTCAAAGGAGATAGTACGTATGAATAACGAGTATAAGCCCCGACAATACCGGAGGTCCCGTTAGGTGAACCCCATGGGGATTGAGGCATTACACAATGATTCTTCCAAAAAAAAAAAAAAAAACTACAAGGAGGTATGTTAAATTTTCTTTACTGTTTGTTATATGAAGATTGTTCTTTTATTTTTTGTTTGTTTTTTTGTTTTATGTTTATATTTTTTTTCTAATCATTTTTCTAAGATAATGGTTTCACTTTTTTCGTTTTTATACTGTCAGATTGATTATGAGTTTTCCTTGGTTCTTTCTTTCTTTCTCTTCTTTTTTTTTTTTTTTTCTCTCATGCTGCTTGTGCTCATGTGCTACCTTATTGCACTTTTATTTGCCTGTGTCCGATCAGTATTCAATCACTATAATGCAATTCAGGCGTTTTTATTTTTTATTATTTTTTAGTTGTTTTTTTTCTGAATTGTTTATTTTGGATTCTTTTGCTTATGCCACTTGGGTGCTTTTTTGCAGGATGATGTCTCTATTCCCAGTTAATGAAATCCCCTATTAACTAAAGAGAGAGAAAAAAAAAATCCCAAACTCCATGGACAATGCGTCAACAAATAAATATATAAATTACAATATTAAAGTAATAAATTAATTTATGTGTGGTGTATAGTTAAAAGGAGTGTAAAGAGTAAATAGGTAGATATAGAGAGAAAAAAAAAAAAAAAAGAACCATCATTCATAATTTTATAGAAAGAGTTAGGGGTCATTTTGGAATAATAAGAGCGTGCAAAAATAAAATTTAGTCGCTTAAAAATTATGTAGAGTGTGGAGTTAGAAAGGAGGTGTGGAGAGTAGAATAGAGAATGTAAATAGAACTACCTTTTTTTAAAGATTGAATGGCAAGTTAACACAAAATCAATAATTCATGAGGCATTTATAAAATAATATTAGTTTAAAGTGTGTTTTAAACCACTTCCCATACTTTAGAAGGCAAAATGAACTCCTTTTAAAATTCAGAGGGTATATTGAAATAAGATACAAAGTTTAAGAGGATATCTATGAAATTAATCATATTCTCTATTATGAAAGGTTGATTTTTTACAACCAATTTGAACTTGTAACATCAACATGTAATACGTTGCTTTCAATGTACATAAAACCTCTACAAAATAATATTATCAGGATTAAGAAAAAAATATTATTTTAGAGAAGTTAATTTATTTATTGATAAACGAATAATTTATTAATTTATTGGTAAATGAATGTTTATTAATTTAAGAAGAGTTTTATATTTTAATAACTTGTGCCATCTTAGTACCTGTATTATTATTTTGACAAAAATTTATGTACGAGTTATAAATAAAAGAAAATTAGTGGATGTAATCAAAATTAATATGTTTACGTATGGAATTCAAAAGTTATCATGTATATAAATGTACATAAGAGCCCAAAAATCAATGTAATTTGTACATAGAATGTTAATAAGTACGTACATTTACGTATGTTTCAAAAATAATACCTAGAAGATAAAAAGTGTTTAAGATGCTTTTAGTATATAGAACATAAACTCTATATATCCATTTTTTGTCTCAAATTATTAGAATTATCATATTTTGAAAAAGACGTAGAATTGACAAAAATTGAAGCTGTGAAGAAAAAACTCCTTAATATTATGAATTTTTTTTTTTGTATTTGATTAATGATTAATTTATATTTTTATTGGGCTCTAAAGGATTCAAAAACAATTATTATCCTATATATTTAACGAGATTATTAATTTAGTTCATTGACCTAAGTGAATTATTAAAAATTATTAAAATTACCCTTATAGTGTGTAGGTCTAAATTTTTACCCATTATGCTTGATTAATACCTTTTTGATTAAAATAATTTTTTAACTAAAAAGATATTAATCAATAATAAGGAGTAAAAATTAAGACCCATACATTTTAAGAGGTATTTGTCTCCCATTATGTTTTATCATTTAATTAAAGTTATTAATTTATCGAATATTCTTTTATTGAGATTTTATTGTAACAAATTTGTAAATAAAAGAATGTTGTAAATTTGTAATCAAGTTTATTTGTTGTCGCCGGGGTATTCATTTGGCAACGAATCTAAAATGTTTTAAATCACCTATGTCAATGAAATATAACTCACCCATAATTTAGAAGGTTATTAATTCTTAATGCTAATATAGGAGATTTTATTTGACAACCAATTGAAATTGTCTTGAATCATCACTTTCCATGAAAAAACTGCACGCCTTAATTTTAAAAGGTTTTAAGGGGTCTCAAATCAGTAAGGTCCATGTTTGGTAGTTTGTATTGTATTGTATTATATAAAGTATTTTGTTTTGTGTTGTATTGTCGTAATACAATACGATGTTTGGTTCATGACGTATTATATAAGAGGTTTAAATGTAAAATTTTTAAAATTTTAGGGTTAAAATGTAAATTTTCAAAAATTTTAAGGCCAAAATATAATTTTTTAAAGTTTTAGGTTAAAATATAATTTTTAAAAGTTTTGGAGTCAAAATTTAATTTTGTAAAAATTTTAAGATCAGAATGTAATTTTATAAAATTGAGAGGTTAAAAATTGATTTATATAAAATATAAATTTGCATTGTGATTCTTTTTTTAAACAATTATAGACTTTGAAAATGACTTTATATCAACCGATCTCGACCCTCAATCGTACTCAATTCCAACATGAATCATGAATCTATTATAAAAAAAAAGATCTCAACCCTCAATCGTACACAATTCCAACATGAATCATGAATTTATTATAAAAATAAAAAATAAAAAAATACAACACAATACACTAAAAATTAACCATATTTAATAATACTTTATAAAAAGTATTAATTTACCATTCATATTAACTTATACAATACAATGATCACATTAAACATTATATTATTGTATTACGATCAAACAAACATGCCCTAAAGTATTAAACTAGGTAAGAGCCCTTTTGTTTTATCAAATATTCTCCTCTCTTTAAAATTAGAAGAATTAAGAAATAGTGAACCCTTGAATTTGTAAGGTCATTCTTCCCCTATTCCCTCGACCAAACCCAACAATATCGTTTCCTCCAATTTCCTCTAATATACCTCCAATTTCTTTCCACTCTACCAAACATAGGTTATAATTTTGAGAGCAAGATTTAAACATTTTCTTGGACATGCTACCAGGAAGACAAATTGGCAAATAATTCCACATCAGATAGGCTTTTCTAAAACACAAGGGCATAATACTTCTAAAACTTGGAAAGATTTCATAAAAAGAAATAAAAATAATAAAAATTACAAGGCAATCAATCACGATCTTCTGTCAAGAAATTAGCGAGACCAAAAAGATAAAATTTTCTCCTGAAGTAATCTACGCAGATTTGATCCGTTCCCAAGCAAAACCTCTGATCAATCCACTTTGCATCAATCTTCCTGCAACGCCTTCATCAAATACAATCTGCTGAAGCTTTGCCCCGCAACCCTATAGAAATATCATCCAAAAAGTTAAATAAATAAGATATTGAAGAGCTCAGCATTGTCAAATGGCGAAGTAGAAGGAAATAATTAATTTCATCTCCGGAGAAAGGCAAAAGTGTACACCACTAAGCGGATGTTAAGATATTAATAATTTATAGATCTATTACTATGATAACGTGATATGAGCCTCCGAGTAAAAACTATTCTTCAGTAGAAATCCAACGAATATTTTCGTAATGGTCAATCCACAATCACCAGATCATGATGACCAATCAGAGATGAAAAATTATGCAGGGGGCAGAAAGAGGGAAGGGTGCTGCTAGATGCACGGAAAAACTAAGTTACGAGAGGACAATTCACATAAGAAAATATTAGATCAGGGAGAGTGATAAAGCTCAAAACACAGCCCACAAGAAAACATTCAAAACATGAGTGCAAGGAATTTTACTACATACCCATTAATCTGGTTGCAATAGTTTGAGATTTGATTTGTTATGAGGAAACTTTCCAGCCGAGATGGCTCAGTGATCGGCTTGAAAATAGGATTTGAAGGATCCTCCTCAGGCAAAGGGTCTTCACCTGCGAGCTTCCTTGCAGCATTCTCAGCCCTACAAAATAATATACAGTCAATTACCGAGCCTATATTACACGCAGTTTGAAAGAGAAATTAAAATGTTCTTTAAGAATCAAATATCAACATCCTAATATTTTTTACTTAATACAACATATAGCCATATACCAATGGTCTTCAACCCACATGCATCTGGCTAGGAAAACCAAGTGCACCAACAGAGAACAAGCATAACCAAAATGTTCCAAGTGGATAAATAACAGGAACCCCATACCCCACCGCTCCAACCAAAATAAATGATGACACTCATGCACCCACAAGGGTGACAATTTCCTAGGGAACCAATATGGCAACAATACCACAGAAAATCTATAAAACGAAAACCAATTGAAAAGATGACTGTTGTTACCTTCGCTTCTGAAGCCATGCTTGCTGCTGGGCTTGCTGACGCGACAGGCTTCGGTAGTGGAATTGGAACTGTAGAAGAAAGTCATCATGTCATGCAAACAATTCATCACAGGAATATAACCTTCCAAAAAGATAGTTACAAACCTTTTGCTGTTCCATCGACAAATCATCCATGCACTCAATCAGAAATTCCATATTCCTCTCCAAGAATGGACTGGTTGACAGTTGCAAACGATCATAGTCACACTAACATTGGAACCAAAGTCAAACAAGGATCCAAACATTGTATACGTGTGAAGTATTTCATAGTAAAAGATCATCTCATACCTGGGTAACAGGTGTATCAGCTTCCAGCTCTGTCATAAAAGCACTAACAAGTGCAGAATTTGAGACTTTGATCTATCAAGTTAAAGGAGAACCGTTAGTATATTAACCAATATTTATTTGTGAATGCAACATCTAACATTATGCCAGAATAATCAGGACATTTATGCATTATTACCAAACTCATATGACTGTGACAGTAGTAGCCAGTAGGAGATAGTAGTAAAAGTAGAAGAAAATCAATAACAATTAGTGTAAACAGTAAATTAATAAAATAACTGAATAGTCAACAAGCCCCCATAATGATGTGACTATCCCATCTTCACAATGATAAACATGAACATCAAGATAGTTGAAATAATAATCAGAAATTTATCGACACAATGTTCCAATTCCCACATGCATACTGAATATGAGTGGTCGTATCTTATACACTGAATTGTGAATAAATGATCAACAATGACCTGTTCTACTTCTCAAAGATGAGAAGTAAGATCCAACCTGACAATTAATAATTACGATGTGGTTACAGATAAGTGATACGAGAAAAAGAACAGACTTATTTAGGTTAATAGTTTTGCCGAAACACTTATTTGCAGCATTTTGATAATATTCTTTGCATTCCCAATAACTATGGGATGCATCCAATAATTATTATGAGAACTGTTCAGCAACAAACACTTCGATGATTGAAACAAAATATTTAGCTTCAAGGAAGAATTACACCCAAAAAAAAAAAAAAAAAAAAAAAAAAAAGACGACAAGATTTTGAAGCAGATCTAATAGACTTCCATCTCCTAAAGAAAGCAAGAGGTAAAGTTAAAGCAGCTTACAGGTATTTCCTCAAATATATCCACCCATGACAAGTTCTTTTCTCTCAACCTAATAACCACCAAAATAGATGAAAATTAGTCCATATCTCATTATTTATTTCAACAGAACAGAATATAACATAAAATGAAGAGACCATACTTCTCTCCTGTAAAATTGTTATTGCGGTAAAGATCCATAAATGAATCAGTAAGCTTTAGTGCCTTAAGCGCTAAGACACCTTGATTGGACCTTGACGGGTCATAAATTATGCACACACACCGTCTAATATTCTCCTGCAAAAAAAATAAATAAATAAATAATGAAACGAAAACCCGTCAAAAACATGTGAAACTAATTTTTTCTAGGATTAATTCCACAACTGCCCCCTGAGCTTTGTACCTTGTTTCAGCATGCCCCCTAAACTTTGAAAGGATTCATTTCAACCCATGAAATATGTTACCCCAGTTCAAAATTCCCCCTACATTAATAAAACTAACAAAACGATGACATGGCACTACTTGAGTTTTTATAAATGCCACACCCCCCACCCCAAACTATTGATTTTAAGTCAACTTGTACACAATTTACTCAAACCTCCGCCGACTTTTTCACACTTCCAACTTTAGCCCATTACCAACAGCCAATCAAGAACATGGCTACCAAAACTGAAAAGGTTCCTTTGCCCTTACCCTTTATTTTAACAAAACTCTAATTTGCAACCACCAAACTTCTAAACTACCCATAAGTTTGTGACAAAGAATACACACGCCCCTGTTCTATATCCCATTCATTTAGTCTTCCTAACATCCACAAAGAAACTAATATACAGGCCCAAAATACAATTCTTTATTTGGAATTAATTGCAAGCTGAAAATCAAAGCAACCTTTTCATTACCTGATAATTCATGAAGGTCTCAATCAGCTCCACTGTTTGGTAAGAACCAAACAAAGTCGATTGGTACCTGAAATATTTGAGAGATTATAGATTAAATAGGAAAGAAGAGTACGAATATCTAGAAACAAAAAGACCAAACTGCAGAATTCTATTATGACAACCAGATAGCCGAACAACTAAGTGCACAAAGGTAAAAGTTGTTTGTGTTCTCATTAATATGGCCAATTACAATATATGCATATGTAAGCATCCCGTCATTAAAATGATGCAGAAACACATGTTCATATCAAACTTACCAACCAACAGTGTTATTGTCAACATTAACCTCTCTCAGACATCTCATCATCTCAAGCTGGTAATTAGCACCATCTGCTTCAATCTCCTCATCTTCTTCCCGAATCTAAATATAGTACAAATTTTTTACAAATTGTACAAGTGGAAAAAGAGTTAGAAGAACGTAGGTAAAATGAAGTTAATTTTCTACATAATACAAGGAATAAGGAGTGAACAATAAAATATCACACCGGAAAGGGAAAACAATTGGTGACTTCAAGAACACTCCCCACATCTAACCCAAGAAGTTGCCCTGTGACTAAAGCGGGTGAAAACTCCTTGCAGTGCTTGATTATCTTCAGGATAACCTGTTCAACAAGAAATTTTGTTTAAGGAAAAAAAAAAAAAAAGAAGTTAGATTATATAAAGAGGAAGAAAATCGGAGGAACAGAATTCAATTGAATTTCAATTAGAAGCATTGTCAGTTTACAATCCGTGAGCTAAGACAGCTATTACGACCAAACAGTAGATTATATACATAGAACGTTGAAGATAAAAATCTTTGACTATTTTCTTCTTTTATTTAGCAGTGTTTACTTGGCAGCCATTTAAACCCCAAAAAACCATTCTTTTCATGGGTTTAAACCACAATCCAAACCATTTTGCCAACTGTTTTCTCTTACAAAAATTTTAATTAGTGTTCAAACCTACGAATAGAACAACAGGCTTAAGTAACACAATAAAGTATATTGACTGAAAGAACAAAACTTGATTAGACTCGACCAAAAAAATTGTCAGCTTGATGATAAAAATCCTAAAATTTTAGACAAGGTCAACTACGGACAATAGATATCCAAATTTTGAGCTCAAAAGTTGATATAATTCCTCCTATTTTCCCCAACGTGTAAAAAAAAAAAAAAAAAAAAAAAAAAAAAAAAGCCTCTAAAGCGGTACATAGAACAAATAGTGAAGAATGACACTGAATTCGATTCAAACAAAGGCATTGTCAGCTCAAAAATTGATATTATTTCCTACTATTTTCCCAATGTTATCTAAGCAGCCATTTAAACGAACAAAAAAAAAAAAAAAATCTAAGTAATACAAAGAGGTAAACACAACAAAAATTCAAGAACGGCACTGAATTCGTTTCAAATCAAGGCATTGTCAGCTCAACGATCAAAACCGTACAATTCTCCAGCACGCTTACAACGAACACTACGATAAAATATATACAAGTATATATAAGTATATATATATATATATATAATTTAAAGCTCCAAACTTGATACACCTGACCAGAAAGAGAGAAAATTAGTACCAGGCCTTCAATCTGAACAACTCTGAGAGGAGACGCGACTTCCTCCGTCGCTGCCACTTGAAGAAAAGATCTCGCCACTGCCAAACACAGGCATCGAAACCAGTCAGAAACCAATTCGTCAAATAACCAAACAAACGCGAACAGAAAAGGAATTTCACTTACTGTTCGCCATGCTTACGCAGTTTCTAAAGCTCGTAGAGAGAAAAAGTGGTATTCGCGAGTTGGGGTAGAGGAAGAAGGTTTCTCTCTCTACGGAGGATTTTCCTCGGAATGGCGATCAAGTGAGATAGAGAGAGAAACAAATAGAAACCCTAGAGTAGTTTCTTCTCGTCGGAAAACTGATGATAGAGCTGGATTGGGCTAAAACTCAGAGTCGGTCTTTTCTGGGCTTTACTAATAGGCCCACGGGTGCATTTGCACGAAAAGTAAACAGTTGGGGTATTTATGTAATCACAACAAAAAAATAGAAACCTTTATGATTAGTTTTTTATTTTTATGGAATGTATTTTGAGGTTATCAAAAAAAAAAAAAAACATGTCTTTTATTTTCAATTTATCAAATTTTTATCTTTACATATTAAATTCAGGCAAATCCTTATATTTTTTGGTTAAAAGTTATTTTGACTATGAAAATGACTAAAATGCTCTTAGCGTTTTTTCTTTTTTTCCTTCTTCTACTTCTTTTTCTCCTTTAAGGGCATTTAGATCTTTTTAGGGAAAATTGGTCATTAATCAAGAAAAGATAAGATATGATAGTCTATAATACAATATAATTTTAGAAAAATTACACGGTTGCCCCCGAACTATAAGTCGTCTCACAAAATGCTCATCAAACTTTATTTTGTAATATTCGATAAAGCTCCGCTATGGTGAGATCTTTCCTAGGGATCTGTCATCGTGTGTTGTCATTGTCCGCTTGTTGTTCGTCTTCTCTGAAAGGCAGTGAATTCTCACTTGCATAAGTTTTCCTTTCAGATTTGCTTTTTAGATTTTTTTTTTTTTTTTTTTTTTAGTTTAGTTTCTTAGAGAGGGAGAAAGGAAGAGAGAAAAAGAGAGAATTTGAAGAAAAAAAATACTTTATGACAGATTTTTGTTGATAAAAAATATTATCCTATGATATGTAAAATAACCTATAGGATATGAAAAAAAAAAACCCCGATAGGATATGAAAGATAATCTATAGACTATTAAAAAAACATAACGCACATGATATGAACAGATAACTCTAAGACATTCAAGTGGCGTTTGGTACGCAATAATCAGTTGAAATCATATTCCTCGGAAAGTAATAGAAGGTAATATGATTTCAAAGAATAATACATTATTGTGTTTGATTACATACAAGAATCTTGTCTCAAAATCTCAGGAATAGTGTATCACAATGTTTGGTTGTGCATGAGAATGTTGTGTTTAAAAAAAATTAGGAGAATATAATTTTCATACTTTTAGATTTTTTTTAAAAAGTATAAGAAAAAATAAAACTTTTTAAAAAATGAATTCTCTTAATAATTTTAAAATTAATGAAAATTCAAAGAAAAAGATTTATAAATGAAGATTAAAAAATGTCCCTAACAATCTTTCTCTCTCCTCTCTTGCAATCTGACTATTTCTCTCTCATCTCCCCTAAATCTTGATTTGTTTCTCTCTCTCTTTCTCTCTCAATTTCGGGGTGGGTAGACAACAGTGAGCGACGAAGGGGGGGCCTAAGACGGAAGGGGGGCGTTGTGCGACGCTAAGGCGTTTCTCGTGACGGAGGCCGGTGAGGTGTTAGGTTTCTCATGACGGAGATCGGTAAGGTGTTGTGTTTCTCCTAATGGAGACCAGGGAGATGTTGGGTTTTGGGAAGGAGGCCGGTGAGGTGTTGGTTTCATGACGGAGGTGGACGAGGTGCTGGTTTCACGTGAAGGAGCCAGTGAGGTGTTGGTTTCGTGACAAAGGCCGACGGTGGTTGGGCTGAGTGACGGCAATTGGTGCGGGGCAAGGCTAGTTGTTGGTGGTTGTGATGATTTTTGTGGTGGTCTAGTTGTGATGATGGTGGCTTTTGGCTTTATGTGAGATTCCCACATTTAGTTAGATTCCCGAGCATCTGAATATCACCCTCAAATTACCTCAAATTGAGGTAAAGTGAATCCCATGGTATTCACTTTCTTAAGAATCTAAAAATTAGATTTCTTGTACCAAACATGTTAGTCTTATAAATTCTCATTCTTATGCTTAAGATTACTACATACCAAACGCCGCTTAATAGCATAAGATAAATTTATAAACAATGATAAAAAAAAATAATGTTACCTCTTTGACGGTTTTTCTGAAAATTTCCCTTCATATTTCAAAATCATATTAAATCTCTACATTTTTTTTTTGGCAAAGGTTGATTTTGATTATTATAAAGACCTAAATGTTCTTTCTATTTTTGAACTATGTCTATTTTTACTAGTCTTTAACACGCACTTTGCGTGTGTGATTCATTTAAAATAAAAGTTACATAAACTGTTTTTTAAAAAAAAAAAAAAAAAAAAAAAAGGACATAAAAGAAATGAAAATAAAAGCGAGAAAATGATCTAAAGTATAAAACATGGATAAATGATTTTAACTTATTTTCTTGTGTTTTATATTAGCTTTATTTTTTTTTTGTTTAATTTATTTTTATTTAAATGGTGCTATTTTATTTTATTTTAACGCATTTTGTTTAATTTTAATTTTATTCAAATTATCCATAGTATTTGTAATTGAGCAATATAAAAAATTTGGTGCGGAACAATGTTACAACGGACAAAATCAAACCACAAATTAGTTCAAAATAAATATAATAAATAATAATAATGAATAGTTAGGTGAAGCTTATCAACGGTCTTTATGTGTGCGTGAACAGTACGCGCAGAAAAGGAAAGTGGAGTAACAGGCATGCATCAGGTGGGCCCCGCCACGATTCTTAATCAATCAATTAGAACGCGCGTGGCGGTAATTGTTGGTTGCCGAATCGAATTCAGATGCGTAAGCGTAGCAGGAGGCGGATCGTGTATAACAAAAAATTTAATAAAACCTCTAAGATACTCTATAGATTATATTAATTTATGCACGAATAAATAATTCATTTATTAAGAACTTAATTAGGAAAAATACCTGGAGGCTGACTCGGTTGATAACTTGAGTTTTTGACCTCGAACAATCCTTACTCCAAAGCTTTGTGTTTAGAAAATAAATGTCTTCCACGTCAATTCATAAAATCTACGAAGACGTGTGTGTGGGCACACATGAGACAAAATGAGTTACAATAAACACTCAAATTTTCACAAACACAAACGCATGCACAATGTGGAATTTTTGAAAAAAAATTTTTCCTTCCTCTCTACTAAGGGAATTTCGGCCAGCCTTAACAATTATGTCTGAAAAATTGTTTCAAAAAATTGTCTCGCGCAATTTTCTATTATCCTCTTATTTATCGAGCAAAAGTCAAACTTCTAGAAGGAATCCAATCTCTATCTCCAAGATAAAGCTTGTTAATTATCTCCTATTTGAATTTTGGAACAAAACCTCCTCTATTCCCTTATCCATTGTGGCCGGCCACCTTAGAGGACTTTTATCCTTGTGTGGCGCCAATTTGAAGATAGGGAAGGAAGAGAAAATCATCATTTATCCTGTAGTCCAATTCTGACTCAAATTCAAATTTCAATTTAAGTCACACTTAAATTAATTTGAATTCTAAATTGAACAACTTACTAAATAAGTTTAAATGGATAAATCTAGATGTGTTCAAATTAAAATTTAAATAATAACATTATTTAAATAATAACTAATTCTCAATTAATTATTTTCGAGTGTTTAATTTCAGAATTTCGTAATTCTAAAATTCCCATTTTGCCCTTTGTGTCTAGCAGAATTACTAGGACGACGCAGGGACTAATGGACTTATAATCCTGAGCTTTAATAAAATTAATAATTAATTAAACACTTTAGTTAATTAATTAATTCTATTAATTCCAATAGTTGCTCCACTATAAACTTGGAATTGCACTCTCGAAATTATAGATATAAATTACTTCTAAACTGTGAAGTGTCCATTCAATATAGTCATTGCATATAGATCAATCCTCCATAAATCCGTTAACCTCTCTAATTACTTCTTTATCCTTGAGTACCATTGATTCTCTAATGGATAGTGATTCATAAAACACATTCATGAATTGGAGCTCCTACTAATCCAAGTACCGAATCAACCCTTAAGAGAATTATTTATCTACTTCTTTCTCAAGAAGGAATGGATTTCATCTCATATAATAACATTTCCGGCTACCTACTTCATCATGTCTCCAAAATACAAGGAATAGGATTCAGGATCTCAGAATCCGTACCGAGTAAATCAAAAGACACAAATCTATAAATAGGAGTCTTTTAAGAACTCAGGATTAAGATCATTCTATATATGATCATCGGTATACTCAATTAGAATTTCTATACTTAACGGAAATTATTAGAAATTCATATTGTGTCTGTGTCATTGTTTCACATAATCTCATTATGGGAAAAACACTCATTCAATATCTCACCATATTAACAGTGCGGATAATACCGTTCCATTCTAAATGGGAATGACATGTATTAATAATGCTTTAATTAAATATTCTGAACTTTAATTAAATTCATTATGAACAATGCTTTCTAATATTATACTTAAATATTATCCTTTCGTATATAACACTTATATATAATGTTTAAGGTTACACAAATAATTATATAATTTTCATTGATATTCATAAAATATTCATAAATATATACACATAAAATGATTAATACACTCTTTTATTAAATAAATAATAAATATCCTATTACATCTTATACTTCTAGGACATCATTCCCAATAGTAATGTTAGCCAATTTTTTATTAGCGTTTAACTACATGCATCAAATTTTAGGTGAACTCATTTTTTCCACAAATACTATTCAGACACATGACAACTAAAAAGATGAGTCATTTACGCAGCAACAACACATGTATTTCACTAAAAAAAAGCACCCAATGAAAGCTTGACCTATGACAAAAAAAAAAAAAAAAAGACAAATGATGCGTTTGGAACTCGTTCTAAAATGATTTTATTTTTTAGAACGTTTCTCTCTAATTTTCATTTTTTTTCAAAAATGAAAAATAAAAACGAAAACAACTCCAAACACAACCAAAATAACTTAAACAAAACTTTGAATAGTTCTTTTGTGTCAAGATAAATAGTAGTTTGTGTTTAGATAAATAGTAAGTGCATTTCCCTTTAATATATAGTTATAGATTATTGATTATAGATTCTTTGTTTCTTTAGGTCTCGTTCATTTCACTGATTCGAGTTTTGAGTTTTAAATTTTTACAGTAAAAAGCTCTTAAAAAATATCACATCTAACTTTTTCTGCTACAGTTAAAAGCTCTCAGAAAATATCAAATCTTAACTCAAATTAAAAACTCAAATCCGCGAAGTGAATGAGGCCTAATAAAATTTACCATAGTTCCATAAAAATTGACCACTAAACGAAAAAAGGTATGAATTGAACAAAAAATTCATTTTTTTTTAAATAGCAAAAATTTGAATTTGAAGATATAAACCCGATACAATTTAAGGGCCCGCTTATTTCACCGATTCAAGTTTAGAATTTGAGTTTTGCTATAGTAAAAAGATCTCAGAAATAGTCACGTCTAATTTTTTTTTACTACAGTAAAAAGTTTTCACATAAAATCACATTTTAACTTAATTAAAAACTCAAATCAACAAACTAAACAGACTCTAAAATACATGGTATGATTTTTTTTTGGATAATCTGAAAATGCAGGCATAAAAATGAGAAAAAAAAAAACCCATAAAAAATAGAGCAACTTGAGAATTCAAGCAAAGTTTGGGGTGGAAGAGCGAAAAATGCTCATATAAATAGGGAAGAATGAGATTGGAAAACCCTAAAATAGAGGTCCTATTACTGAGACGCGAACTGCGAGTGAGAGCTAAGCTTGAACTCTGCTGTGGTCGTGTCTTTCATCTTTCCCATTTTGATTATTGATTTTGATAATCAAAACTCAAAATGTGAAAGAAAGGATCTGACAAAGAATCAAGGCGTCTCAGAAAGCCAGTGCTCTTTTTCTCTGTGAGCTCTTGGCTCGCTACGATGTCTACACTAGTTTTTTCCCCCAATTTCCAATCGCTTTCTCCATTTTCTTTTTGTTTTGTTTTGTTTTTTTTTTTTTTTTTTTTTTTTTTTTTTTTTTACATTATTTGGATTATAATTATTTCTTCTAATTTTTTGATTAGTTGTTTTTTGAGTTTTACAAGGTTGGGCGATTCGCATGATTTTATCCGTTGAAATACTGCAAGACGAATCCACAATTTTGTATTTTTATTTTGTATTTTTGTTTTTTCATATGTTGGAAGATCAGAAACGTTAGCCGCCGGGGAGGGTCAACATAACGACGCCATCTCCGTTATATTCGATGTCGTTTTCTCTACTGAAAATCGTATGTCTACGACACGTGGTTTTGTTTAAACGGCATTTCCTTTTTTTTTTTTTTTTCTTCTTTTTTGTAATAGTATAAAACATACATGCATGCGTTTCAATTTTCTTTCGACCAACGCTCCGAAAATAAAAAAAAAAAAAAAAAAAAATCTCGTTTATATTTGATCATTATATTTGATCATGTTCACTACGAGAAATAAAAAAAAAAAAAAAATCGTTTTACAAACGAAGTAAACATGATGAAAATGTAAGTAGATTTAAGGAAATTAAAAAAAAAAAGTATAATTTTATTAAATTGATGAAAATAAAATGGATGTAAAAAAACACTTATGATTAAAATTAGTATCTTTAGTTATAAATATGAAATGTTCATAAATGTAATTATATTATTGGATCCTTATTGTATTTACTCAAAAATTGTAACAATATTCAAACATTGTATAAATTATTAATAAAATTCATAATTTTATTTCTCGTAATATCAAAATAGGATTACATAAAATTGTAACAATATTCAAACATTTTATTTCTCGTAATATCGAAATAGCTTTTTAAGCACATATTTTAACATTTAATTGTTCAGATTTAAAATTCATGGAGCAATTTGTCAAAATATGTAAAACCTAGTGAGTAAAAATTTGAGCCATATTACAAGAGCGTGACAGGTTCAAAAGGTTAGTCGTCAAAAGTTAAAATTCAAGGAATAACTAGTTGAACTTGAACTCCATCTGCGAGTTAAGTTTTAATTACCATGTTTTCATTAAAAGCATATAACATCTGAACCTAAAATCTGATAAAGGAACCAAAATGAAGAAAATAAAGTTTTAGGGTAAGAAGCAAAAAAAAAAAAAAAAAAAAAAAAAAAGGGCAACAGAGGAGTCAAATAAGGAAGTAAATAAATTTTATGGCAAAAGGGACCAAAAAAAAAAAAAAAAAAAAAAAACAAAATTTCAAGGCAAAAATTTAAAAATGGGTAAAAGATGACCAAAAATAAAGAAATAAATAAGTTTTAAGGTAAAAGAAACGAAAATGGGAAAAAAATTTAAAGTTTCAGGGAAAAATAAAAAAAAGGGTAAGAAAAGACCAAAAAAGAAATAAATAAGCTTTAGGCAAAATGAATCAGAACGAAAAAAGATAAAGTTTGAGGGCAAAAATAAAAAAGGGTAAAAAATGATCTATTAAGAAAGAAATAAATAAGTTTTAGGGCAAAGAAATCAAAACGGAAAAAAAATTTTAGGACTAAAATAAAAAGGGCATAAAAGGGAAAAAAAAAAAGTAAATAAGTTTTAGAGTAAAAATAACTATAAAAAAAAAATAAAGTTTTTGTGCAAAATTTAAGAAAAAGGGTAAAAAAAAAAAGGGGGACCAAAATGGAGAAATAAAGGCTTGTTTGGTGAGCATATTTGAACTATAACTTGGATTCTGCTATAGTGTTTTTTTTATTTCAAATAAAACTTGAACTCAAAAATTTTCCGCCTCACAAAGTTCCTAATGAACCAGAATCACTAATTTAAATATATGGTCCAAACGGGTCATAAATAAGTTCTACGGTAAAAAGAGCCAAAGTGAAAGAAATTTCAGGACAAAAATAAAAAAAGTTGAAAGAGGACTAAAATAAATAAATAAATAAGTTTTAGGACACCATCGAAAAGAAATATCTAAGTATGATAACATCTAAAAAAATTAGTTTTCGTAAATGAAAGAAGATAAAAGGACGTTTAGTTGGAGGATTCATATTAAGATTTAAATTATGGTTCATAGTTCGTTACAATATTTTCTCTCACAAAAAATACACGTAAATCAAAAATAATTTTAATATTTTATCTCATAAAAAATACACGTAAATCAAAAATAATTTCAATCTCATAATTTTAATTCATGAACTAAACGTTTTTTAAGTTAAAAGTAAGGGCAAGAATGAAAAATATAAAATTTTGCCAGAAAAAGTAAAAAGAAAAGAGAAGACGGAAAAGAACAAAAAAACCATCAAAGGAAAAAAAAAAAAAAAAAAAAAAAAAAATCCCTCAAAAGCTAAAAGGAAAAACTCACAAAAAGACCAAATAGAGAGACCAAAGTTCGAACAGTATTTTTATGTCTACTAAATGCACTCTTTTTTTAGGTAGTTATTGATTATAGACTAGTTGTATGCCCGCGCTGTTGTGGAAAAAATTATTATATTTTATAAAAAAAGTTAAATTTTTGGGGTGTAGTATTAATTTATATATACATATATAGACATATTTATATAAAATTTTAGTGAAAAAAAGTTTCTTGCAATGTGTTACATTCTTTTTTTTTTTTTTTTTTTTTTTTTTTTTTTGAACTGCAAAATACAAATCTTAAAAAATTTAGTGATAATTATTAGGGAGATTAAAAAAATTTTAATTATATATAATGTAAAGTAAAGATTTTCAGAAAAATAAATGAGCTTCTTGTACATCGTTTAATACGGATTAAGCAAACAGATATCTCAAAAAAATAAACCAAAAAAAAAAAAAAAAGAGTTGTTGTCTAGAAAGCGTTAGAATCTTTCCCTTATTATTATTATTATTATTATTATTATTATTATTATTATTATTTTTTGAGTTGGCTTGCGACCTCTGCTTAAAAAGAAAACGCCCCTACCTTTATCAATGCAAAAAGAGTAGAGAAAAGAGGAGCAAATCGGACATTTCACAGAGGAAGGGCTGACTTTTTCCACTGAACGGTTAATGAATAGACCACAAAATCCATCGCAGGAGAAGAAAGGAGAAAAGAAGCAAGGGCAAAACCGGAATTACACTATTTATAACACCCCTCTTTTACTATATATAATAATTTGTCAAAACAAGTAAAATTTAGGGGAATAAAATGTTAAAGAGATCAATCCCTACTTATAGAGAAAAACACAATAATTATAAAATATAGATAGTACTTGGTATGATAAATCGATAATTTGTTGCTTGAAATATGTTAATTAAGAACTAATATTAGTTAATCACTAACTGTCATTGATTAATCAGGGATGAATGATCAAGTTAATCGGTAATAAGTTAAATTTAATTAGTGATTAACCATCAAATTAATTAATAATAAAATAAAGCCAATAAATTTTTTTTTTCTAATTTTACAAAACAACAATATTTTACTAAAAAAACGATCATACTCCCAAATCTCTAATTAGGTTTAGTTTATTTTTTTCTTAAGAATTTTAAACTGTAGTTGTAGACATAACCTATCAGTAATTCTACACCTGACTTCGTTATAAGGTTAGAAATGACATTCTTACTCAAGGATACACTTACGGCTCCGTATTTGCCCTTAATTGAGTAAGTGTAGGGATATTATATAGGGATAGGGGAGGTTATGAGAAATTTAGCCCCCGATTCGAGAGTAAGGCGGGGTTGGGGAAGCTCTCCTATCTCCACCCTGCCCCAATTATTTATACTTTAACATATGCTCAAGTATAGGGATATAATATGGGGATAGGGGAGGTTATGAGAAATTTAGCCCCGATTCGGGGGTAAGGCGGGGTTGGGGAAGCTCTCTGGTCTCCACCTCGCCCCAATTATGTATACTTTAACATATGCTCGAGTTAAAATTTTGCTTTTAGATTTTGGTTTCTTATTGTTAGAGTATAAATTTAGCATTAAGATTTTGATTTATCTTTATGACGTATTAGTAGTTATGTTTTTCAATTTTCTAATTATTTTAATGGAGGTTTCTTTGCGGTGCAAGTATTTTTAAACTCTTAATGAGTAACTGGTAAGGTATAAGGATAGTTCACCTGGTGGAGATTTTCTGATCCTGATTCCACCTTAAGTTAGACGGATATGGAGGCGAGCATAATGATGAGGGAAGTATATACCACTCCTATTCCGTCTTGTTGCTATCCTTATTTTAAAGTGTAGAATTCTAATTCTCCCCCTTCAAGTTGTTAAAAAAAAGAATTTTAAACTGATTAATTCGATCAAAAATAAATTGAAATAGTTTGATTAATGATTTTCCTGTTGAGACTGACCGGACGAATCATAAAACGTGTTTAGTATTTTATTTACATACACTAGTGATGATTGCCCTAACTTATAAGACCATCTCGGTCCCATTTGTAAAATCTATAAATCCACAAATGGGATATATACTCTTTTGTTCCGTTCTTGTCCATAATGCATAACAATGTTTTTGAAAGAACAATACCAAAATAATAATAATAATAATAATAATAATAATAATAATAATAATAATAATAAGGCCCCGTTCACTTCGCGGATTCAAGTTTTCGATTCGAGCTGAGATGTGACATTTTTTGAGAGCTTTTTACTGTAGCAGAAAAATTTAATGTGACATTTTCTGAGAGTTTTTTACTGTAGAAACTTAAAATTAAAAACTCGAATTGGTAAAGTAAACGAGGCATAAGATAACAAAAAGTTAGGCTTTCCCTCGAGCCTATCAGAAAATTTACATACATCGCCGTTGAAAGGGGGGTTAATTTTATGCGTGAAGCGATTCAACAACATAAAAAGGCAAAGGGATGTCCTTTTTTGTTTCTTTGATGAATAAGGAATGTTCTTGCAATGCAAGCAAAGTGGCCAGTCAATTTTTTTCTCTTTATTTCCTTTTCGATTTTTTTAATCCTTTTCCCCTTCAAATAGTACGTAATAGTACATAGCAACCCACGTGATACTCATGTTTTGACGTATAAAATTAGGTTGGCGATGAAAAGGATTTATGTTGGATTTATATTTAGGGGATGTTTGGAAGAAAGACTCGTGTCATGATTTGAATTATAGTTTGTGACTTGTCACAGTATTTTTTTTACAAAAAATACACGTAAAACGAGAATAGCTCTGAATCATGGTTTTGAATCATGATTCTGAATCTATAAACTAAACGAGAATAGTTCTGAATCATAGTTCTGAATATATTAATGATATCTTGGTCATAAATATCCTTAGGTTATTTAGTGGGATAATAAGGTTATTCCGTGTTTGTTCTCATCGACGATAAGAATGATTAATTTTCTCCATACAGGATTATAGAACGACATGGTCAAAACTAGGTAGCTAAGCTCAAGTTACTAGTCTCATTCAATCTTTTTATCATTTCCACAAATGATTGAATCAAATTAGTGTCTCAATGAGAAATTTTAATATATTTTTTAAAGAAAACAATTCTCCAATATAATGCTTATTTATGTGCTAAATTTGACTTTGTTGAAATTAGTACTAATTACAACATACGTCAAATTTTGACATTTGACTGTTATTGGATGATCGATATGTTCACATAATAATTATACAATTAGTATATAATTCTATACTCTTTTCGGTATTTTTACTTTGATCAAATTATTCTTAGAGTGAGCATGAAAAAAGATACAGATTTATGTATTAGCTGTAATTTGAATGCTTATTTTTTATGAATTAAAAAACGATTGTATACTTCTAATAAAATATAATATAGGGTATTAAAAGATAAATAGCCCTAATTTTTTTTTTTTTTTTTTTAAATTGTGTGTAATTGGATAAGGACTTTACACTAAAATGTGTCTTTTTCTTTTCTTTTCTTTTCTTTTCTTTTCTTTTTTATAATAAATTTCATTTACGAAGTAATTATAATCGGGGAGTTGAAAACAATTTAGACAAGATATTGCCAGCCGAACTAATTCGGATTAAAGCTTTGATAAATATGAAATTAATCATACAAAAATCAACCAATCCCAGCCCTGCCTTCAACTGGACGATCGAGCAAGAAACACTCAACACCATGTTGAATGCTATTACAGAAATCACTTGTGATTCACTCAATTATTGATGCAATCATTTTGAATTAATGTTAATTTATTCAAAATGAACAAAGAAAAGTCACATTTGAATTATATATAAAACAAAAGAGTTTAAGAATTTGGGAAGTTGTATAAATTCTTAGCTTGGTCTCTAAGAGAGCCATGGCCAAAAGTGAACCCACCACAATATAACAATCATAAATAGTACACGTATATAATTACTTTAATATGGAAAAAAAGTTGGGCATGTGAGAATAAAAACTAATGACCCTCACAAAAAAAACGACATTCAATCAACAATAGTGTATTAGTGGCAGGTTGAATTGCACAGTTTAACCAAACTAACAACTCTCTCTAACACACCCACTATTCATATAATTATAATTTCCTTTTTTTTTTTCTCTTCAAATGGTTTTATACCAAACTTTTATAACATTTTTCTCACACTATATCATTCTAGCTTGCCCATAAAGCCAAAGCCAAAGAGAAGAAGTGGTACTACTTTTCAGATTTTCGTCTTTTGTTATAAATAGGTACTGTTTTTTGGGATAAGCCATTTTAATTAGTTTGGTTTTATCATTTGATCAAAAGGGTTGTGGCTAGATTACTACAATGAGGTCGGATCGCGTTGAGAGATTTGTTGTTCTTCCTTTTGCCTTCGGATGCGCCTCCGAATCGAGCATTGCTCTCGGAAAAAGCAGTACTAATCAAGTGAAGAATCCATGTCATGAAGAACAAAAACCAACGAGTATGTTGTTTTGATTGTTCTCTTAATCATTCAAATATGTTTAGGTTCTTTTTTATATATTTTTATTTGGTGTGTTTTCTAAGGAAGACCAGAAACAGAAGAAAGTTCATTGTCTCAAGTGAAAAACAAGAAGAATGGTTTCATCAGTTTCCTGACTCTGCCAAAGCCTTATATTTCCGGTGGCATACAGAGATTGATCCGAAGCATCAAAAGTTTGTCTCAAATATTTGGTAAGTAAAATCATGCTTTTCGTTTCCTTTTTTTTTTTTTTTGAAAATAAATAAATAAAATAAGTGCTTCAATTTCAACAATGTTGAATAATTTTGTGCATGCCCAGATGGCCATTTTCTGAATTTATGCACCTAGAAAGTTGGTTTTTCTTATTAGTAGAGGATGATGGCTTCTATTCTAGAATGTTGGGCAGTACTTTGTGGGCATGTGAATGATTTTTCCTCTCATTCATTTCTTCCTTTCTTTCTCGGGAGAGTTCTATGGTAGGGTTTGAAAAAGTAAATACCGATAGGTCTCTTTTTCAATCGTCATAAAAACTTATATACTTTTTATTTTAATGTGATTTTTACCGCATCCAATGGTCAGAAACGTGTACTCATCCCTACCATTGAAAGACCATTCTTTCTAGTCCTTGTAACTTTTTGGATTGATTTCAAGGGCTTGTGGAAGAATTTACGTGTGTATATTTCTAAATGCAAGATGCTATTAGAATTATCAAAAATTGCATTGAAAACAAGTATGTGGTATGTGTTTTTGATGAAATCGAGGACATCTGATTGCTTGATTTCAAAAAGGAAAAAAAAAATCCCCATATACATATACTTGTACAATAATTTTTTCATGCCTAAGAATCCCCCTGTGGACGTATACTTTAATCTCTATTTAGTTCTACTACTTTTAATATGCATAATGTTTGTAATTTTCTCCAAAGTTTTAACTTTTATTCTTGGAAAAGTTAGTCTACAAAGAAGAGATTGAAGAGATAGAGAAGGAGATAGAAATCGGATATCCAACAGACGTTAAACACGTGACGCATATTGGATTGGATGGATCAACAACAACAAACCCTGTGAAGGGTTGGAAAAATCTCAATCCGCCTGAAGTATTTTCTTTCCTTCAATTTCTCTAAAACATTTTGAGTTGGCAATGGCTGCACAGTCTGATCATCATGAGCAACCTCAGGATGTTGACATCAACAAAGTTGCTACAGACTACAACCAAAAAAACAACAATGTTGTTACAAAGAATTTAAAAGCTTGATTATGATCCAATTGACTGTTTTTTGTAATATTTCCTTCATTGTTGCAGATTGATTACGGTTTTGATGATCAGTTGATGAGTAACATGATTGATAGTTAATCCATCGCTTTGTATAGATCTTGGAGAAATTTGGAATTTAATTCACGTCAAAAAATTGTATTGTTTGTGATTTTTTTTCCTTTTCATTAATGATTACATTTGATTATCATGTGCTGAAAACTGCCCATTTGTGACATTGAGAAACCTAATTAAGTTGTAGTTGTACTTTTGCTATGTGGACATATATATGGTCTTTTAGTTAGTAAATTGTGTTAGGAAAAATATAGAAAATACAAAGAAAAATAACTTTTGCAAGATCAAAATAACGAAATTGTACAACACTAATTCAACCTTTCTACCAAACTCAGAAAATGAAATTTCAAGGGTGTCGAGGCACGTAATCCACGCTTTCCTTTGAAACAGATTCGTCCCCTCCGGCGAGTGCTTGAGGTAACGTTGGACGTCCGACTCCCAAGATACAACGACAACGACGATAGCTCGAAGCACTATCGGAATCGTCCGGCGAACTAGAACTCATACCATCTCTCTATCACCAAAACGGAATTACAAAAGATACCACAAGAGAAACTCGGAAAAGAAGAGAAAGAACTCGAGAGAGAGAGAGAGAGTGAGTGCTCTGTGCAAGTGAGTGCTCTTCTTCATGTGGTAGATGCCTTATATAGGCTCTTGGAAAAGGGGTTATGAGACCAGGAATTAAAGGTCTTAATCACACATTAATAGTGCAAAAACGTTTCCTTTCACCAAGATGAACCCGGCCACAATACATATCTAGGTTCGAGGAAAAACTGATGCAATAACTAGCCTTTAACATCACAATTAAGCTCGGCATTAAGCACATCATTAAGCCCTTTTTAATCACCATTATGCTCATTTACCAGCCATTAAGCACAACATTAAGCTTAGGCCAAACAGCTAGAAAGGTCTTGGCCGCTTGCACAGAGTGGGTTTTCTGGTCCAACATTCGTGTCCGCAGGTCGCGGGCTCACACATTAGGCCCCTAACTGTTGGTTGTCGAATCGAATTCGGCGGCGGAAGCGTGGCGGAAAGTCGGATCGTGTATAACAAAATTTTTTATAAAACCTTTGAGATACTCTATAGATTATATTAATTTATGCACGAATAAATTAATCTCATTAATTCATTTATTAAGAACTCAATTTGGAAAAATACCTAGAGGCCGACTCAGTTGATAACTTGAGTTCTTTGACCTCGAACAATCCTTGCTTCAAAGCTTTGTGTTTAGAAAACCAATGTCTTCCACGTCAATTCCTAGAATCCACGAAGACGTGTGTGTGGGCATACATGAGACAAAACGGGTTACAATAAACACTCGAATTTCCACAAACACCAACGCATGCACGATGTGGAATTTTTGGAGAAAAATTTTTTCCTTTCTTTTCTGCTTGAGAATTTCGGCCACCAATCCAATTAGGGCTGAAAAATTGTTTCAAAAAATTGTTATCACAATTTTCTATCATTCTCATATTTAAAGAGTAGAAGTCAAACTTCAAAAAGGAATCAAATCTCTATCTATAAGATAAAGCTTGTTAATTATCTCCTATTTGAATTTGGAACAAAATCTCCTCTTATCCTTATCCCTTATGGCCAGTCACCTTAGGGGGATTTTATCCCTGTATAGGCGCCAATATCAGATAGGGAAGGAAGAGAAAATCATCTTTTATCCTGTAATCCAATTTTGACTCAAATTCAAATTCCAATTTAAGTCAAACTTAAATTAATTTGAATTCTAAATTGAACAACTTATCAAATAAGTTTAAATGGATAATTCTAGATGTGTTCAAATTCAAATTTAAATAATCACATTATTTAAATAATAATTAATTCTCAATTAATTATTTTCGAGTGTTTAATTTTAGAATTTTGTGTTTGGCAGAATTACTAGGACGACACAGGGACTAATGGACCTATAATCCCGAGCTCCAATAAAATTAATAATCAATTAAACACTTTAATTAATTAATTAATTCTATTAATTCCAATAGTTACTCCACTATAAACTTGGAATTGCACTCTTGAAATTATAGATATAAATTACTTCTAAACTATGAAGTGTCCATTTGATATAGTCATTGCATATAGATCAATCCTCCATAAATAATTCATAATTAGAGTTAGGTAGGATCCGTTAACCTCTCTAATTATATCTTTATCCTTGAGTACCATTGATTCTCTAATGGACAGTGAATCATAAAACACATTCATGAATTGGAGCTCCTACTGGTTCAAGTACCGAATCAACCCTCAAGAGAATTATTTATCTACTTCTTTCTCAAGAAAGAATGGATTCCATCTCGTATAATAACATTCCCAGCTACGTACTTCATCATATCTCCAAAATACAAGGAATAGGATTCAGGGTCTCGGAATCCGTACCGAGTACATATCCTATTTCTAGCCACTGGAGCCATTCTATAAGGAGCCTTAGAAATTGGTGTCGTTCTAGATAAAAGTTTGATTTCAAATGAAATCTAACGTTCTGGTGGCAATCCTGGTAATTCTTCTAGAAAGACTTTCAGAAAATCTTGAACTATCGGCATATCTTTTGGTTGTAACTGATCAGTTTTAGTCATATCCACAATATGTACTAAATATCCTTCACAACCATTAGTAAGTAATTTCCTTGCTTCCAGTGCATTAATTACTTGTCTAGGAGTATGCTTAGAGCGATCAACGTACTTAAAAGTTTTTTCCCCATCGGGTTAGAAAATCACCTTCCTATTATGACAATCGATAGTAGCTTGATATTTCCCTAAGAAATCCATTCCTAGGATGACGTCGTAGTAGATTATCTTTAATACGACTAGATCTGTGTATAGCTCCCTATTAGCTGTGATTATCTGTACATGCTCTAGCCTAAATTTAAACAATAGAATTTCCCAAAAGGCAGGGTAGTCCTAAATGTCTGACCAATTCTACCCTTATTATAATTTAATTTCTCAACAAATCCATATGATGCAAACGAATATGATGCACCAGAATCATATAATGCATATGCTGAGTGCTGAGCAATAGTAAGCTGACTTGTCATGACTCTTGACATGCCAGCTTCTGCATCATTTCTTGTATATGCCAGTAACCTAGCATTAGTTTGCGACGGGGCTTCTATTTTATCTCGTTGAGGTTGCATTTCCTTAACTCTTATCTGCATCACGTTTGCCTAGCTAGAAGGCTATCTATTTGAATTCGAGGACAATTCGAGGAACAATGGCCCTCTTTGCCACATGTTTAACAATTGTTTGTTCCATAATGGCATACACCCGAATGCTTCTTTCCGCACTTAGGACACTCAACTATATTCGTGTTGCGTTCTTGCTTCTGTTGCGGACTTTGGAATTTAAAGTTTGGATTTCCATCAAAATTTCCCTCCTCTTATTCGGGTTTGGTTTATTCTGTGGATGACTTTGTAGGGGTCGATTTCCTTGTCCGGTTCTATTAGCTTGGTTACTCTGACTAGCTTGATTATTCTTTTGATTCCCCTTTCGGGTTTGCTTTGCCTGAGCTTGATCCTTTTTCTTGGCTTCCCAAAATTTGGTTCTCTTTTCTTTAGCTTGGGCCAAATGATATTCTGCTCAGACTACTCTACCTACATAATTTGCCACTATTGTGGGTGATCTTTCCCCACTGTCTGCCACTGTAGCTATTTCAGGGTGAAACATCACTAACATTCGTCGCACCCTTTCCATTCTGTTGGCACTAGCTGCCACTGTCTCCCACTAGTAGCGGGCATCTTTCTTTAACACATACAAAGCACAAAAAACTTTTCTTGCTCCATTAGATTCATGAAATCCAGAATCGTTTGGAGTGAAGTTAACCACTCCTCAGCTTCTAATGGGTCAAAGGAACATTGAAATTCTGGTGGCTTCATCCTACGAAACCGCACATATAAGGGTTCCTAATTAGCAACCGGCATAGCTTGTGGCATCATTTCTGGCATCTCCATAGGCTCTAGTTGCAATGTAGGTTGAACAAGTGGCGCACTTCTTCACTCATGTTTCCGGTCTCTTTGCTCGAACTGTGCCCGTAAATTTCTAGTTTCGTGCACAAGAGCCTTCAGTCTGGCTCGTTTGTTAGCTGTGGTTGCAGCTAAATCCACTCCTACTTTTTGAACCAAACGTTCTCTACGTAGACGAACTATGTTTCCGTGTGTCTACATAAGACAAATAATGGTATATATGGTTAAATTTCTGGATATGTGTGTATGTATAAATCTAAATAAATCTTAACATCATTTCATAACATAAAGTTGTTTTAACATAATATAACTTTTATTAAATGTGGTAGCGTTCGGGTAGCATTTTAACCACACTTATCATTTGAAAAAAATATGCATTCCTTAAGTAAATGCTTTTTTTTTCTGTATTTGATTCATTTGTATACCTGTATACATATACATACACATATCCGCTCAAACATACATATACATTCATCATTCTTTACTTACATAAGACAAGTATGATTATCTTATACATCCACAGTACGTTTTTACAGTGCTACAATGTAACATTATCATCAAAACGTTACATCATATTATACATCTACATAATTCTCATTAACCTCCCTAAAATCCTCCTCCAGATCTTCTTCCTCACTTGTATTTATAGTGTTTTGGGGATCCACGTTCGCTTGTCCCTATTGTTAGGGTGATGAAGTTGTTCAGACTTCTATTCCACAATACACCTCCACTAATCTATTTTTACATAGGTATTCTCTCTGCCTACGTTCAAATGCTCACTAGCACGCCATTCTTGTGTTGGTTCCCGAATCGAATTCGGATGCGGAAGCGCAGCGGAAAGGAGGATCGTGTATAACAAAAATTTTCATAAAACCTTTGAGATACTCTATAGATTATATTAATTTATGCACGAATAAATTAATCTCATTAATTCATTTATTAAGAACTCAATTCGGAAAAATACCTGGAGGCCGACTCGGTTGATAACTTGAGTTCTTTGACCTCAAACAATCCTTGCTCCAAAGCTTTGTGTTTAGAAAACCAATGTCTTCCACGTCAATTCCTAGAATCCACGAAGACGTGTGTGTGGGCACGCATGAGACAAAACGGGTTACAATAAACACTCGAATTTTCACAAACACCAACACATGTACGATGTGGAATTTTTTGGAGAAAAACATTTTTCCTTCCTCTCTACTTGAGAATTTCGGCCACTAATCCCATTAGGGCTGAAAAATTGCTTCAAAAATTACTCTAGAGAAATTTCGGCCATCTCTAAAATTAGGGCAAAAAGGCATTCCGAAAATTGTCTAAAAAAATAGTATTTAGAGAGTAGAAGTCAAACTTCTAAAAGGAATCCAATCTCTATCTCTAAGATAAAGCTTGTTAATTATCTCCTATTTGAATTTGAAACAAAAAATCCCTTCCCCTTATCCTTAAGGTGGCCGGCCACACTAGTAGGGTTTATCCCTATGTGTGGCGCCTATTATAGATAAGGAAGGAAGATATTTTATCCTTTATCCAATGAGTCAATTTTAATTCTGATTCAAATTCGAATTTAAGTCAAACTTAAATTAATTTGAATTCTAAATTGAACAACTTATCAAATAAGTTTAAATGGATAAATCTAGATGTGTTCAAATTCAAATTTAAATAATCACATTATTTAAATAATAATTAATTCTCAATTAATTATTTTCGAGTGTTTAATTTTAGAATTTCGTAATTCTAAAATTCTCATTTTGTCCTCTGTGTCTGGTAGAATTACTAGGACGACGCGGGGACTAATGGACCTATAATCCCGAGCTCCAATAGAATTAATAATCAATTAAACACTTTAATTAATTAATTAATTCTATTAATTCCAATAGTTACTCCACTATAAACTTGGAATTGCACTCTCAAAATTATAGATATAAATTACTTCTAAATTGTGAAGTGTCCATTTGATATAGTCATTGCATATAGATCAATCCTCCATAAATAATTCATAATTAGAGCCAGGTAGAATCCGTTAACCTCTCTAATTATATCTTTATCCTTGAGTACCATTGATTCTTTAATGGACAGTGATTCATAAAACACATTCATAAATCGGAGCTCCTACTGGTCCAAGTACCGAATCAACCCTCAAGAGAATTATTTATCTACTTCTTTCTTAAGAAGGAATGGATTCCATCTTGTATAATAATATTCCCAGCTACCTACTTCATCATGTCTCCAAAATACAAGGAATAGGATTTAGGGTCTCGGAATCCGTACCGAGTAAATCGAAAGACACAAATCCATAAATAGGAGTCTGTTAAGAACTCAGGATTAAGATCATTCTATATATGACCATCGATAGACTCAATTAGAATTTCTATACTTAACGGAAATTATTAGAAATTCATATTGTGTCTGTGTCCTTGTTCCACATAATCTCATTATCACGAAATACACTCATTCAATATCTCACCATATTAATAAAGGTGGATAACAATTGCTCCATTCTAAATGGAATGACATGTATTAATAATGTTTTAATTAAAGATTCCAAACTTTAATTAAATTCATTATGAACATTGCTTTTTGATTATTATCCTTAAACATTATCCTCTCGTATATAACACTTATATACAATGTTTAAGGTTACATAAATAATCATGGAATTTTCATTGATATTCATAAAATATTCATAAATATATGCACATAAAATAATGAATAAACTCTTTTATTAAATAAATAATAAATGTCCTATTACATCTCATGCTTCTAGGACACCATTCCCAACAATCTCCCACTTGTCCTAAAGCGGGTAGGATATGTCTCGAGATCCCGAAACTTTCTAGGTGTCTATGACCGATCTATGCTCGGAACAATTTCCAGATCAGTGAAGAATTTTCTAGAGTCGGGTTGCTTTCTTTTGTTGCTTCACAAGTTTACACATTAACACTTAATGATAAAATTAGCAATCACACTTTGCCAACAACCTTTCTTGTGATGACTCCTTCACCTAGTGTGAACACAGACTCGGGATGTTGACTCTCAAAATCCACGTATGACTCATAGTCAAAGTCTATGTATCCAAAGAAAGACAACTCTTTCAACGACTAAACTATCTTATAGTTTCTTTATTTTCCTTATATACTTAAGGATATACTACACGACCACTCAATGATCAGATCTTGAGTTCAACTGACAACGACTAATTACTCCCATTGAATATCATATATTCGGGCTTGTAAAGAATAAGAACATCTTCTTTTCTTTCATTTGAAACATCTTGGTTTTGATCAAATCCATAAGACTTAATAGCCTCATCAAACCTGATTTTCCATGATCTAGAAGTTTGCTTCAATCCATAAATGGATCTCTCACGGTTTGCGCACTTTACGCTCTAGGCCTTTCTCTATGTAACCCTCCGCTGATCGATATAGATGGTTCCCTCAAGATAGCCATTCAGAAAAGCTGTCTTGACATCCATCTGCCATATCTCATATTCAAAATATGTTGTTATGACTAAGAGTATTCAGATGGACTTAAGCATGGCCTCCGGTGAGAAAGTTTCCTCATAGTCAACTCCCTCTTTGTGGGTGTAACCCTTAACCATTAGCCTTGCTTTATAAGTCTCTACTTTTCCATCCGCATATCTTATTCTCTTGAAGATCCACTTGCATCCAATGCATTTTACCCCTTCGGGTAGATCTACAAGTTGCCAGACTGAGTTAGAGTACATGGACTCTAGTTCGAGTTTCATAGATGCTTGCCACTTTTCCTTATCAAATAATCCATCGTAGCTTTAAAGGTCAATGGATCCTCCTTACCATCATCGCCGGTGACGATATGTGTTTCGAAGATACCGGTCGGGGTAACTTGCTTACCCTCCCACTACAACGAGGTGCCACTAGAGTTTGATTAGGAATTGTGATCATTCTTAGCGTTCAACAACTCTTGTCGGTTGTGGTCCAATCTTATTGGAGAGTAACTTTTCCAGAACTTTGCTTCTAGGCTTGAAAACTATCATATAGTCATGCTCTAGAAACGTGGTATTTGTCGATACAATTACCTTTGATTCTTATGACTATATAAAATAATCAATCTTTTGTCCCCATTGCATATCCCATAAACATGCATATTTTCGATCTTGGTTCCAACTTCCCAGTCTATAGTTTCATCACATGAGCCAGACACCCCTTATGCGAATATGCTTCAAAACTAGCTTTCGACCATTCCACAACTTTATGGGTGTCTTTGGTATAGACTTAGATGGTACTAGATTCAAAATATACATGGTGGTTCTTAGGGCATAATCCCAGAACGAAGCAGGAAGTGAAGAATAACTCAACATTGATCTTATCATGTCGAGCAAAGTCCGATTTCTCATTTCGGCTACATCATTCTTATGTGGTGTACCGGGTGTAGTCAATTGGGATACCACACCTTCTTCAATCAAGAAATCCTGAAACTCTTAGTCCAGGTATTCATCCCCTCAATCTAATTGAAATGTCTTGATTGTTTTACCTAACTGTTTTTCAACTTTTGCTCGGAATTCTCTAAACTTTCTAAAAGTTTCAAATTTCCGTTGCATTAGGTAAACATAACCATATCTTGAATAATCATCAATGAAAATGATGAAATATTCGTAACCTCATTTGTCTTGGACGTTTAACGGTCCACATACATCCGAATGTATTAGCTGAAGAGGTTATGTGGCTCTTTCTCCTTTCGTCATGGAAGGCCCGTGGTCATTTTGCCTCCAGACAAGATTCATTGGCTGGACGCTCACTAACTTTTAGTTCGCGTAAAGGACCATCTTTTACCGCCTTTTAAATCGTGTTTAGGCTAATATGACCAAGTCTAAGATGCCACATATATGTGTTATTTATCATGAGAGATCCTTTGCTCCTTATTCTTAAGTTTGGCAACTTTTGAACTTTTCAATATTTTGCGAAGAGCCGGCATCGGTTTAAACGGTATAAACCATTTTCCAAATATCCAGAACATATATCGGAACCATTCCGAAAGATGTGGACTAGATTTTTATTTAAAAGCAATTGTTCAAATAATTTGGAATTAGAAATCAAATTTCTGTTTATGCTTGGAGGAAATAAACATTGTTCACAACAAGGTATTTCCAAAATTGAAGTCTAACTTCTCCCACTGCCTTTTTGCCAATATCCTCGCGGTATTCCCACTTTCATTATGTAGTCCCGATGGCAAGTTCTTTGTAAGAACTAATATTTTGCAAAAGAAAACCAAAACATGATTAGTTGCTCCCGAATCAACTATCCGGATGAGGAATCACCCTCTACTAAAGATGTTTCTTGAATTAGTAAATCTTATTTACTTTGATTCGTTTTCTTTGTTTAGGTGGAAACAATTTCCATTTAAGCACTAAAACTTAATAAAGAAAACAAACATGATTAGTTATTCCTGAATCAACTATTTAGGATAAGGAATCATCCTTTTTACTAAACATGTTTTACGAACTAGCAAATCATATTTACTTGAGTTCCTTTCTTTATTTCGGTGGAAACGACTTTCCCTGTAAGAACTAAGACTTAATAAAGAAAACAAACATGAGTAGCAACTCCCGAATCTACTATCCAGGAATAAGGAATTACCCTTTTTACTAAATATATTTTAAGAACTAGCAAATCATATTTGCTTGAGTTCCTTTCTTTATTTCGGTGGAAACAACTTTCCTTTTGTCTTTTACTTAGGCCCTTACAGTATTTAGCCAACCCTTTTGTTTTATAGATTTTCGAATACTGATGTCGATGACCATTATCTCATAAGCTGTCTCCATGCCTTCATACTTCTTGTGAATTACCACGCACAATCTTAGCTAACGATTAGCTACTGTGTTTTCGTTAAGGACAGGAGGACAATCCTCCATTTGGGACAAACTTATATTCATCACATGAATGTAAGTTGTTTACGTTACTTTACCACTCGCATAATTTATCTCTAGTCAGTGTTTAGTTTTGTATAGTGAGATTATAGGATTTGACATATTGCTGGAAATAAGTAGAATATTCATCTAATCAATTTATGTGCATGAATATCAAAACATGTGAATTTAGGCACAATCAAATATGATGCATGATGCACATGAAAAATACATAAATCATGTTTTAATTTTAGGTGCCAACGATAATCCAATTTACCACGAATATAGTGCTGCCATAGGGCAGGTCAAAATATCACAAATTGAACCGAGACCTTCTCAATTAATAAATATAATCAAAATATCTCATATTTTCATATTTATTAACTACTGTTATTTTGGTCAAAAATATATTCAACAATTTGATTATACTTTTATGAGTGTAACCTATCATTTTAGATTCTACAGACTTAACTCCGGAGTGCCGCCGTAGGGTAGGTCAAACCGGAAATACATCCTTGAATCCTATCGCAAAGAAGTCAACCTTGTTATTGATCCGAAAGAACACTTTCCGTAGGGAGTGCGGAATCGGTGCCGCCGCGAAGCCCCTTTCGAATCTCACGGTGTTGAACTAATGATGGAGACCAGTGGGTCGTATTGTCATACAACCCTCTCCTACTCATTATTTTGCAAATATGTATTTTGTTTGAAAATCATCTCATGTTTTTCCAATCCCGATAAATAAACAATTTATTTGTCGGATATGTGAAATTCTAAAATTTAACTCTTAAATTCAATTTCACATGTATCATTATTTTGCAAATTAATTTTGCAAATTAATTTTGCAACTTAAATCAATTTAATCATATTAAATCGATTTTAGCGCATGGTTCTTATTTTTATTTTATCCTTTTAAAACTCTTTTAAATAAATAAAATAAATAATAATAAATGCGATATATGCATGGCATGTTATAAAACATATGAGTAGGCACACTATATCTATATGGCATGTTATATGCATGGACATATAATATATAATTATCAACATAAAAAAATAAATATATGCAATCGGCTATTGAGATGGATTTGACCGGGTCCCATGGAAAATATAAATTACAACCAAAAATCGAATAAATAAATAATTACAATAATTATTCTCTTCCGCGAACAATAAAAGTCTTCGACTTTTTGAATTCTTTATTCTTCGGCTTCATTCTTTGTCTCAGGTTGATTCTCACCTTCCTTGGGATCCGAAACTTTTTCGCTCGTCGGCCCGCGCTTTACGAGGGTTTCAAAACCTTCGGTCTGCTCGGGATCAAATCCCAAACCTGGACGCCAGCGCCGCCTGGCCGTTGGGGCTTGCCGCCGGGTGTGACTCGCGGCCGCGTCCTGGCCACTGGCGCGCACGCGGGCCGGACTATCCGCGCTGGCCCACGCCGGCCGCGATGGGGGCGCGTGGACTATCCGTGGGCTGGCCACGCGCTAGTCGTCTTTGGGGCCGGGTCGTCGCTTGGCCGCGATGCTCGTCGCTGGGCGCGGGCCTGCGCGCCACGGCATCGCCGGGCTGGCGCCCGGCGGTCCTGGCGCGTTGGACGACGTTTTGGCCCGCCACAGGCCATCTTCTTGATGCGATTTTCTCGGGCAATTTCCGGGCATCTTCAAAGGCTTGATACTTGATCTTGAGGCCTCCTTTTGATTCAAAATCAAAACCCTAATTCTACCCAAAACCTAGAATTACAATAATTCTAATCCCAAATTAAATTACAAAGAATTTAATTTGAACAATTCTTGCGATCCATGGAACCATATAATTAACGACCAAATCCATCATCCATACATTCATCATCATGAATCAAATATAAACATCCATAAATGCAAGTGCCTACCCATCACATACATACATAATTAAATATCACATATTTAATATTGATTATCAAATAATCAGAGCATAAATTAATATAGTCTATAGACCGCTCTGATACCAATTGTTGGTTCCCGAATCGAATTCGGATGCGGAAGCGCAGCGGAAAGGAGGATCGTGTATAATAAAAATTTTCATAAAACTTTTGAGATACTCTATAGATTATATTAATTTATGCACAAATAAATTAATCTCATTAATTCATTTATTAAGAACTCAATTCGGAAAAATACCTGGAGGCCGACTCGGTTGATAACTTGAGTTCTTTGACCTCGAACAATCCTTGCTCCAAAGCTTTGTGTTTAGAAAACCAATGTCTTGCACGTCAATTCCCAGAATCCACGAAGATGTGTGTGTGGCACACATGAGACAAAAGGGGTTACAATAAACACTCGAATTTCCACAAACACCAACGCATGCACGATGTGGAATTTTTTGGAGAAAAACATTTATCCTTCCTCTCTACTTGAGAATTTCGGCCACTAATCCCATTAGGCCTGAAAAATTGCTTCAAAAATTACTCTAGAGAAATTTCGGCCACCTCTAAAATTAGGGCAAAAAGGCATTTCGAAAATTGTCTAAAAAAATAGTATTTAGAGAGTAGAAGTCAAACTTCTAAAAGGAATCCAATCTCTATCTCTAAGATAAAACTTGTTAATTATCTCCTATTCGAATTTGAAACAAAAAATCCTTTCCCCTTATCCTTAAGGTGGCCGGCCACACTAGTAGGGTTTATCCCTATGTGTGGCGCCTATTATAGATAAGGAAGGAAGATATTTTATCCTTTATCTAGTAGTCCAATTTTAATTCTGATTCAAATTCGAATTTAAGTCAAACTTAAATTAATTTGAATTCTAAATTGAACAACTTATCAAATAAGTTTAAATGGATAAATCTAGATGTGTTCAAATTCAAATTTAAATAATCACATTATTTAAATAATAATTGATTCTCAATTAATTATTTTCGAGTGTTTAATTTTAGAATTCCGTAATTCTAAAATTCCCATTTTGTCCTCTGTGTCTGGTAGAATTACTAGGACGACGCGGGGACTAATGGACCTATAATCCCGAGCTCCAATAGAATTAATAATCAATTAAACACTTTAATTAATTAATTAATTCTATTAATTCCAATAGTTACTCCACTATAAACTTGGAATTGCACTCTCGAAATTATAGATATAAATTACTTCTAAACTGTGAAGTGTCCATTTGATATAGCCATTGCATATAGATCAATCCTCCATAAATAATTCATAATTAGAGCCGGGTAGAACTGTTAACCTCTCTAATTATATCTTTATCCTTGAGTACCATTGATTCTTTAATGGACAATGATTCATAAAACACATTCATGAATCGGAGCTCCTATTGGTCCAAGTACCGAATCAACCCTCAAGAGAATTATTTATCTACTTCTTTCTCAAGAAGGAATGGATTCCATCTTGTATAATAACATTCCCAGCTACCTACTTCATCATGTCTCCAAAATACAAGGAATAGGATTCAGGGTCTCAGAATCCGTACCGAGTAAATCAAAAGACACAAATCCATAAATAGGAGTCTGTTAAGAACTCAGGATTAAGATCATTCTATATATGACCATCGATAGACTCAATTAGAATTTCTATACTTAACGGAAATTATTAGAAATTCATATTGTGTCTGTGTCCTTGTTCCACATAATCTCATTATGCGAAATACATTCATTCAATATCTCGTCATATTAACAAAGGCAGATAACATTGCTCCATTCTAAATGGAATGACATGTATTAATAATGTTTTAATTAAAGATTCCAAACTTTAATTAAATTCATTATGAACATTGCTTTTTGATTATTATCCTTAAACATTATCCTCTCGTATATAACACTTATATACAATGTTTAAGGTTACATAAATAATTATGGAATTTTCATTGATATTCATAAAATATTCATAAATATATGCACATAAAATAATGAATAAACTCTTTTATTAAATAAATAATAAATGTCCTATTACATCTCATGCTTCTAGGACACTATTCCCAACATCTTGTTCCTCTTGTTTAATAGCCAGTGTTTCTTCTAATTGTGTGACTTCCTCTACAAATTGAGTGAGGGTATATGTAACTTCCCATCGTAGAAATACAATAGTTCACAATTCTTCTGTTAACCCCCTCCCGAATATGAAAAATGCATCACGTTCTTTTAACTTGATAGTAAGAAATAATAATGAGATTGAATGATATAAAAGATTAAAGACGTCTATATTTAAGACAAAATATAAAAAGTGTAAAAAGATTGTGGTCAGGAATGGAAAACAGGGAAAGTAATTGAAGTGAAATGTCAAGTTATTTAAAATATTAGTTGATTAAGTAATAAGAGAGGAAAAAAAGAATAAGTAAAATTTAAAACTATTTAAAGATTGCTAAGTAGTTGAAAAAGATTTAAGTGATGGAAGATGATAAAAGCAAAAAGAAATAAGGGAATATAGAATTAAGGAAGTGTAAGTAAAAAAAACTTAAAACCATATGTAGAACAGAGGAGAAGGAAATGCTAGGGAAAAAATAAAAGGAAAAAAAATGCAATAAGTTGCATAAGTAAAACTAAGGACATGAAATAGATTAAAAAGAAATCAAAGAGAAATTTATTGAAATGATAAGGACACAAAAGAACCGAAATGAGTAAAAAAAGAATATATAAAATGATATAAGTAATATTTAGATAAATTATATAACATTAAAAATATATTTTTAAAAAGTAATTGTAATCATCATTGCCATATAAAAAGGGAGTAGAAAAGGGTATACAAAAAGGAGCATAACAGTGAAATTAACATACGAAATTCAAACAGGCGAAGCTAGTTCTACAATTGGGTCAAAAAGAGAAAATAATAAAGTTAATTTATGAGAAATAGATAAACTAAATTCTTATATTGGAGAAAGGAACAAAAAAGAAAAAGGCTCAAACGTGACAAATTTTCCTCAAACTCTGCTATATAAATCAACAAATGCTAAGCAGCAATCAGCTATACACAACTAACAGAGTAGGACAACAATTGTAGGACGCCTTATAAAATACGAAGAATTAAGTAAGAAAATGAATAAAAACAGAAAAAGAAAATAAAATTAAAAAACTAAAGGGCACAGTTACGGTAACGTTTTAATATATTAATTAAGGCTCAGATATGTAATTGTTTCAGTAATGTGTGATAGCTATGTTGTGGCTGCCAGCTAAGGGTAACTCTGCGACTGTCTACTAAAGGCAACTGCGCAAAAAAAGATGATATTATATCTATCACACAAATTGTAGCTTATATAATGCAAAATAAATAGGTGGAGTAATATATAAAACTCTCCAAAAACTACAGGTGAATAAAAAAGAAAAGTGATCAAAAAAAGAAAAGATAGGACATAACAAAATGATAAACACTGTCGCCTATACAAAAAAGAAGACCAAGAAAACTGAGAGAAAAAGAAAAGTCCTAGAAACCAATGATTAGAAAAGAAATTACCAAAACAACTTTACCAAATGGAAATAATAAATAGAAATACAGGAAAAATAACATAAAAAGAGAGAAGATTAGCAATGGAAAAAATAATTTTATGTGACTATGGATAATATTGAATAATATAATAGAAAAAAATGATCAAAACGGATACAATAAGTGAAAACAACAAAGATAAAAACATTATAAAATTCAACTGAAAAACAATGAACGAAATGAAAATCAAATTAGGAAAAGAACATTCATAATAATCTTTGGACAAATTAGTTAAAACTTAAAATATCAAAACCAATCATTATCATTATTGCAACATAGATTAATTTATCAAAGCTAAAATAGATAGATAAATATATATATTTCTATATATGTATATATCTGTATGTATGTATATGTATATGAGTAATTAAGTAAGCAAATAAATGAATTAAAAAAAAAAAGGAGGAAAGGCAAGCTTAAAAAATGAAAAAACGTAGTTATAACAATATTCTTATATAGTAATTGTGGCTCAGATATGAAATATTTTTAACAATGTTTGATAAATAAGTTGTGGCTACCTGCTAAGAGTAACTTTGTAGCTACTTACTAAGGGCAACTGCACAACACTATAAGATATTATATTTATCACACATGATAATTTTTATGTGATACAAAGTGAGTGAATGGAGTAATATATAAAGTTGTCCAAACATTACTAAGTGAATTTTTAAAAAAAAAAGGCACACAACAAAAGGAAAAGGAAAGAGAGAAAAAAAAAATAGTATTGACAAAATAACAAAAACGATAATCTGTTTTCCAGGAAATCAAAAGAAACTGAAAAAGTAATAAATAGAATAGTAGGAAAACCATAAATATCATAAGAATAGTAATGTAAGATAATCGGATTTTTTCCCCTTTTTGGCATTAAATAGGAACAGTAATATAGATGAACAAAAGGTCAGCAATGGCAAAAGAAATTTTACGTAACCATGGATAATATTTTAGCAAAATTATAGAAACCAAATGATCAAAATCCGTAAAATAAGCAAAAAAAAAAAAAAGGACAAAACTTTATAAAATCCAATTGAAAAACAATGAATAAGATCAAAATCAAATTAGAAAAAGACTATTCACAACAATTTTTGGAGAAACTATATAAAACTCAACACATCAAAATTAATTACTATCATCATTGCCATGCAAAGTAACTTACCAAGACTAAAGGAAGACTAAAATTGGCAGAGAAATCTATATATATATATAATGTATCTATATATATGCATGTATACATCATCAGAAAATAAATGAAACAATAAATGTATAAGGACTACTTACTAAGCAAATACAAAAAAAAAAAAAAAGGACAAATAACAGTAAATATCAATACTATCCTAGCAAATGAATGCATACAACGTTAGGGATATGAATTAAATAGATATGGATAGTGATTATGAATAGTACTTGGAACAATATAGATAACGACTTAAATCTGAAATGTAAGCCAATCAGATGAAAGAAAGGGTGAAAGGCTCATAAATAAGATAGTCAAGTATTAAGTAAAGTCGAGGGAAGCAATGGGTGAAAGAGGAGAGACAAAAATGGGGACCACAGAAGATTACACGTAATATAGAAACAGAGATCAAATGCACCACCTCTAAGAAGATTACACGTAAAACAGAAAGTCGTGGATAGGATATAGAAAACTAAAATTCTTAAATTAAGTAATAAGAATAATACATTATCAAAAGAAAATGGGGGAAAAAAAAGGGAACCACAGAAGAGGAAAAAATTAGATGATAAGATGGAGACAAAAAAAGGGAAAAGAAAAAACAATCAAACTTTTTCCTTCACAGAAATTTCTTTCCAGTTGCAGAAAGTAGAAAAAAATAGAAGATTCATTCAATATTTTTACAGTGATATGAGTGTGATAAATTCAGAGTATCTACAACATGATATTGCATTCCTGCTTCTGTCCTGTAGTATTTGTAATAGTATGAATAATGTTTTTTCAATGATTTGATAATGGAACATAAGATAAATGTAATCGGGAAAGTAAAACGGAACTTGACCTCAAGTCGATTATGGATATCCTATGGGGATGATATACTAATATATTGAGTCATGAACTAGAGCTAATAAGAGCTTTGTAAATACGCTATATAAATCGAGAGTGCAACTCTAGGCTTTTAGTGGAATAGCGCTAGAGTTTTATAATCATGAGACGGACTTGTTGGTTTACAAGTATCGTTGTGATTATAGGAGCTTGATTTCTATATGTCCATCGGGTCCCTTTGCTAGCTCACATAATTTCCTGTAACGATACGGTGTATTTCCTACATATTGGTAACTTGTGTTATTTCCGTAAAAGAGGTTCAAAGTTAATTCATGAGTGATTTATCGGGTGAATTAATTGATAAATTGATTCTAGATAAATTGGTTAAATTATTGTTTTAAGAGTTGTTTAATATGGGAAGACTATTATATGACTGTTTTGATCAGGCAATTTCTCTATTGGGTTGCTTGAATCAAAACTGAGGCTCTATGCAAGTTTCCCATGTTGAAGAACTAGGAAAACAACTTTCTTCAGTGCAGAGAGGTCGGCCGGTGGGTAGACCGGTCATAGGTCGACCGGTACAGGTCGACCGGTGAGTTATAACGTCTCTATCATCGGTCGACCGGTTGCAACGTAAAATGCATGTTGACGTGGCAAAATCAACTCTGGATGCGATTAAATCTTTGGGAAACCTAATTGTTACAGAAGTATGACTTCCTAAACAGTATAAATAGCCTATTAAGTCACTTTACTCATTAGATCACTTGAGTGACTTTTTGGAGGCTATTGATAAGAGATTCCAAGAGGAAAAATTGTTTAATTATCAAGAACAATTTTTCTTTGGCTCTCTTGTGATTGGAAGGAGATCAAGAATACCAAGAGGAGATTAAAACGAAGTGTGCCCACACGCACACCGATCGTGGAAACGAGAATAGCAAAGAAGACCAGTTGGTTGAGGCTCTTCTGGTTGCTGTTTGGAACGCTTTGATCTGTCAGACGTGCAGTTTCTTGAAATCTCAAAAGGTATGATTTAGATCTTTAGTATTTATGTTATATAGCATCATGAACATGTTCTTGTTTGGCTTTGATGTTGATTAAAATTTTTAAATTCCGCTGCGCACTCGATGCCATTATTTTCCAATAATTGGTATCTGAGCCAGGTTATTTGTTCATGATTATGCTATGTACATAGATTTGTGATCTAAAAATATCTCTTTTATGCTTGAATTGATATTTTAGAGAGATGGCACTCTAGGGTTTCTATATTATGTCGTTGTCATGAATATATGGTGAATGAATGATTAAATAATTATTATTGGTTGTCATTTATGAATTATCAATGATTATTTATTATTTAATTTTTACCGGTTATGGTTCCTTAGAGTTTAGAATGGTTGTATAGGAATTTGTTCTTTGCAATTTAATTAGATATGCGGCCTATCATCGCCGTTAGGGTTTATTTTATTTTCTTTAGTAGAAATTTTGTAAACCGGAAAACGGTATAGGAATTTTTTTATGTAAAATTCTTGGAGGAGATTAAAGATGGATCTTCAAGATGAAGGATATGAAGGTATCTAATTTTTCCTTGGTTTATAAAATTGTTTTGTGTTTTAGAATAAATTGAAAAACTGCTTTGATTTCTGAAAATCTGGGTTACTGTCGCACGGGCACCGGTCGACAGCACCAGTCGACCTGTTAGTGTAAGGCGGTCGACCGGTAGAGTATAACTACTCTGTCACCGGTCGATCGGACCCAACGGGACAATATACGATTTTGCAGTTCTTTGAAATTTTTTCAAGAAAACATGGAAAATAATTTTATGATAACTGGAATTAGATTGTGATGAAGAATTCAAGGACAATCGGGAAGATTCAAGATGAAGAATCGATATATGTTTCGATTATTCTTTGTAATCTTTAATTTCTTTCTTTTCTCTAGGATGGAACTATAATATTACGGTTATTATTATTATTATGCTTGTTGCCTAGCTTAATTGCTTTGTATGATTGCATATAATATGATTTGCTATATATGTGATAACATGTCATATAGAATAGGGAGTGCCGCTCATTAAAATTGTTCATGCATATTTCTTAACATAAAACCTTGTTTTCCAAAAGATTGAGTGGGTGAGGGTTTTTTGAAGAAAAGACCCATGGCCTCCATCGTTGGTCCGCAGGTAACACATGGTGATACCAACCCCTAGGAAGGGATTCATTATGTACCGGTGTGGATCTCCGAGAGGATAATTTATTTGAGCATATTTTTATGGTTGTACACCCCTAGGTGACAATTGTGAAATATGGATCAAATAGTTGAAACGATGGTTATATGATCAAAGATTAATTTAATTATTAATCTCCCTAGGAGCTCGCTAATTAAATTAATGGCCAAAGAAAATGGTTATCAATATATCTTTGGATGAGATTGATCCGGATGGTATATATTGATCGGAGGGGATCCGTGTTCCCAATTAAATTTTGCATGATCTCCCCTAGGAGACTTACAAAATTTTGAGTTGGGAATTATCGTTGTGAGGTTGTGATTTTTTCAAGGTTTTGACACACAAACATATTTGTTGCATTATAACATGTATATATGTTTGATTACTAAATGTTTATGCAAGTTTGCTTATACTAGATATATGAATGTTTATGGTAGATCAAAATGTCTTCTAGTGCATTATCATCGATACTTAATAAACACAACTTAACTGGCGAGAATTTTACCGATTGGAAAAGGAACCTAAAGATCATCCTAACATTTGAGAAACTGAATTTCGTACTGAATACACCTTATCCTCCAGAGCCACCTGTTGATGCTCCTAATGAGGTTTTCGTAGCGTATCAACGCTGGAAGGGCTCTGACGATATGGCTCGCTGTTATATGATGGCGAGCATGTCCACTGTGCTCCAAGCACAACATGAAGATTACATAACTGCTCCTCAGATTATGGATAATCTTGAGGACATGTTCGGTGGCCAAGCCACTAAAAAACGTCAGGAAGCCCTTAGCAACCTTATTAACTGCAGACAGAAGGCCGGGTCTTCCATAAAGGAACATATGCTGAAGGTGATGGGCTATTTGGCTGAAGTTCAGACCAATGGGGCCGACATCGATGCTGAGTCTCAACTGACCATGATCTTTGAGACTTTGTCGAAGGAATATATTCCGTTTAGGGCAATGTTCAATTTGAGCGCTAGACATAATATAACCCTGACATAGTTGATGCAAGAACTCCAAAAGTTCGAGCGAATGATCAAGGGGTCGACTATTGTGGAGGCCAACTTTGCTGAGGCATCTTTTTCCAAACCCCCTTCAGGGAATGGAAAGAAGAAGCAAGTAGCTAAGAAGGAGAGTTCTTCAGTTCCGCCAAACAAGGGCAAGAACAAGAAGAAGAGGAACCCGAACAAGCTTAAGTACTTTCATTGCGGGAAGGTGGGGCACATGAAGAAGAATTGCAAAGACTACCTAGCCGCTAAAGGCAAAGGAGGTGAGTGTGATCTTTTGATTGTGGAAGCATGTCTAGTTGAGGAATCCAGTGACAACTGGGTCATAGATTCTGGAGCAACTAATCATATATGTGTTTCTCTGCAGGGGTTTAAGCAAACGAGAAGTCTTCTAAATGAAAGCTTCACGTTGAGGATGGGCGATGGAACATTAGTGTTGGCTGAAGCAGTGGGAGACGTCCATCTTTATTTTGATGGTTATAAGAGTTTATTTTTGCGAGACTATTTTTATGTTCCTCAATTTAAGAGGAATCTTATTTCTATTGCTTGTTTATTTAAGGATTCTTATTCAGTTTCTTTTAATAATAAAGTTGTGATTCGTAAAAACAAGTCTTTTATCTGTGATGGATGGATGCAAAATAATCTATATTTTATCAAACCTAAGATGGACTCATTTGCTAAACACCGAAGTTGTTAATAACTCTAAAAGGCTTAAAACTTCTCACTCTAATGAGACATATCTTTGGCATTTGCGACTTGGTCACGTTAGCCTTAACAGATACGAGGTTGGTAAAGGATGGACCTTTAAGTTCTTTAAAGGTTGAGTCCTTACCCCAATGTGAATCTTGTTTGGAGGGCAAAATGACCAAAAGACCATTTGGGTCTAAAGGCAATAGGGCTGAAGGTGTTCTTGAACTTGTGCATAGTGATGTTTGTGGTCCCATGAACATCAAGGCAAGAGGAGGGTATGAGTATTACGTCACTTTTATTGATGATTACTCAAGATATGGTTATGTGTACCCATTGCATCACAAAAGCGAAACTTTTGATAAATTCAGGGAGTTTCGGGCTGAAGTGGAAAAACAACTGGATAAACCCATAAAGGCACTTCGATCCGATCGAGGTGGAGAATACCTCTCTGATGAGTTCACCGTATACTTATTAGAGAATGAGATTCTATCCCATTTAACTGCACCTGGCACTCCACAGCAGAATGGTGTAGCTGAGAGAAGAAATAGAACCATGTTGGACATGGTATGATCCATGACGAGTTATTCGACATTGCCTATATCTTTCTAGGGATATACTTTACAAATTGCATGTTATCTTCTGAACAACGTGTCAACAAAGTCGGTTCCTAAAACTCCTCACGAGTTGTGGACGGGCAGGAAGACATCCTTGAACCATATTCGCATATGGGGATGTCCTGCACATGTCCTGAACAAGAAAGCGAACAAGTTGGAAGCACGTTCAGAAGTATGCATTTTTGTAGGTTATCCGAGAGGGACGAAATGGGGTTATTTCTATAATCCCAAGGAAAATAATGTCGTGGTTTCAACGAATGCAACATTCCTTGAGGAAAGTTACATGAACGACTTTAAGCCTCGTAGCAAAATAGTGCTTGAGGAAATGTCAAGTGACTTAGTCATGCCAACTGTTCCTTTGGAAACCGATCCAATCAGAGTAGAAGAGGAAACCCAACAACAACCTAAGGGGCTTCGGCGTAGTGGGAGGATCAGACATGAACCTGAGAGATTCATGGCTAATAGGGAAACCTTTTTGGCAGAATCTCTGAAACATGACAGAGATCCTTATACTTACAAAAAAGCTATGAAGAATGTTGATGCAAACCTCTGGACATAAGCCATGAAAGCTGAGATAAAATCTATGGATTTTAATCCAGTCTGGGAACTTGTAGATCTTCCCGATGGGATTAAGCCCATTGGGTGTAAATGGGTCTACAAGAGAAAGAGAAATCCAGAAGGAAAGGTCAAAACCTATAAGGCTAGACTGGTAGCTAAGGGATACACGCAAAAGGAGGGAATCGACTATGAGGAAACCTTTTCGCCTGTAGCCATGCTTAAGTCCATCCGCATTCTCTTATCCATTGCGGCTACTTTCGACTACGAGATATGGCAAATGGATGTCAAGACGGCGTTCTTGAATGACCATCTTAAGGAAAGTATCTATATGGTACAACCAGAAGGCTTTGGGGCTAAGGGTCAAGAGGGAAAAGTTTGCAAGTTGTTGAAATCCATTTATGGATTAAAGCAAGCTTCCCGTTCTTGGAACAAAAGATTTGACCAAGTGGTCAAGACTTTTGGATTCCAACAGAATATGGATGAACCTTGTGTTTATAAACATATTCAAGATGAGAAAGTGGTTTTTCTACTGTTATATGTTGATGATATTCTACTTATTGGCAATGATGTAGGGGCTTTATCATCGGTCAAAGTTTGGCTTACCAAACAGTTTGACATGACATGAAGGACTTAGGAGAAGCTAATTATGTTCGGGCATTTGAATCTTAAGAGATCGAAAGAACAAAATGATAGCTCTCTCTCGGGCTTCATACATAGATAAAATTCTCGAGAAGTATGCAATGCGAATTCCAAGAAAGGTGGGCAACCATCTAGGTCCGGAATTACTCTTTCGAACAGTGATTGTCCCAAGACATCTGAAGAAAGAGAATACATGGCGAAGGTACCCTATGCTTCGGCGGTCGGGAGCCTTATGTATGCAATGCTTTGTACTCGACCGGACATTTGCCATGCGGTCGGGATTGTAAGTCGATTTCAGTCGAATCCAGGACCTAACCACTGGGTTGCGGTCAAGCATATATTCAAGTATCTTCGGAGGACTAGAAATTATATGCTGGTATATTCCAGGGATGATTTGACACCTATAGGATATACAGATTCAGATTTTCAATCCTGTTTTGATTCTAGGAAATCGACTTCGGGTTCTGTCTTTACTCTGGGAGGTGGTTCCATTGTTTGGAGGAGTGTCAAGCAAACTTGCACTTCTGACTCAACGATGGAAGCTGAGTATGTGGCAGCTAGTGATGCTTCAAAAGACGCAGTGTGGCTCCGCAAATTTTTGATGGATCTTGAAGTTGTTCCTGGTGTGGATAAGCCATTGAGACTATATTGTGATAACAGTGCGGCAATAGCTAACACCAAAGAACCAAGATATCAGAAAATGAGTAAGCACATAGACAGGAAGTATCATGTGATAAGAAGCTTTATTGAAGAAAGGCATGTGAAAATATGCAAGATCGCGTCAGAAGACAATATGGCTGACCCGTTCACGAAGGCCCTACCGGCTAAGGTCTTCGAGAAGCATGTTGAGACTATGGGGATGCGTAGCATGTCACATTTACTCACTTAAGTGCAAGTGGGAGATTGTTAGCGTTTATGCCCTTAGGAATAAATGTAACAATTTTTTTCAAGACATTTTGACTATTAATAAAGATTTGTTTATTTCATATATCTATGTATTGTCCTCTTTATGTTCATAATAGTTGAATGTATGATAAGTAAACTGAAAGTCTGAGACTGTCATTCTAAATCTTTAGATCATGCATGTAATGTGAAGAACATGCGGAAGACAAGAATCTAAAGATGATAGTCTAAATCTTATGATCCACAATTGAGGGAATAAAGTTGAGCGCTTTATTCATGTTAAGATTGTTATGTTGTCTACTTCCTAACGGAGACGGCTTGTCTTGGTCGTCGGAGGTGGGACTCCATGGGTAGAGACATTGATATAGTTTCTAATGGTGAAATCTATATTGGATCGGACCAAAGATGAATTGTTTTAATTAATAATTCTGTTTGAATAAAACAATTCACTTTTGACGAATTATATGTTGTCATCTTAAACCTGAGATGGATGATGAACCCGTATACTTGACTTGTATCCTTTGATGTACTAAAGGGAGACATCCTAACATTATGTAAAGGTACGCTTGCTGGTGCATTGGGGGTATGACTCATGTATGCGTAGATTCATTATTCATAGATAGTGGAATCCATAGCTCCTATAAAGAGTCAATGATATCCTCTTATACATTATCAGTGGATTGGAAAATACGAGCGCTCGGCCATTAGACTACTCTGTGTTATCTAATGGTTTACTGTTTGTAATAGTATGAATAGTGTTTTTCCAATGGTTTGATAATGGAACATAAGATAAATGTAATCAGGAAGGTAAAACAGAACTTGAGCTCAAGTAGATTATGGATATCCTATAGGGATGATATACTAATATATTGAGTCATGAACTAGAGCTAATAAGAGCTTTGTAAATACGCTATATAAATCGAGAGTGCAGCTCTAGGCTTTTAGTGGAATAGCGCTAGAGTTTTATAATCATGAGACGGACTTGTTGGTTTACAAGTATCGTTGTGATTATAGGAGCTTGATTTATATATGTCCATCGGGTCCGTTTGCTAGCTTACATAATTTCCTGTAACGATACGGTGTATTTCCTACATATTGGTAACTTGTGTTATTTCCGTAAAAGAGGTTCAAAGTTAATTCATGAGTGATTTATCGGGTGAATTAATTGATAAATTGATTCTAGATAAATTGGTTGAATTATTGTTTTAAGAGTTGTTTAATATGGGAAGACTATTATATGACTGTTTTGATCAGGCAATTTCTCTATTGGGTTGCTTGAATCAAAACTGAGGCTCTATGCAAGTTTCCCATGTTGAAGAATTAGGAAAACAACTTTCGTTAGTGCAGACAGGTCGACCGGTGGGTAGACCGATCACAGGTCGACCGGTACAGGTCAACCAGTGAGTTATAACGTCTCTGTCACCGGTCGACCGGTTGCAACGTAAAATGTATGTTGACGTGGCAAAATCGACTCTGGATACGATTAAATCTTTGGGAAACCTAATTGTTACAGAAGTATGACTTCCTAAACAGTATAAATAGCCTATTAAGTCACTTTACTCATTAGATCACTTGAGAGACTTTTTGGAGGCTATTGATAAGAGATTCCAAGAGGAAAAATTGTTTAATTATCAAGAACAATTTTTCTTTGGCTCTCTTGTGATTGGAAGGAGATCAAGAATACCAAGAGGAGATTAAAACGAAGTGTGCCCACCCGCACACCGATCGTGGAAACGAGAATAGCAAAGAAGACCAGTTGGTTGAGGCTCTTCTGGTTGCTGTTTGGAACACTTTGATCTGTCAGACGTGCAGTTTCCTGAAATCTCAAAAGGTATGATTTAGATCTTTAGTATTTATGTTATATAGCATCATGAACATGTTCTTGTTTGGCTTTGACGTTGATTAAAATTTTTAAATTCCGTTGCACACTCGATGCCATTATTTTCCAACACGCATGGTATTTGTTCAAGGTCGAACACACGACAAGTTCAACTCCTCGCTCCAATGTTGACAATTATAGTTGCCTCTCCACCTATCACTTGGAACTCAACAGTATTAAGTCTTGTGGCCGTTAGAAATCCCGCTTTGTTGTGCCTCTCACGAAGAGTTTTTCCACACTTGGCGTTAATAATGTTTTAGTTTTAGAAGCTTCGACCCGCCTGTTATTAAACCACTCTGACATCTTTGCTTGTATAAAATTAAAGAGGGCAATGACAGGGTAATCTCGAACATCTTTGAGCATTACGTTCATTGATTCAGACATGTTTGTGGTCATAATATTATATCGATTTCCTTTAAAATGAGCACGAGATCACATTTCAAAACGAACTTGCTCCTGTAGGTATCTAGCAATCTTGGGATATCTTGCGACAACTCATCAAACAAGACAGAAAAACTTCGTCAATGCGGTAGGCCTCGAGGGTTCTAAAGAACGTTGGCGAGAACACCGCTACGGTGAAATTACTCTTGATGTTTTGAGACACATGCCATGTGCAACAACCGTGATGTGCTAATGAATAAACTGTAGACAATGCATTACTTATACTTTGATTCCTATCGAAATAAAAAAACTAATTCCTCGTAATCGATAATCACCTTCAAGTTTGAGAAGAACCATGTCCAGGATGCATCATTCTCTCGAGTCTAAAATGGCCCATGCGATGGGATAACAATGACGTTCACTATCACGTGCGGTGGCAACTAACAACAACGCACCTCTGAATTTTCCTTCAACCACGTTCCATCAACACCGATAACTTTCCTCATGCAACCAAAACCTCGTATAGAAGGTCCATATGCTAGGAAAAGATACATAAAACAGTTGCTCATCAAAATGAATATTGGTGATGTTTTAGTGATTAGTAAGAGACACCCTATGAAAGTATGATGGGAGCTTAGTGAAGCTTTCTTCGGCCGTACCTCTTACGAGTTGAAGTGCATGCTCACGAGCCTTCCATCCTTTGTAATAACTGAAGGCCGTCCCGAATTCGTCACGGGCATATTTTTGAATTGATTTTGGAACCGGACCCTGTTTGACGCCTATAAATTGGTTTTTCATGCGACTTCCAATAACGGAGTACGTTGCTTGCCTGTGCTTCGCTGAACGCTTTTCTAACGAACAAGAGTGAACACCATTATACTTGCGGATTACAAACATGTTCGATAGTCTCAATTTGCAGGCTCGGATACGCCACACACATTTCGGATCCACACACTCTACTACAAGCACGTCTTTATTTGATTTTGTTGTTCGAAACTCAAACTTCCCTTTCAAAGCTATTAAATGCAGCTTTTCCTTCAAATCATTCTTACTTGTAAAGTACTGACCAACTTCTAAACTAGATCCATCATTGAAGGTAGATCCATGAGATGATCCAAACTCAGTCTTGTCCATACAAACTAAAGGACCAGCAACTTCTACTTCATTTAAAATGGTAAGCGGTTGTGGCTCTAGCTGTGGCTGTGACTCTGGTTGTGGTTGTGACTGTGGTGGAATATCATTACGAGTCAAAAAATCATCTGTAGCTACATTACCCATAAAATCACGATCAAAAAAATCATCATGCAAAGGATTTCTCCTAATTTTTACTCCATCAATATGTTCTTCGGGATTGATAAACTTCCCATCCACTATCACTTGTAGTGGTACCTCGTGGGCTATATCCCTGAAGAATAATAAATCATCATTGTCTTTTATTACAATGGGCAACGATTTCTGTTTCAAATTCGGTACCTATGATAGCTGCAAAGAACGTTTTTGTCCATCAATTTTGCATTTTCTACAAATCTTATCAACAAAGGTTTCGAGAGTATCCTTCTCATCCATATATATGCCAATTAAATTACAATCTGTATGCCACACCCAACAACTTTCAGTCTCATCACATTTTCCTCCAATGTTAAAAAAAATCCTCCATTGAGCCATTATTTAGATTTTAAAACTGCAAAAATTTAATCAAGATAATAATACGTCATTAAACCATACCATATAATGAGAACAAACCAAGAATAGGCCATATAATAAGAACAACCCAAGAACAGATCAAGAACAGACTAAGAACCGACTGTGCAATAAGAATGACTAAAAAACCGACGTGCAATAAGAATGACCAAGAAACGTACCATGAATGACCATGAATGTACTAGAACCGATCGTGCAATAAGAAATGTACCAAGAATGGACCACGAACCAACCATGTTATAAGAATGTACCAAGAATGTACCACGAACCGACCATGTTATAAGAATGTACCACGAACCACGAACCGACCATCCTCTTTTTTTTTTTTTTTTTTCTAAACCCAAAGTGATCTTCATCATATCAGACAATGTAAACTAGTCTCTTAACATGTAAAATTACTATTTTAATGGATTTTTAACATTTTTAACTACATTCTCATCTTAAAAACATATGAACAACAACGAAAAACACCACAAAAGATATAGAAAATGAAAGACTTACTTACTAGCTATTCTTCAAACTTCGTTTTGGACGAGAAAAAAATGTTGAATGGGCAAGATAATAATGTTAATGAGGTTATGCGATGACGATGACTTGAGAAGAAGAGAGGAGAAATTGAAGGCGGCTGGGAGAACAAAATGGCGCGAAATGGAAGGGGAGGAAGAGAAAGAAAACCCTAAAAGCATAATTGATGACATGGAATGCTGATGTGGAAGCATAATTAATGACGTGGAATGCTGATGTGTAAGTTAGGTTATTTACTCAATTTTTTTTTTTTGTGGTTTATTTAGTTAAAAACACATTTTACTTAGACTATTTATACAAAGGGCCAGAAGAAATTCCAGGAAGGGGAAAACATAGGCCTCCACACGTGAAATGACCAAAAACCACACGCCAATGGTAAAGCAAACGACAACATAACCTAAAGACTAAATTGTCCCTCCGTCAGAGGAAGGAGGGAGCAATAAATTGAGGGTAAAATGACCATTTTACTGTAGAATGAAAGTAAAATGGGTGTGCGTGAACGGTACCCCATAAAATGAAGTTTGAGAGAGAAGATGATATTCAGACATTATTCACTTTCTGGATTTGAGTTTTCAATTTGAGTTAAGATGTGATATTTTCTGAGAATTTTTTACTGTAATAAAAAAAAGTTAGATGTAATATTTTTTGAGAATTTTTTACTATAAAAATTTAAAACTAAAAATTCAAATTGATAAAATGAACGAGGCTTCAGAGAGGAGAGAAGGTGAAGGCAACGAAAGAAATGTAGAGAGTGAGTTCAGAAGTTTTTTTTTTTTTTTTTTTTTTTCCTGCTAACCGGTTACCAACAAGTAAGCGGTCGTTTTCGTCTTATTTATAGCGTGGAAATAATAAATGATAGGAAGAAAGTTGAATGGTTGGATGAGAAGTGAATAGTATAAGATGCCTCTCTGCTAATAACGAAAAGTACACGGCCCTGTGGAAGATAAGTAAGCAAAAATTCTAGCAAAAAACAAAAAAGACACTACTTAGCAAAAGGACAAACATCAACCACTAAAAAAAGAGTCTAAATACACCGAAAGTCTGTTTTTCATTAAGAAATCGTCTTTAATCCAATCACTTTTTCATTAAGAAATGGTCTTCAATCCAGTCACATCACTCACAAAAGCCTTAAGATTGTTAACAGAAGATCCACCGTCCTTGTAAGCTTCCCAAGCCAAATCCTTCCATTTCTTGGCATTTCTTCTCATTTCCTCTCCGCCCATTACAAATTCCAAACACCTCTTTATTTCTTGACCCTCAACAATTCCCTCCTCGTTGGCCTTCACTTTTACCCCAGTTTTCCAAAAATCCTCTATCAACTTGGCGTTGGTTAATTGGTCAACTGATTGTGGGAAAGCCACAACAGGCACTCCACAAACCAAGCTCTCCAAAGTAGAATTCCACCCACAATGCGTCACAAAACACCCCAAAGCATTGTTAGACAAAACCTCAACTTGACAACACCATGGAACTATCTTTCCAACCTTCTCTAATTCTTCTTTAGAACTCACTTTCTCTTCTTCTTCTCCTCCTCCACTTTCATCTTTGTTTTTGTTGTCGTTTTCTCTAATGACCCACAAGAAATGACGGCCAAAATCCAACAACCCCTTTGCGATTTCCTCCATTTGGGGCTTTGTTAACACCGCGATGCTACCAAACGACACGTAAATCACCGACCCTTTTGGCTTAGAGTTCAACCATTTACTAATCTTGTAATTTTTATCATCTGAATTACGAAGCTCAACCGGATTGATCGCCGGTCCGATTCCATTCAAATTCAACTTATAATTATCACAAAGTGCTCTAAGTGCCTCCGGCTCTAACGCATCAAACGTGTTGACCAAAATCTTTGGTTGACTTTCTTGGTCAATCACGTCAAACTGTTCTTGAAAGAATTGGACGAGAGAACCCAACTTTGAATCTGAAGCGTCCAAGAACGAGGGAAGATCACGAACAGCAAAATCGAGTGGAAGCCCTGGAAATCCTAAAGAACATGAACGATCATTTACCATTTTGTCCCTGATGAGATCACCATAGCCGTGGAAGTAATAGTAGCAGAGATCAAACACAGTCGCCGTCTGGACCCAGAAAAGCGCCACCGGGATCCCAAACTTCGCTGCCACGTCAGCAGCCCAGGGCATCATGAACGTGTAGATCATGCAGGTATACGGACGGCCTTCGTTCTTACTAGAATCGACGAGATCTATGAGAGCTTGGGAGCCGCGGCTGCGGAGCTCCAAACTGTAGAAGGTGAAATCTACGGCCTTAGGGCCAAAACCGTCGTCGTATCCATCGGAGAACTGCGTGAACGACATGCCGTTCGGTGGGGTGAAATTATTGTCGTTGTTGTCGTCCTTTCCGCCACCTTTGGTGATCATGCGGCGGTGGGCGCGGACGGTGGTGACGAAGGTGACTTCGCAGCCGATGAGAATTAGACGCCTGGCAAGTTGTAGGGCCGGGTTAACGTGGCCATGCGCCGGGAAAACGACGAGTAGGAAGCGGGGCTTTGCCATTGGCGTCAGCGGCGCGTGGAGGAGCGTGGTGGAGTGGTGCTTTCGGCGGCGTTGTATAGTAACTGGTTTGCATATTTTAGAAAAACTTTGGTTGGATTACCACCTTAAGTAGTGGATACGTCTGTTAAAAGTCCAAGTATTGATTTCATTTATCGTGGGACGCGGCGAGGATTAAGATAAGAAAATAACTGTACTTAGAGAATATAAATGACGTTCGCAGTGACGAATATTGGTTTTGATGGTTGGCTAGAGGGCCTACGATAGAGATTTAAGTAGGTGTTTGGTTTTAAAATTATGATTGAGAATTATTTTTAATTTATTTATATTTTTTTTATGAGAGAAAATACTTGATAAGTGCACGAATTTGCACTTTTAATGTTCATAATTGTCAAATTATTTTATCAAATTTGTGATTTCAATTTCAAATATTCCTAAATTTAGAGGATTTAATTTTAATTGGATTTATTTTATTTTTCGTGTTTTTGAAGAAAACAATTGAATTTGGGCTAGTTTACCAAGAAAACCCAAAAGTTGAGCCCAAGAAAAGCCCAATTCGCCCAAAGCCCATCATTATCAACTCCCGAGCCGAGCCGACAAGACCGCGAGCCAAGACCGAGAAGCCGCCGAGCCGCCCGCCGTCGATCGGACCCGTGGGACCCAAAGCCCGATCCAACAGCGCCCTTCCGGTGGGAACCTGTTCCCCAGCGTCAATTCTTATTCGCCGCGCACCGCCCTCTCCTCCTCCGCTTAGCTCTCCTCACGCCATATCGGGCGGACTTCATCTCTCTTCCGCGTGGGTCCCGCGTGCGAGCCCATCCAACCACATTTCGCCACGCCACGTGTCCGCTTTGTCCCCCCGTGATTTTTTCAACCTCCCCTCTCTCTCGAGTTTCTCTCCGCGCGTCCGTTGTGCACCATTTCTTCTCCCGCGCGCGAATCATTTGGCAACACGTGTCCCACCTCGTCAGTGCTCCTGCAGCACGTCTTCCCGCGCGCGAATGGCCAGCTGACACGTGTCCCCCTCTGAAAAACGTGATGATTTTTCTCCACGATTAGGCATCCGGTTTTTACACTCTTAACACACCCAAAACTCTATAAATAGGATCATTATCAAGGTGATTAAGGGAGTGAGAGTTAGATTTTTTAGAGTCTAAATTCTCACATATTTAGGTGAGGCTAGAGATGATCCTATATGTGTAGTGAGCTTATTTAGATTTTTGATTCTCCAATGGTTTGTAAGTTTTATACATTTGAGTAAATAATTTTCTTTTATCATATTTCTTCTTCTTATCAATATATTTTATTGTCAACTCTCATATAAATCTATTCATGCTCTTTTTATGTGATTGTTGCGTTATATTATATATTGATCGTTATTATTTTATGAGTAGTCTTTTACTGCATTATTACCAACGGTATATTGTCGCTCTTAGATTTAGTAATCTTTTACTGCATTATTGCCAACGGTATATTGTCGCTCTTGGATTTCTCATAAGACAATTTTTCCTAATTTTAAACGTTAGAATTTTATTTACTCGAATACATTTTTAATTCATATGTTCTTCAAATATTTATTTTCCGATTGATTGTTTGGGATGTGAAACTTTCAATTGAGTCAATTCATGAATCAAAATCCAAATAGGTGAACGAAGCATATGGAGGATTCTCAAAGCCTTACCACTTTTTATTATTGAATTTTCTTTATTTTAAATTGTTCAAAAAATATCAAAAACACTCATTCATTTTTCTTTGTTTGATTGCCTACTTTCCTAAAGCTTTTTATTTGCTAATCATATCTTGCTCAATTTAACACTTCCTCGTGGGATCGACCGTTCAAATTGTACTACAATTGACCGCTTGTTTTTGTACACGTTTGGGCGTAATCAATACTGTAGACGATTCGAAACATAACACGATTTTTTATTATTTTTTATGTATTATGGTACAATGAGGGACCCGTTAGAGACTAGTGCTGGAACTTTAGACTGCCTGCCCGCGACCACCCGAAAAAATTGATTTTAAGTTTCATCTTACAGGCATATTTAGAGCTAATACTCTAGGAGTTAGATTTAATACTTGTAAGAACCTAAACAATTCTTGTTCACTTTAGTTACTATCTTGAATCCATATAATGTTATCACTAATTCTTTTAATGTGAGTAGCCATTGATTTTAAACCCGATTTCACTATTCAATTAATTACATGGCATGCACAACGTTGGTAAAAGATAGTGTCATCACCGAATAAACTTAAATCATTTTCAAAATATTCAATTGCTTTAGTATTTGTATTAGCATTATCTAGTGTTATAGCCATCACTTTATCTCTTAATCTTTTATTCATCAATTACATTCACAATTGTATTATATATTAAATTGATGTTATTTGATCCTAGAACACATTTAAAACTTAATATTCTCTTATCGAAATCGAAATCTTTAAACTAATGTCTGGTTACAGATAAATAATCTTTGTTGGCAATGGCAGACTAAATGTTTGCCATTAACGAAACGCAACTGCTAGTAGAGTGTAAAAGGTTTATTAATGCTTCTTTTTCTTGTTTAAATAATTTTAACAAATCTTTCCTAATAGTAGTTTTTGAAAAAAATTGTGCATTAGGATTGTGTAGAACTTTAATATATCGCTGTTAATTATGATGCTCTACAAAACTAAATGGTTGATCTAATGTAGCTATCATTCACGCAACTTTCATACGATCTACTTGCGGATCGTATTTCTAAGTGGTTAGACCACCGGTTGTGCGATCAAAAGATAATTGTGTTTGGCAGAGTTTGGTTCCGCCGGTTTGGCCACACTTTTGAAGACACTTCTCGAAATGTTTTCTCAAGTGTGTTGTGCCATGAATAGTGTCACCTTGTAATTTAGAATAACAATATTTACATTAAGCAATGTGTTTAGTGTTACCGTCATTTTTGACCTCCTTAATTGTGTCGAAGTGATCCCAAATTGTCGAGGTTAGCTTGCATTTTCTCTTGGAGGTTGCAACACTTGCAGACACAATAGGACTTGCACATGCATCTCCTCCATGCCCACCACCATTGCAGCCACGACCTCCAGTACATCCACCATGGCTCGGATTTGTAGGTTCCTCAATTGGTTGTGTTTGTGATTCCTACGTAATAAATTCATTAGTAGGAAATTTCCCTTCTTCCACGTTCTGTTGGACATTAACAAGAATACTACTATAACTGAAAGAATCCATTATAAAAAATAAGAGAGTTTTAGGATATTGTGATAGTTTTTAGAAAAATTGTGTGAGAGATTTGAGAGATTGAGAGAAATTGAGAGAGATTGAGAGAGTTTGGGTGAGAAAAATATGTAGGGGATGAGGGGTATTTATAGAGAAATTTTTGGGTTAAAAATTAATTTTTTCCCCTAAATTCGGATCTAACTGTCATTTTTTTTTTGTCTCGGCGAGTTGGGTTTGGGCTGAAAATCGAGCAAAAAAAAAAAAAAAAACAAACAAACAAACAAAAAAAAAACCGTTGAAGTCGGGCTTTTTGGGCGGCGGGTTGGGTCGCCACCAATGGTAAAAAAAAAAAAAAAAAAAAAAAAAAAAAAAATGGAGGGAAAAAAATTAAAAAAAAATTCCGGAGGTCGAGGGGAAAAAATTACAAAAATCTCAAACGGTCAACGGTCTTGAAATCTTTCTTTCGACAATTCTGACCATTCTCAAAATTCACAACCCGAATAGGCCCCCTAAAGTTCGAAATCTTGTTCTTTTACACATAATGGTCGACCTTATGGGTCTATCAACTGAGCCTAAAAAATTCAGGCTTACTCAGCTTTATTCAAGTTCTAACTTCAACTCGACCTAAAGTTTCAACTCAAAAACTATACTATTAGAGACTTCAAATCAATTCCTCTGAAGACTATTATGAAATCAGATCCAATCTAAAACAGCATCAGATTTGGTGGAAACTGAGATTTAAATTTTAAACTATTATATTTGGCTTTCCTATTAAAATATAGCCACTCTCGTTCGCTTCTCAAAGCGTTTACAATACAGTGTCAAATTGTTGTTAGTACCAATATAAATAGAACTACGGTACGTCCTAATATTTTGAGATGCACCGTCCATCCCTGTTTAGTGTCTTGTCCCTTGCTAGTTTGGGCAGATTCCCTTCCTGCCCGAAAGGGCAAGAAGGGAAATGCAGAAAAAGGCTTTCTTTTTGGACTTCTTGTGTTATTTCTCTTTGTCTCTTTTTATGTATATTTAGGCCTCGTTCATTTCGCTTATTTGAGTTTAGAATTCGAGTTTTGCTACAGTAAAAAGCTCTCACAAATAATCACATCTAACTTTTTTGCTACAGTAAAAAGCTCTCACATAAAATCAAATTTCAACTCGAATTAAAAACTCGAATCAGCGAAGTGAACGGACCCTTATTCTTTTCTTTTTACTTTTTTTTCTTTATAAAGAGAATTGTTTGTTTTAGATGTTTTGTTGCGTGACGTTAAGAGTTATGTTACTTTTGTAGTGTTTTATTTGAAGGTTTTTTTTTTTTGTTTTTTTTTTTTCTTTAGCTTACAACGTGATATTCATTTTAAATTTTTTAAAGATTTATTACATGTGTTTTACTAAAATAACAGATACATTCCCTTACTAAAATTAGTAACATCAACACTCTTTAAATCTAATTCTGTTAAGTTGGTATGTAAAAAGACAAAAATACCCTATTTAATATTCCAATGTCAAATTTCAACCATTGATCTAATTCTTGCTTATTTGGAAAAAAAATCCTAATTTCTTTTCCCCAGCGGCTCCTCCCTATCCAACCAACGCGACTCTCACACCTTTGCCCACTAACCCGCCGCGTCCAGCTCTCCCCCCACCCTGGAGCCGCTGCGCTGTGACAAGCCCACCCATCGATCCCCCTCCGTGCACGATTTCCCACTATTGTGAAACCATGTCGTGCCCGCTCTCCCACGACTTCTTTTCTCACCCTGACACCCTCGTCAACTCCTCCTCGCGCAAGCCTAGGCGGTCCCGCTCCTCACCACGGCGAGCCCAAGATATCCTAGATCCTCCATCTCTGAGTGAACGCAGGCGGCCCCGGCTTCCTCAACCTAGCAACCCCCTTTCCCTTGCCGCCAATATCCACCACGAACTCTTCCCCACGCCCAGCCCATCATAGATGTAAAACAGAGGAGATCTTGATTTGTTTCAGAATATATATATATATATATATATATATATATATATATATATTAGAAATATGATGTGCCTGATTCTTTTAAAACGATATTAATTGTTTTTTTTTTTTTTTTTTCTTGGCCACAACACAATGCTTCTAATTTTTGCGATAAATACGTTTCTGTTCGAATGCTAAGTGGATGGAGATTCTCTAGCATCTCCTAATGTTATAAGTATAAATTATTTGATAATACTATTATTAAAAATGACATAAAAATGCTTTTTTTTTTTTTTTTTTTTTCTCATCATTAGATTGAAAATTAGGATCACAAGTGTGTAAAATCAATTAAACTTAATTTTTCATGCAAAACAAGGGTTAAAACGTCATCTACAGCAACATATGTAGATAAAAACATTTTTGATAGGTATTTTTAGCATTTTAAAAAATTTAACCCTATTAGGGATACCAAGTCTTGTCACGACCCCTAATAGGGGTTAGTAATATGGAGGCTTGTTTAAAAATTTAAACCTGTTTAAAAAATTGATTAACAATTAACAGTGTAAAAATTAAAAATTTAAATCTAAAATATCTAGGTATTTCTAAATTAACTCTACTATTTATAAGACATTCAGTTTCAAGGAAAGTGGTAGAATTTCCAACCAAACGAGTTCAAAATCTCGCTCTTGGTATCATGTGAGGAATTCTCACAGGTTTAGCATACATGAATATAAACAAAAGTAAATGTTGACCTCAACCACAGTCTAGCAATATTTGAGTTTATAATCCATAATTTAGTACATGCCTTGAGATAAAGGGAAAGGAAAATACGAATCTTCTCTTCTTAAAGAGGAGTTTACCTCACCGGGAGTAGCTACCTACTCAGCACTACTCCTCATGTCGCCTGGAGGGGTTTAATACATTTAAAACAAGAAAAGTGAGCAGAAGACCCAGTATGATATAATTTTATAAAACATTGTAAATAAGGTACTCACGATTCGAAGACATACACTCGGAACCGATCATCGTTTTTAGAAAAAGGAAATACTCACATAGTAGTAGTAAAATATCTATATAATGAAAATATGCATAGCCATAACACCACTGAGTAAGAAGTGGACCGTACGGGTTTCGGGACCTGCCCCCAATTAAGGGTGTAAGAAATGTACCCAAACCCGACAAACCCGTCCGACCCTACCCGAGCCTACCCGAAAATGTAGGATTTTTTTTTTTTAAAAAAAAAAATCGGATTATAATAGGCCCAACCTGCAATTTCGGGTTGGTTAGGGCGTGAGTGAACAGCTGCTCACCCGAGTTGCCCCGACCCGGCCGATTAAGTTGAGTTGTGTATATATATACATATATTGAGATTGTTGTCGTTTGTGTGTGTGTGTGTCGTTTGTGTGTGTGTGTGATGTTAGAAATTAGAATTAGAAATCTGAGAAAGAGAAACGAGTAAACTGTAAACCTAATCTTCTCTTCTCTTCAGTTTTTTCCTTTGTCCTTCCTCGGTTCCTCCCACCTCGCCTCGCCGCCGCCGCCCAAGCCCGAGCCTCCCAGTCGCCAGTCGCTCGCCGCACCTCGCCTCGCCGCCGCCGCCCGAGCCTCCCAGTCGCCAGATCCGAGCCTCCGATCGCCCGCCCCTCGCTTCGCTCGCCGTCGCCAATCGCTTGCCGCCTCAAGTCGCCCCTCGCTCGCCTCCACCGGTCCTAGCCTCCCGATCACCGATCCGAGCCTCCGATCGCCCGCCCCTCGCTCGCTTCGCCGCCCGCCGCTCGCCCCTCAAGTTGCCCTCCTCGCCGTCCCTAGCCTCGATCGCCACTCGCCACTTGCTCGCTCGCCGCCGGTCCAAGCCTTGCAGTTTTTTTCACCGTAAGTTTTTTTTTTTTTTTGATTGATGTCAATGATGTGTGTTAGACTTAGACTGTTATCGATGATTATCGATGAGTTAATCACTAATTGGATGATCCTCTCGGTTTGCTAAGGACATTTACCACTAATTGGATGTGTGTGAGTGTGTCGTTTGGATCACTAATTGGATGTGTGTCGTTTGGATCCTCTCGGTTTGAGTCTCATCTCATGGTTTTTTTTTACAATTATTTTTTTAATATCATCGCTTGTTCATATTTGGCTTTATTTTAAGAATTTGTTTTTGACATTCAGAAGTTTGTTTATGTAAATTTGTTTTTTTTTTTGGGTAATTCAATTAGAGTATGGTACTACTTTGCATAATTTGATTTGGGTTAATGTTGGTCATTGATATTTTGTAAAAATGTATTTCTCGGGTTAGTGTCATTAATTAGGTTTTGTAAAATTAGGTTTTTTTGATAATTAGTGTCATGGCTCAAACTATTCATGTTATTTGTTTTTTAGGTTAATTTGCGTGCTAGATGGAAAAATTTATCATCCATTTGACAAAAATTTCTGAAAGCACTTGCAAGTCTTCTGCTGAATCTGAAAGTGTCTCTATGCCTAAAGAGCCCATTACATTGCCCACTCCCACACCCAGCCCTACTCCAATACCTAATTTGGGCACTACAATTGAAAACGAAAAAGAGGAGGGAGACAAAAAAAAAGGGAAGAAGTCGCAAAAAAAAAAATCTCCTATTTGGGATCATTTTAAAATCATAGAGAGGGGGATCCAAATGAGCCTAGGTGTAAGTGTATTTATTGTGGGGCAACATATGCATGTGATAGTAGAAGGCACGGTACCAGTAGTATGAAGGTTCACATCGAAAAGCAATGCAAGAAATACCCATATAGGAACCAAGACAAAAGGCAAAAACTCGAGTTTCCAAACAAACACCGAAACGGGGTAGTCTTGTTGCTATAGGCTTTAACAAGGAGCATTCTAGAAAAGCCTTAGCAAAAATGGTGATTGTAGATGAGCTTTCATTTAGGTTTGTTGAAGGTGAAGGATTTAAGAATTTTTGTCAAGTGATGCAGCCTAGGTTCTCTATCCCCTCCCGTGTTACGATTGCTAAGGACATTTACCAACTTTTTTTGGAAGAGAGGAAGAAACTAAAGGCTGAATTTAGTAAGGGCAGTCAAAGGATTGCCTAACAACTGATTGTTGGACATCCGTGCAAAATATTAATTATTTGTGTCTAACTGCACACTACGTTGATAGTGAGTGGACTTTGCAAAAAAGGATTATAAACTTTTGTCAAATTTCAAGTCACAAGGGAGAGAGTGTTGGTAAAGTCATTGAGTCATGTTTGCATGCTTGGGGTATTGAGAGAGTCTTCACTATGACTATTGATAATGCCTCCTCAAATGACTCCATGATTACCTACTTGAGAAGGAAGATTAAGGGGTGGAAAGGGGTTGTTTTAGGTGGGGAATTTCTTCATGTTAGGTGTTGTGCCCATATAGTGAACCTGATTGTCAATGAAGGTTTAAAAGACCTACATGATTCCATAGCTACCGCTTAAATAACGCTGTGTGAGGTATGTGAGGTCTTCTCCAGCTAGGTTGCTGAAATTCAAGTCATGTGTGGAGCGAGAGAAAATTGAATACAAAGGTCTTGTATGCTTAGATGTCCCTACTAGATGGAACTCCACCTATATGATGTTAGATGCAGCCATTAAGTTTCAAAAAGCTTTTGAAAGATATGAAGAGGAAGATGACAAGTTTGTGTCTTATTTTCGGGAAGATGAGGGGGGGAAGCAGAAGATTGGGCCGCCACTTGATGATGATTGGAACAATGTTAAGGTGTTTGTGAAATTTCTGAAGACTTTTTATGATATAACTTTGAAGTTTAGTGCCACTTTGAATGTCACTTCAAATTCTTACTTTCATGAGCTGTGTGAGATGCAAAATCAACTATCTGAATTAAGCAAACAAGATGATTCAATGCTTTCATCCATGGCTGTGAGTATGAAAAAAAGTATGACAAGTATTGGGGGAATGTTGAGAATATAAATTGTCTTCTCTTTGTGGCTGTTGTACTTGATCCTAGGTACAAAATGGATTATTTGACATATTGCTTCTCTATAGTGTATGATTCTTCCATTTCTGAAAAATTAGCAAAGAATGTGAAGGATACTATGTACCGGCTGCATGAGGTTTATAGTGGGGACAAAGGTGAATATGAGGCTAATGCAAGTAGTGGGGAGGCGGCAACAACAAGTACAACAGAGGCAAAAAATGACTCCAGAAGGAAAAGGGTGTTTGTGGAGCTCCTTTCTTAAGAAAATGAAGGAGAAGAATGTGAATGAGTACAAAAATGATGTGGACAAATACTTGATGGACCCTATGGAGGATCCAACTCGGACAAATTTTGATGTTTTAGAATGGTGGAAGAATAATGCAACTAATTACAAGGTTCTCTCACTAGTTGCAAGAGACATTCTTGCCATCCCCTGCTTTCAACGATAGCCTCGAGAATCTGCTTTTTTTTTTAGTACCGGAGGCCGCATCCTCGATCCTTTTAGGAGTTCATTAAGCCCGAAGATGGTGGAGGCATTGATTTGTACACAAAACTGGCTGCGTAGTTGTGAGCACATCAACCTTATTGATGTGGAAGAATTTAATGAATATGAAGATATTGAGTCAGGTAATCTTTTTACGTTTTACTCTTTTTCATTTTATTTTATTTCATCTCCTTGTTGTTTATTTTGTTCTAAACTTGATTCTAATGATTTTTTTTTGTTATGTTTTCTTGTCAAGATTTGTCGACTTCTGCTGCAACACATGAGGGGCAAGTTGGGAATGAATATGCTATTATTCTGGATTAAACAGTATGGAGTGGACTAACTTTTATTTCATGTCTTATTTTGCGACTATTTTTATATGGACTGTTTATCTTTATATGGCTTATTTATTCGGGATTAAACTGTTTATTTTATATGGACTATTTTGCATGTTAGAAGGGTACCAATCTAATTGAAATATTCTAGTTGTTTTTTTATTAGTTATCTACTTATCTATTTTCACCAACCCGAGTAACCCTACCCTACCCGAGGTCACCCGAAACGTCGCGGGTTTGTAGATTTAAGAGAGTGTCGCGGCTCAAAATTTTCTCAACCCGAACTAGTCGGGTAGGCTCATTTTTTCGGCTCAACCCTACCCTACCCGGCCGATTTACACCCCTACCCCCAATGATACAGTTCCCATATCCCTATCTTTGTAACCACCATGCGTTTTATTATTTCTTAAAATATTTCATTTTAAGAAATAATACTCTTTAAAACCTAATTTCCAAAATCATTTGAATCTCAATAGCATTATTCATGCTATTTCCTTTAAAATCATTTTCTTTAAACATGTTTTGTTCTAAAACATTTTTATTTGCCAAAATTATTTAAAGTAAGGCTAACAAGGATATGGACAAGAATATCCTACCTCTCAGATATCGAACCTATGGCTATCTTCACGTAGCCCTAGCTCTATTTGCCTTTGAAGGTCTAATTCCAATTATGCCACTAACTTCCTCATCAAAATCAACGATTTAGAGTTCAATCTTTTCCATTAAACATTCTTGTTTAAGTATATACAATTGTATCATATTAGTGTGCCTTAACTTAAAATCAAAGTTTATAAATAATTCTTGATTCAAATCGTGATTCTTTGGGAATTGAGATTCATTCTGAAAATTTGAATGGGAATAAGGATCAATGAGGCTAATCCACTAATTTTGAGTTCTCAAATGAAGTTAGGTCGGTTCTACATCGAGTTTTTGGGTTAAAACAAGGTTTTTGAACTGTTTAGGGTCAGACTTAGAGTGAACCAGTCGACTGGTGATAGAGGAGTGTAACTCCACCAGTCGGCCAGTGAAGTGATGACCAGTCGACCGGTAAGGAAAAACTCCAGGGCCAAAAATGGCCAATCCGTTGGAAACAAAGCCAAATCCTCCAATTTCAGGTTTGATTTTAACATATTCTGAAGAGAAATTTGTAAATCCAGGTTCTAATCAATAAATGAGGTCTAATAAATCAAAATCCCCTAAATTTTATCAAGGTTTTATCAAAATCCATTCAATATTCATTCAAAACAAATTTAAACCAAAAATCACCAAACTAGACTAAAACGAGTTCCACAAGGCTAGATCCAAAAATCTAAAGTGAGTTTCAGAGAGTTTTACCTCAATTTAGGCTTCGATATTGAAAACTTCTTGAAATCTCCATTTTTTGTTCAAATCCAGCCCAAAATCCGCTTGAAGAGAGAGGAGACTTTGAGAGAGAGATGATCAACGGAGAGGAAGAGAGAGATGAACGAGAGAGGGAGAGAGAAAGAGAGGGAGAGCTCGGTGAGAGGGAAACCGAGAGAGAGAGAGAGAGAGAGAGAGAGAGAGAGAGATGAGATAGAGAGAAAGGGGGAGAGTGAGAGGGTAACGAGAGAAAGAGAGAGGGACATAAGGAAAAGAAAAGAAAATGAGAAAAGACAAATAAAAGTAAAGGGGGTCAAAACATGTATTTTCACACACTTCTGGGGTGAAATTATAAATACTAAAAGTAAGTTTTAAAGTTCTTAATTAATTAAGAAAAATCAAATTTAGGCACACTAATAAACCACAATCATCACAATTAAACATATTTAATTCTTTTCCTTAATATAATGCCAAAAAATGAATAAAGTGCAAATAAATATTTGAATGCCATTGAATAATGATATATAGTAAATTCGTAGGTTGACAAAAGCAATGAACAAAGAAAATAAACTTGGTAAGAAGATAAAACACAAATAAACATTTTAATTTTATTGAATAATAATAAAACTAATGTAAAAAAATAATGGTAAATATTAATAATATAGGAGCAAGTATTAATAATAGAAAAAAGAGAATTAAAGCTAGTAATAGTAGCTAGATCACTATGAAAAGTGTGCTAACTGTAAAATATTAAGCAAGCAAAAACAAACACAATTAATTAAGCATAGGTAAATATTAATAATATGAGAGCAAGCATTAATAAGATGAAAAAAAGGGAGTAGAAGTTATTAAGTGTACCTGGACCATTGTGAAAACTGTGCTAATTGTAAAATTTCAACCAAATAGGAACAAATACAATTAGTTAAGGATAGAAAGAGAACAGTAAACAAGAATGAAAACAAAATGGTCCAAATAGATTAGGAGAATCTTAAAAACTAACAAATTCATCGCTTACAAACAAAAAAAAAAAAGAAAAGAAAAGGAAAAAGGAACAAAAAGGGTATAACATTATTATCAAAAGTGTAAAGTGATTATGGATAAATAATTCAGATGAAATTTCTTTTATTAGTATATTGTGATAACTTCATAGGAAAACAAATGTTAATTCAAAGAGTAAATCTAAGAATATTAGAAATTGTTAACAATAGAAAATTGTGCAAAAATATCATAAATAGAAAAATAATGTGGGGAAAAAATGGTATTTAATAATACAAAAGAAAAAGTGATATATATATATATATATAAAGATATAAGTAATCTTTATATTTAATATTGATTTAATGATAGTACGAATATAAAAATGAACCAAAATAGGGATAACAAAGTAATGAAAGATTCTGAAATAGAAAAAAATAAGAAAAAATAGAATCAAGTCAAAAACATGTATTGATAGCAATTCCTGAAAAACTATATTAAATTCAACATATTAAATTTATGTTTCCCTATCATCATTATAAGAGAAAGAAAAACGAAGAAAAGGGAGAGAAACAAAAAAAATATAGAGAAAAAAATATGAGAAATCGAAAAAAGATAGTAAAACTGAAATATCTAAATTAAAGACATATTTAAACATAGTCCCAAAAAGTGAATAAAGTGCAAATAGATATTTCAATGAGATTGAATAATGATAAAACAGTAAAGCCATAGGTCGACAAAAGGAATGAAGGAAGGCAATGGTATATATTAAAAACATGGCAGGAAGATAAAATACAAATAAATATTTGAATTGTATTGAATAATAATGAAACCAATGAAAAAAGATAACAGTAAATATTAATAATATGAAAGGTAACATTAATAACATGAGAAAAAACGGAGTAGAAGTTATTGATAGTACCTGCACCACTGTAAAATTTGTGCTAACTGTAAAATATTGACCAACCAAAAAGAAATACAACCAGTTAAGGATAGAAAAATAAGGGTAAATAGCAGTAAATGATGGAATATGAAGTGAAAAAGTCAATGGTCATGGATAAAAAATATCAAACATAAAGAGTCAAAGCCACAAAAGTGTAAAAGGGAAGCAGTAAATGAGAAGTAGTGACGGAAAATGGATAGTGATAACCGATGATATGGAAGGGGAAGGAGAACAGGTGGAGGAAAATATACATGACAAATCTATCCAACGAACAACATTAATAAATAATAGGTAGAAAAGTTGTCATAAATAGTAAACAATGTATAAAAATATAACACGTATTAATGTATATTGGTTCAGAGAAATAGCTAGAAAATTTATCATAAAGAAAAGTACTGGAAAAAGAACACAAAAATAGGGAAAAAAATTTCCCCCAAAATTGGTAAAAGTTGTAGATAATATCACATGACAGTAGTACATATTCTAGAGAATACGAAAACAAAAAAAAATCTTTGATTCATTTAATACGTCTGCAACAAAATCAGAATGAGTCAATAACCTAGCAAATCAAAGGGCAACCTAAAACGCTTACATCATCACTGTAATAAATCAAAAGCAAAAAAAAATCTGATATTACCCATACACAAAGCCAAATAAAGTAGAAGAAAAGCCATTAAAGTGAATAAAGCACCTGCAAAAATAAATTCTTTAAAGAAGATGATATGATAACAAAAAATATAAGAAATATAAAAGGACAAAAGTAAGGGAAAGACTAAAAAAAAGGGCGGAAAAAAGTGAAAAAAAAAACTTTGCCCTAAAATTGGTCCAAAAGATAGAGAAAGAAAAAATTTCTAAATTGTTTAATACAACCGTAATCAAATTAGAATGAGTCATTGATAACTCCATGAAATGGAGTTATTTAGCCTCTTTTGTGGATTAAAAAGTATACTTGTTCTTGAGAATTTATTTAGTTTTTAATACTTTTACCTTATTTTTATTTCATTTTATTTTATTTGGAATTAATTTTATTTTTTAGTTTGTTTTAGGTATTTTTATTTTATTTTTATTTAGTTTCCTTTTAAAATAATTATTTTCCTCATTATGTAATTTAATTTTGGTGATAGGTGGGCTTAAGTGCAAATTGAAATCCAAATTGGGAGAGAAATGCAAGAGAAAATAAGTAAAATTCGAATTTTAATTAGCCTCAAAACGGAATTCCTTCGCGCGAGTGAAACTGGCATAAAACTTGCCACTCTAGCCATTGGATTGAAGCGTCAACAGTCCAGATCGGGCGCGTGGAATCACCCCAGACAGGAGCGCGTCTCTGAAGGTCGCGTCAGTCATCTGCCAATCCCAGCGTGCCGCGTGTCCCAGCTTGTCCCCCACTCAGAAGCCTTGTGATCCGGTGCGGCGATTTTATCTAGAGCCATGTGAAACTCTCTCTCTAAGTGAACCAGAGCACGCCATGTGTTGAGCTATCCGAACCCTCCAATTGATGCGCGCCACGTGTCCGAACGCAGTCCTTGAGCTGAGCTCAGTTGCAGCTCTCCTTTGTGCACAAAATGAAGGGTTTTTGAGCCCATATATGCCAGCGGCCGCACGGGAGAAGGGAGCAGCTAGGAAGAAAAAGAAACAGAGAAAAAAAGAGAGAAAAAAAAGAGTGAAGCACTTGAATAAGGCTTTTCAACCATTTTTTCAAGAAAATCTCAAAACAAATATTTTTATTTTATTAAATTTAGATTTTATTTTTCATAAATTATTGAGGGAGAATTCATTTTAGAACTTCAAGAAGGAGGAAGATGAAGATTTTGGAGCTTGTGACACCTCCATTTGGTGATTTCTTTCCCATATTTATTCTCTTTATTTTTGTAATCTCTAAAAATGATGAAACCCTTGATGTTATTTAGTCAATTTTGTGAGCTAGGCTCCTAGTGGAACTAAGATTGTAATGTTTTAGTTTTTGCTTTTGGATTGTTTATGGTATTCTTGTGCTTGTTCATTCATGTGTATTTACAAGCTTAATTTCTATTTTTGATGGAAATCAAATGTAGAACTAGACTTAAATTAATTTGGAAAAATTAATTTAGGTTGGACTTTACATGGATGATGCATGTTCAATATAGGAATATATTGATTTGAAGAAGGTATAGGAATATATCGTTTACCTTGTATAACCTAATAAACCCGAACTTAAAATTGAAATTCCATGAACTAGATTCACATAGGAATATGATGAAATTGGTTTGAGGAATTATAGTCATAATTAATTCGGAAGAACTTTATGCACAAACTTGAGTTTGGTTAACTAGTACAGAATGTTGTAGTATTTCTTTAGCACAGCTCTAGCATTTTGCAATCAAGGGGAAATTAGGAAGCCCTAGCTCAATTATTTGCAATTGCTTGCATTATTATTTTCTTTTAGTTATAAAAATATATAAAAGAAAACAATCCTAGGAGTTAATTAATATTGGTATTTAACAAAAGCTAAACACAATCTTCGTGGGATCGATATCCGTACTCTTGTACACTTTATTACTTGTACCATTCGTATACTTGCAAGTTTTCACGCAACATTCATCAACTTAGAAAATCAAAGGACAACCTAAAAATCCAGATCATCAGCATAATAAATGAAAGAGAAAAAAATCTTACATTATCTCCATCCACCGTAAACTGCAAGAGAAGAAAAGTGATGAAAATAGATAAAACACCTGCAAAACAAATTTTTTAAAGAAAATGATAAATAAAGTTCTTATACCAACTATAAATATAACTCAATAAAAATAACCAACCAAAATTAGAGCAAAAATATATAATCAAATTAATAATGCATAAAGAATGAAACTGAGAATAGTAATCAAACAAACCACAAAATAAGAAGCATAAACAAAAAAAAGGACAAAAATTGCATGTAATCTTCAGGATCCCAACCAAAATCGAATCAAGCAAAACAACAAAATGAGGAAATGAAAAAAAAGTGAGAAAACAAAATCAAAGAAGAAAAATTAAATTCCTGCCCAAAGCCCACAAAAAGGGCCCACACAGTAACAACAAAGAGGAAAACCCCCAGCATCCCAACCAAAACTAAACCAAAGAGAAGAACAAAATCAACAGATGAGGGCAAGGGCAAAAAAAAAAAAAAAAAAAAAAGGGAAAAACAGAGAGATAGAAACGGTCGATCACAAAACCAAAAAGAAAAATACACAAAATAGAACAACGAAATGAAAAAATGAAAAAAAAATAAGTGTGAGAAAACAAAACGAAAGAACAAAAAAAATAACTCCAGCCCAAAGCCTACCAAAAGGAGCCATACACCAACAATACAGAGGAACAACGAAATGAGGAAATGAAAAAAAAAAGTGAGAAAACAAAACGAAAGAACAAAAAATTAATTCCTGCCCAAAGCCCACCAAAAGGAACGACACATGAATAATATAGAGGAAGAGGAAAATCTCCAACATCCCAACCAAAATCAAGCGAAAGAGAAGAAGGAAAAAAAAAAAGTGAGAAATCAAAATGAAAGAACAAAAAATGAATTCCTGCCCAAAGCCCACCAAAATGACCCACACACCAAGAACACATAGGAAAATCCTCGGCATGCCAACCAAAATCAAGGCAAAGAGAAGAATGAAACCAACAGATGAAGGCAAAGAAGGAGAAAAAAAAAACAGAGAGAGCAAGACAGAGAGACAAAAACGGCGGATGAAAACAAAACCAAAGAAGAAATGGTATTAGGGCTTCACACGGGTGAATAAACAAAAATATCCACGGTAGAAGTAAACAGAAAACCAAAACCACAAGGACAGAATCGTCCTATCACTCAAGAAAATTAAAAAAGACCAAGAGGCCCATGACCCACAAACAAAAAAAGAAGAGAGAAAAAGGGCAAAATTGTCAGAACACTATTGCAAAAACAGTAAACTGAGTGTGAATGAACAGTGCCGGACGGGTTTCCTTTAGTATATAGTAATAATTTGTAATATTCATTCATCTACTTTGGATTACAAATTGTTATTTTCATGTTGTAACTTACCTTGTATTACTTATGAGCACGACTTCCTTTGCAATATGTAATGCTCCTAGATATATTCCTATGTAATTTGCAGGAAAAAAAAAAAAAAAAAAAAAACTATGCTACTTTAGTAGATAGAGAATGTTATTAAAGCACAAAAACCTTTCAAGAAGAAAAAAGCACTAAGAAATTTTCTTCTTTCCATTAGCATGAAATATATACTTCAAGTGTGTACAAGATAATTAAATTATTATTTTTTTTTATTTTTTTTTGTTAAATAAGGGTAACAACGTACCTTAGAATCAGAAGGTGTAATATTCCTATGTATTTTATGGTCAACTACAAAAGGAGTGTCTCTAATTTTCTTGAAAAAATCAGAAGGTGTTGACGTAATTAGTTTAAATCAAAAGATGTCTCTGCTATTTTGGTAAAATATAGAAGATGTGAATATAAATTATACCTTTTTGCAATGTTTATTTTATTTATTAGATTGTAAAATTTTAAAGAATGCTCAAATGTCTATTCTGTTTCCTATACTTAAGAATAGAAATAAGAATCATAATATATAATTACAAAATGTCTTTTTATACAATTAAAAAGGATTAATTATATGATGAGTTTTTTTGCACATTTACCTTTTAAACTTGTTGTGTTTTACCTCTTAAACTTTTAATCTTAACTATTAACTATCTGAACTTACTTAGACCCATTCACTTTACCGATTCGAGTTTAAAATTTGAGTTTTGTTACAGTAAAAAATTCTCAGAAACAGTCACATCTAACTTTTTTAGTATAGTAAAAAGCTCTCATATAAAATCACATCTCAACTCGAATTATAAACTCGAATCAGCGAAATGAACGGACCCTTATTTGTTACAATTAGGCACATTTGAGTAACTCCCATTAACTTTTGGACGGAATTAAACATGTGCAATCACATGTAGGGTTTTAAAGGGAAAAAATTGAAATTTTATATGCTCTAAATTAATCTCAGCCCGCCCTTGATCTTTGAATCTACCATTAATGTGATAGAAAATCTGCTATATTATTATTGATGTAAAGTGTAATATTTATATATACCGATACAACTGGAATAAGGAAACATAAATTAACTAAAATAAGGAAACTAACTAAAATAGGAAACTAGCTGAGAATAAGGAAACTTAAATAATAGTAAATGTTTCCTAACATGCCCCTCAAGATGGTGTGCTACAAGCTAAATCAATCTTGTCACAAATATGAAGAAGACGAGGACGAGGCAGAGACTTGGTTAAAGCATCAGCAAGTTGTTCTCCAGCAGAAACATGAACCACACGAAGAAATGAGGTCTGCACTAACTCACGAAAAAAGTGATAGTCAATGGCTAGATGTTTCATACGCGAATGAAATACCAGATTAGCAGAAAGGTACGTAGCGCTAAGGTTATCAGAATAAATGGTTGGTGTTGCAGAAACTTGAATATTCAACTCATCTAGAAGGGTCTTGATCCACTGAATCTCAGCAGCAGCAGAGGCAATGGCATGGTATTCAGCCTCAGTAGAAGAGCGAGCAACAGTGCGTTGTTTAGTAGATCGCCATGAGATTGGGTTTGCACCTAAAAACATTACATATGCACCTGTAGAGGTGCGATCATCAGCATTACCAGCCCAATCTGCATCGGAGTAACCATGAAGAGTCATAGGAGAAGATCTTTGCAGGCAAATTCCAAGGTGTCGAGTACCATTCAAATACTGTAGAGGACGCTTCACTGCACCCCAGTGATGTTCTGATGGCCTATGCATAAACTGAGAGAGTTTGTTGACAGCAAAGGAGATATCTAGTCGAGTCATATGGACGTGTTGGAGACCACCAACAACCTGACGATACAAAGTAGAATCAACCGGATTTGCACCATCATGAAGCAAAAGAGACATGCCAACTGCAAGGGGTGAGGAGACAGGCTTGGAATCAAGCATATTATGTCTCTGCAACAGATCAACTATATACTTGTGCTGAGATAGAAGGACACCATCAGATGTCGGAATGACTTCAACACCACAGAAAAAGGAGAGTTGCCCAAGGTCTTTGGTGGAAAATCTGGAGTCAAGCTGTGTAATAATCCGTGCAATGGTCTGAGAGTCACTGCCTGTGATGATAAGATCATCAACATAGACCAGAAAATAAATGATAGTTGAACCCCGGGATAGTATGAACAAGGATGTATCAGCACGAGAAGTGATAAAGCCAAGAAAGAGAAGAAAAGATCTTAGCTCTTGGTACCACGCTCGCGGAGCTTGTTTCAGACCATAGAGAGCTTTCTGCAAATGACAGACATGATTCGGAAATATCGGATTACGCATGCCGGAAGGTTGTGCCATGTACACCTACTCAGTAAGATGACCATTAAGAAAGGCATTATTAACATCAAGCTGGCGAACATCCCACCTGTTATGAAGAGCAACACTTAAGACAGTGCGAACAGTTACCGGATTAATCACAGGACTGAAAGTCTCATGAAAATCAACACCCGGACGTTGATGAAAACCTTTAGCCACAAGACATGCCTTAAAGCGCTCAACGGTACTAGCTGGTCTACGTTTAATACAAAAAACCCACTTATTATCGACAAGATTCTGTTGTGGGTCGGGAGGAACTAACACCCAAGTATTGTTGCACTGAAGGGCATCAAATTCTTCTTTCATGGCTTGATGCCATTTGGGATGTCGGGGAGCTTGAGCAACTGTAGAAGGTTCACTGTCATCAAGCAGTGAAACATTAAGACCATACTTTGGATTAGGCTTAATAATGGAGTTCTTAAGCCTTGTAGTCATAGGATGAACATTGGTGGTCATAGGATGAACAATTGGTTTGTTGGTTGCCGAATCGATCCAGGGTAAAAACGCTTGGAAGGGGGATCGTGTATCACAAAATTTCATAAAACTTTTGAGATACTCTATAGATTATATTAATTTATGCACCAATAAATTAATCTCATTAATTTATAAGATTCAAGGATCAACCGAAAAAAATACCTTGTAGCCGACTCGGATGATATCTTGATTTTCTTTGACCACGAACAGTCCTAGATCCAAGCTCTTTTGTTTAGAACACCAAAGTCTTCCACGTCAATTCCTTGATTCCACGTGAGGCGTGTGTGTGGGCACACGTGAGACAAAACGGTTTCTAAAACACTCGAATTTCCACAAACACCAACGCATGCACGATGTGGAATTTTTGGAGAAAAATATTTTCTCTCTCTTAGCTATGAGAAATTTCGGCCACACTAGGAAACTAGGGCTGAAAAGTGTTTCAAGATTGTCACACAATCTTTCATTTATCTCATATTTAAAGAGAAGAAGTCAAACTTCAAAATAGGATCAAATCCTTATCTCCAATTTTGAATTTTTGAAACAAAAATCCCTTCCCCTTATCCCTTTGATGTGTGGCACCTAAATAAGATAAGGAAGGAAGATATTTTATCCATTATCCAGTAGTTCAATTTTAATTCAGATTCAAATTCGAATTTAAGTCAAACTTAAATTAATTTGAATTCTAAATTGAACAACTTATCAAATAAGTTTAAATGGATAAATCTAGATATGTTCAAATTCAAATTTAAATAATCTCATTATTTAAATAATAATTAATTCTCAATTAATTATTCTTGAGTATTTAATTTTAGAATTCCGTAATTCTAAAATTCCCATTTTGCCCTTTGTGTCGGTAGAATTACAAGGACGACGCGGGACTAATGGACCTATAATTACGAGCTCCAATAAAATTAATAATTAATTAAACACTTTAATTAATTAATTAATTCTATTAATTCAATAGTTACTCCACTATAAACTTGGAATTGCACTCTCGGAATTATAGACATTAATTACTTCTAAACCGAAGTGTCCATTTGATATAGTCATTGCATATAGATCGATCCTCCATAAATAATTCATAATTAGAGTCGGGTAGAATCCGTTAACCTCTCTAATTACATCTTTATCCTTGAGTACCATTGATTCTCTAATGGATAGTGATTCATAAAACAAATTCATGAACCGGCGCTCTTACTAATCCAAGTACCGAATCAACACTCAAGAGAATTATTTATCTGCTTCTCTCAAGAAGGAATGGATTCCATCTCGTATAATAACATTCCCACTACCTATTTCATTATGTCTCCAAAATACAAGGAATAGGATTCAGGGGTTTCGAATCCGTGCATCGAGTAAATCAAAAGACATAAATCCATAAATAGGAGTTTGTTAAGAACTCGTGGATTAAGATCATTCTATATATGACCATCGGTAGACTCAATTAGAATTTCTATGCTTAACGGAAATTATTAGAAATTCATATTGTGTCTCAAGGTCCATGTTCCACATAATCTCATTATGCGAAATACACTCATTCAATATCTCGCCATATTAACAAAGGCGGATAACACCGTTCCATTCTAAATGGGAATGACATGTATTAATAATGTTTTAATTAAAGATTCCGAACTTTAATTAAATTCATTATGAATGATTACTTTTGATTATTATCCTTAAACATTATCCTCTTGTATATAACACTTATATACCATGTTTAAGGTTACATAAATAATCAAGGAATTTTATTTGATATTCATAAAATATTCATAAATATATGCACATAAAATGATGAATAAACTATTTTATTAAATAAATAATAAATATCCTTTTACATCTCATGCTTTCAGGACACTATTCCCAACAATCTCCCACTTGTCCTAAAGCAGGTGTGTCATGTCTCTAATCCCAAATCCATTTAAGTGCCGATCAAATACATTCAATGGCAATGTCTTGGTGAACGGGTCGACAAGGTTGTCCTCCTCGACGCGATCTTCGAACCGCTTACATCGCCTCTATCCACAATGTCTCTGATCAGGTGATATTTTCTTTCTATATGTTTCGCACTCTTATGGCTTCTAGGTTCTTTTGAATTAGCCACCGCTCCACTGTTGTCACAGTAGAGCTTAATTGGCTTATCCATATCTGGAACAACTTCCAGATCAGTTAAGAACTTCCTGAGCCATGTAGCTTCTTTTGCGGCTTCACAAGCTGCAACATATTCAACTTCCATGGTAGAGTCAGCAACACACTTTTGCTTTATACTTCTCCATACCACGGCTCCTCCATTAAGAGTGAACACAGATCCAGATGTCGACCGTCGACTATCTCTATCTGATTGGAAATCAGAATCTTCTCCGGAATATACTAACATATAGTTTCTCGTTCTCCTAAGATACTTGAGAATACACTTCACTGCAACCCAATGATCTAATCCTGGGTTGGACTGGTAGCGACTGACTACTCCCATCGCATAGCGTATATCCGGTCTTGTACACAACATGGCATACATAAGGCTTCCCACACCAAGCGTAGGGATACCTTCTCATATCTTCTTCCCTGCGGGGTCTTAGGACATTGCTCCTTAGAAAGATGAATACCATGCCTAGAAGGCAAATTCCCTTTCTTGGAGTTTTGCATCGAATACCTAGACAACACTTTGTCTATATAAGATGCTTGTGATAACGCTAAAAGCTTTTTCTTGCGATCTCGAATAATCTTGATCCCAAGAACATAGCTTGCCTCTCCTAAATCTTTCATTTGGAATTGGTCACTAACCACTCCTTTACATCCGTCATCATTCCCACATCACTCCCAATGAGTAGGATGTCATCGACGTAAAGAATTAAGAAGACCACTTTCTCTTCTTTCTTGTACTTGTAGACGCATGGTTCATCAATGTGTTGATCAAATCCATAAGACTTTACAGCCTCATCAAACCCGATGTTCCATGATCTAGAAGCTCGCTTGAGTCCATAAATGGACCTTTGCGGTTCGCGAGACTTTCTGCTTGGCCTTCCACTATGTAACCCTCCGGCTGATCCATATAGATGGTTTCATCAAGATAGCCATTCGGAAAAAAGTCTTGACGTCCATCCGCCATATCTCATAGTCAAAATATGTCTTTCCTATGGCCGGGAGTATCCGGATGGACTTAAGCATGGCTCTTGGCGAAAAGTTTCCTCATAGTCAACTCCTCCTTTTGGGTATAACCCTTAGCCACTAGCCTTGCTTTAAAAGTCTCTACTTTTCCATCCGCTCCTCTCTTTCTCTTGAAGATCCACTTGCATCCAATGGGTTTTACCCTTCGGGTAGATCTACAAGTTGCCGGACTAAGTTAGAGTGCATAGACTCCATCTCGAAGTTTCATAGCTTCTTGCCATTCTTCCTTATCGTAATCATCCATCGCATCCTTAAAGGTCGATGGATCCTCCTTACCGCCATCAGCCAGCGACGATTTGGGCTTCCCGGTATAACGGTCGGGTAACGTGCTTACCCTCCCACTACGACGAGGTGCCGCCGAGTCCGATTAGGAACTGTGGTCTTTTCTCTCGAGTGGTCCGACAACTCTTGTCGATTGTGGTCCGATCTCATCGGAAAGTAACTCTTCTAATACTATCTTACTTCTGGGCTTGAAATCTATCATATAGTCATGCTGCAAAAATGTGGCATTTGTCAATACAAACACCTTTTGATCTGCTTGACTATAAAACAGTCCTCCTCTTGTCCCTTGTGGGTATCCCATAAAGATGCATACTTCTGACCTTGGTTCCAACTTCCCGGTCTTTTGCCTCAGCACGTGTGCTGGACTCCCCCATATGCGAATGTGTCTCAAACTAGGTTTTTGACCATTCCACAACTCTAGGGGTGTCTTAGGTATAGATTTAGATGGAACTAGATTCAGAATATACATAGCGGTTTTTAGGGCATAACCCCAAAAAGAAGTAGGCAGTGAAGAATAACTCAACATTGATCTTATCATGTCGAGCAAAGTCCGATTTCTCCTTTCGCCACACCATTCTGGTGGTGTACCGGTGCGATCAATTGATACCACACCTTCTTCAATCAAGAAATCCCGGAACTCTTGGTCCGTATTCACCCCTCGATCCGATCAAGTGTCTTGATTGGTTTACCTAATTGTTTTTCAACTTCGCTCGTAATTCTCTAAACTTTCCAAAAGTTTCGATTTCCGTTGCATCGTAAACATAACCATATCTCGAATAGTCGCCAATAAAGGTGACGAATATTCGTAACCTCCTCTAGCTTGGACGTTTAACGGTCCACATACATCCGAATGTATCACCGTAGGGGTTCGTAGCTCTTACCCTTTTGTCAGTAAAAGGTCTCTTGGTCATTTTACCTTCCAAACAAGATTCACAGATCGAAGCTCGCCAACTTTTAGCTCACGCAAAGGACCATCCTTTACCGCCTTTCAATCCTATTTAGGTTAATGTGACCAAGTCTAAGGTGCCACAGATATGTGTTATTTTCGTGAGAAATCTTTTGCTTTTTATTCTTAGGTTCGCAACTCCGAACATTTCAAAGTTAAGCGTTGAATTAGGGATTGGTTTTATACAATATAAACCATCATCCAGACGTCCGAACAAATATTTAAACCATTTCGAGAAATATGAACAAATTCATTATCAAAATAAACTTTAAATAATTGTTCAAATAATTTGGCCACGAAATCAAATTTCTGCGAATGTCCGAATAAAATAAACATTGTTCAAAACTAAAAATTTATTTTCCCTAAAACGAAGTCTAACTTCTCCCACCGCTTTTTTGCCGAAACACACTTGCGCCATTGCCTACTTTCATCGTGTAGTCCCCATCGGCTAACTCAAGATAACAACTAAGACTTTGCAAAGAAAAACAAACATGATTAGTTGCTCCCGAATCAATTATCCAGCCGAGGTATCACCCTCTACTAAACATGTTTCAAGAACTAGTAAATCTGATTTACCTTGTTCCTTTTTCTCCTTCGCTTTTTCCCTCGGTTCTCGGTTTTCCTTTTGTTTTTATCGAACTTCCCGCAACTACAACATTTGCTTCTCCTCCCCTTCTTTTGTTAGTGGATTCGAAGTTTTGCGGGTCATTCATGAGTTTCAAAGGAGATTGCACTTCCTTTTGTTCATAACAAAGTTGTTCACGAACTCATGAAAGTCGGGGATAGGCTTTCCGGGATGATGCCAACTTCGTGGCTTCATCGATTCTCGCACCATTGAGCTCCGCATCGTGGAGGTGATCAATCATGTTCGTAACATGTGCCTTGATGAAGAACCTTTCTTCATTTTGTCATTCATGAAAGCCCTTACAAAGATCCAAACGAGCCTTTTTCGGAAGGAGCGCGAACATGGCTTCTAGAGACTCCATTATCTCATAAGGGGTCTCCATCTCCTCATGCTTCTTCGGGTTATCGCTCATGTTGGCCAAAGAAAAGCACTTTGCTTTATTGTTGGCCTTGATCCAACGATCATAAGGCTCCCCCTTGCGGTTTTGGATGCATTAGTCATGGGTTCAGAGGACATTCCTCCGCTAGGACAAACTTATAGTCTTCGCAAACCAATAGTATGTTCATGTTACTTTTCCACTTAGCATAATTATCACAGTCTAATTTTTTCACCGCTAGTAGTGTGATAATGGGATTCGACATATTGCTGGAAATAAATAGAATATTCATCTAATCAATTTATGTGCATGAATATCAAGGCATGTTAATTTTGGCACATTTAAATATGATGCATGATGCACATGAAAATACATAAATCATGTTTTAATTTTGGGTGCCAACGATAATTCAATTTACCACGAATATAGTGCCACCGTAGGGTAGGTCAAAATATCGCAAATTGAACCGAGACCTTCTCAATTAATAAATATAATCAAAATATCTCATATTTTCATATTTACTAACTACCGCTAATTTTGGTCAAAAATATAATCAACAATTTGATTATATCTCCATGAGTGTAACCCATCATTTCAGATTCTACAGACTTAACTCCGGAGTGCCGCCGTAGGGTAGGTCAAACCGCAAATACATCCTTGAATCCTATCGCTAGGAAGTCAACCTTGTTATTGATCCGAAAGAACACTTTCCGTAGGGAGTGCGGAATCGGTGCCGCCCGCCAAGCCCCTTTCGAATCTCACGGTGTTGAACTAATGATGGAGACCAAAGGGGTCGTGTTGTCATACAACCCTCTCCCACTCATTATTTTGCAAATATGTATTTTGTTTGAAAAACATCTCATGATTTTCAAATCGAAAAATAAACAATTTATTTTTTTGGATATGTGAAATTCAAAAATTTAACTTTTAAATTCAATTTCACATGTAACATTATTTTGCAAATCAATTTTGCAACTTAAATCAATTTAATCATATTAAATCGATTTTTGGTAGCAGATGGTTCTTATTTTATTTTATTTTTCTAAAACCCTTTTATAATAAATAAAATAAATAATAACAATTATTGGCGTGTATGCATGGCATGTTATAAAAAACATATGAGTAGGCACATGGCATGTTATATGCATGGACATATATATTATATAATTATCAACATAAAATATAAATATATGCAATCAACTATTGAGATGGATTTGACCGGGTCCCATGGAAAAATAAATTACAACTCAATCGAATCGAATAAATAAATAATTACAATAATTATATTCTTCCGTTACATCAACGGGACTTCGATTCTTGAATTCTTCATTCTTCGGCTTCATTCTTTGTCTCCGGGTTGGATTTCACCTTCCTTGGGATCCGGAACTTTTCCGGGCCGTCGGCACGCTTCACGAGGGTTTCGAAACCCGGGCCCGCTCGGGATCAAATCCGAACTTGGGCCGCCAGCGCCGGGCCGGGCCGCAGCCTGGCCGGGCACAACCACGCCCTTGCGGGCGCCACGGGCGCTGCGACTGCGGGCGCGCCTGGCGCGCTCGACGCGCCGGGCCGCGCCTGCGCTGGGCCGCCGACGCGCTCGGGGCCGCCTACGCCTGGGCCGCTGGCCCTGGCCGCTGCCTGGCCGCGTCCTGCCGCGCCTTGGCGCGTCAGGACGCTGGCACCGGGCCGCGTCGGCGCGCGCCGGGCCGCGTCCCGGGGCACCGCTGGACGCGGGGCGCCGCTGGGCGATTTCAAAATTTTTCTCGCAGTTTACGGGCTTCTTTGAAGGCTTCAAATATGATCTTCAAGGCCTCCTTCTTGATTCAAAATCTTAAACCCTAATTCTACCCAAATCCTAGAATTACAATAATTCTAATCCCGAATTAAAACATTACATATGCACCTGTAGAGGTGCGATCATCAGCATTACCAGCCCAATCTGCATCGGAGTAACCATGAAGAGTCATAGGAGAAGATCTTTGCAGGCAAATTCCAAGGTGTCGAGTACCATTCAAATACCGTAGAGGACGCTTCACTGCACCCCAGTGATGTTCTGATGGCCTATGCATAAACTGAAAGAGTTTGTTGACAGCAAAGGAGATATCTAGTCGAGTCATACAGATGTGTTGGAGACCACCAACAACCTGACGATACAAAGTAGAATCAACCGGATTTGCACCATCATGAAGCAAAAGAGACATGCCAACTGCAAGGGGTGTGGAGACAGGCTTGGAATCAAGCATATTATGTCTTTGCAATAGATCAACTATATACTTGTGCTGAGATAGAAGGACACCATCAGATGTCGGAATGACTTTAACACCACAGAAAAAGGAGAGCTGCCCAAGGTCTTTGGTGGAAAATCTGGAGTCAAGCTGTGTAATAATCCGTGCAATGGTCTCGAGAGTCACTTGCTGTGATGATAAGATCATCAACATAGACCATAAAATAAATGATAGTTGAACCCGGGATAGTATGAACAAGGATGTATCAAAGACGAGAAGTGATAAAGCCAAGAAAGAGAAGAAAAGATCTTAGCTCTTGGTACCACGCTCGCGGAGCTTGTTTCAGACCATAGAGAGCTTTCTGCAAATGACAGACATGATTCGGAAATATCGGATTACGCATGCCGGAAGGTTGTGCCATGTACACCTACTCAGTAAGATGACCATTAAGAAAGGCATTATTAACATCAAGCTGGCGAACATCCCACCTGTTATGAAGAGCAATACTTTAAGACAGTGCGAACAGTTACCAAATTAATCACAGGACTGAAAGTCTCATGAAAATCAACACCCGGACGTTGATGAAAACCTTTAGCCACAAGACGCGCCTTAAAGCGCTCAACGGTACTAGCTGGTCCACGTTTAATACGAAAAACCCACTTATTACCGACAAGATTTTGTTGTGGGTCGGGAGGAACTAACACCCAAGTATTGTTGCGCTGAAGGGCATCAAATTCTTCTTTCATGGCTTGATGCCATTTGGGATGTCGGGGAGCTTGAGCAACTGTAGAAGGTTCACTGTCATCAAGCAGTGAAATATTAAGACCATACTTTGGATTAGGCTTAATAATGGAGTTCTTAAGCCTTGTAGTCATAGGATGAACATTGGTGGTAGCAGGGGCCTGTGGAGACCGAGGCTATGCCGGTATTTGGTCTGAATCCGGAGGTGGTGCTGTTGGTTGCCGAATCGAATTCGGCGGCGAAAACGCAGCGGAAAGGCGGATCGTGTATCACAAAAATTTCATAAAACTTTTGAGATACTCTATAGATTATATTAATTTATGCACCAATAAATTAATCTCATTAATTTATAAGATTCAAGGATCAACCGAAAAAATACCTTGTAGCCGACTCGGATGATATCTTGATTTTCTTTGACCACGAACAGTCCTAGATCCAAGCTCTTTTGTTTAGAACACCAAAGTCTTCCACGTCAATTCCTTGATTCCACGTGAGACGTGTGTGTGGGCACACGTGAGACAAAACGGTTTCTAAAACACTCGAATTTCCACAAACACCAACGCATGCACGATGTGGAATTTTTGGAGAAAAATATTTTCTCTCTTAGCTATGAGAAATTTCGCCACACTAGGAAACTAGGGCTGAAAAGTGTTTCAAGATTGTCACACAATCTTTCATTTATCTTATATTTAAAGAGAAGAAGTCAAACTTCAAAATAGGATCAAATCCTTATCTCCAATTTTGAATTTTTGAAACAAAATCCTTCCCTTATCCCTTTGATGTGTGGCACCTAAATAAGATAAGGAAGGAAGATATTTTATCCATTATCCAAAGAGTTCAATTTTAATTCAGATTCAAATTGAATTTAAGTCAAACTTAAATTAATTTGAATTCTAAATTGAACAACTTATCAAATAAGTTTAAATGGATAAATCTAGATATGTTCAAATTCAAATTTAAATAATCTCATTATTTAAATAATAATTAATTCTCAATTAATTATTCTTCGAGTATTTAATTTTAGAATTCCGTAATTCTAAAATTCCCATTTTGCCCTTTGTGTCCGGTAGAATTACAAGGACGACGCTGGGACTAATGGACCTATAATTACGAGCTCCAATAAAATTAATAATTAATTAAACACTTTAATTAATTAATTAATTCTATTAATTCCAATAGTTACTCCACTATAAACTTGGAATTGCACTCTCGGAATTATAGACATTAATTACTTCTAAACTACGAAGTGTCCATTTGATATAGTCATTGCATATAGATCGATCCTGCATAAATAATTCATAATTAGAGTCAGGTAGAATCTGCTAACCTCTCTAATTACATCTTTATCCTTGAGTACCATTGATTCTCTAATGGATAGTGATTCATAAAACACATTCATGAACCATAGCGCTCTTACTAATCCAAGTACCGAATCAACACTCAAGAGAATTATTTATCTCTTCTTCTCTCAAGAAGGAATGGATTCCATCTCGTATAATAACATTCCCAGCTACCTATTTCATTATGTCTCCAAAATACAAGGAATAGGATTCAGGGTTTTCGAATCCGTGCATCGAGTAAATCAAAAGACATAAATCCATAAATAGGAGTTTGTTAAGAACTCGTGATTAAGATCATTCTATATATGACCATCGGTAGACTCAATTAGAATTTCTATGCTTAACGGAAATTATTAAAAATTCATATTGTGTCTCAAGGCCCATGTTCCACATAATCTCATTATGCGAAATACACTCATTCAATATCTCGCCATATTAATAAAGTCAAGGATAACACCGTTCCATTCTAAATGGAATGACATGTATTAATAATGTTTTAATTAAAGATTCCGAACTTTAATTAAATTCATTATGAAACAATTACTTTTTGATTATTATCCTTAAACATTATCCTCTTGTATATAACACTTATATACCATGTTTAAGGTTACATAAATAATCAAGGAATTTTATTTGATATTCATAAAATATTCATAAATATATGCACATAAAATGATGAATAAACTATTTTATTAAATAAATAATAAATATCCTTTTACATCTCATGCTTTCAGGACACTATTCCCAACAGGTGCAGGATTCGGGCATGAACCCTTGGACTCCAAGTCTAGACATGGGGACCGCACGAGACAGGAGTTCGGTGGAGCTGTGTTGGTAGGAAGAGGTGATGATGTCCGCACGGGACTAGAGGGCAATGTAGTGGTGGCCAGTGGCGCAGGATCTTCGCAAGGAGGTAATGACAACAGTGGTAGCCAAGATGAAGCCGTGATCAGAGAGTCAGCAGGGTCGAAAGAAGGTGGGGAAGACTCAGAGAACGAAAAAGTTATGTTCAACAAACAGGATATGACGAGAGATAAAGATCTTGTGAAGAGAAAGATCATAACAAATAAAAGCACACTGAGTAAGAAAGTAACCAAGAAAAACATAGGCACTAGACCGAGGATCAAGTTTATGATTAGCGTATGGGCGAAGCCATGGAAAGCAAAGACAACCAAAAACACGAAGATTCTTAGGGTTGGACTGTTTCTGAAAGAGACACTCAAAGGAAGAACGAGACTGAAGATTTTCTTTAGGCATACGATTGATAAGATAAACCGCTGCAGCAAAGGAGAAAGACCAGAATTTAAGCGGAAGAGATGCATGATGAAGAAGAGAAACACCAGTTTCAACAATGTGACGATGCCGACCCTCAGAATATCCATTGTGCTCAGGAGTGTGGGGAGGTGTTGTAAGATAAGTAATACCATTATCAGAGAGAAACTGGCGTAGAGCTATATACTCCCCCCCGTTATCAGAATACAAGGTTTTGATAGGAAGAGAAAAATATTTTTCGACAAGTTGTTTGAAATTGACAAAGGTTGCATGAACATCTGACTTGCGAGAGAGCGGATAGAACCAAATATACTTTGTAAAATGGTCAACAAAGATGACATAGTATTTATATCCATCAAGAGAATAAACAGGAGAGGTCCAGACATCCGAATAAATAAGTTCAAGAGGAGAGGAAGAAGAGACAGAAGAAGTCGAAAAAGGGAGCTTATGACTTTTATTAATATGACAAGAAGTACAATTGAATTTAAGAAATTGAGAATGCGAAACAGAAATTCCTAACGATAACAACTGGTTCCTAAAAATTTTAACTGGGGATGTCCAAAGCGCTGTGCCATATCGAAAGTAAGGAAGACGACGAATGGGTTGAACTGAGGGTAGAAAGTCTAGGATTTGAGGCCGACAGGTGAGAGGAAGATTTTTGCCAAAGATAGACTCCATCTTTACGTTGTCCAGTGACTAGAATTACCCCCGTGTGACGATCCTGCACCTGGAAACAATCATCAAAGAAGCGAACAGTGACCGCATTAGTACCGCAGAGAGCGAAGACTGAAATCAAATTTAAAGACATGGAGGGAACATGTAAAACATTGGTGAGATGAAGAGAAGCTTGCAATGTCAGAAGTTCCAAAGAACCCTTATTTTGAATGGGAAGACAAGTACCATCACCAATAACCACTGTATCGGACTCAATGTAGGGTTGATGAAGCGAAAGATTGGCCAAATCAGTGGTGACATGATGAGAAGCACCGGAATCCACAACCCAGTCCGATGAAGAGCCCGATGTGGGATAGTGTGTTGCAGTATTCACTCTCGGAGGGCCACGAGGCGGTGCAGGAATAGAGTCCCATATCTGGGAGGGCACGAGGCGACATTGGCGAGCAGAGTGGCCAACTTTGTCGCAGACCTGACACTTCCCTTGATAGCCACGGCCAGCGGAAGATGGTGGAGGTGGCGAACGTGGGGTTCAATGCTGTGATGGCCGAGGAGAGTAAAAATGGGCCGAGTGATGTTGTTGTTGTTGTTGTGGCTGATATTGGTACTGCTGTGGCCGATTGAAAGATCAATTTCCACCATTGTTGGGTCGGTTAGAGCCCGATTGAACCGGAGTGACAAGGGCTGTTGCTGGTTGTGCCGAGGGTGAGGTGATCGATATTTTTAGTTGAGCCTCAGTGTGAAGCAGTTTCTCAAACAGTTCATCAAAGTCAATTGGAGATTCCCGCACCTGAATGGCACTAGAGAGATGCTTGTAAGTGTCATCAAGACCATTGAGAATCCGAATGGATAATTCATCAAAATCAACAGGTTTACCCATGAGAGCAAGAGAATCAATACATGATTGAATTTCCTGCATATATTCAGTGATGGAGCGAGATCCTTTCACCGGATTGGCGAGTTTACCCCGGAATTCCATAATTCTTCCGCGCGAAGGCGGGGCATAAGTTTTCTCAAGAGATTTCCACGCCTCAAAGGATGTTTTCTTTGCCGCAATAAAAGGAACAAGATTAGCAGAGAGAGCCAATGATGGCATTGAGAAGTAATTTATCCTGACGAACCCATAAAGAATATGCCAGATTGGGTAATGGAATTGTTGAGTCTGGAGCAGTAACGGTGGTAGAGGGACATGGGTAAGAGCTGTCGACAAAACCGTAAAGGTCATAACCAATCAGAAAAAAATCAAATTGTGCACGCCACGCACAATAATTTGTGGCAGTTAATTTTAGAGGCACTTGAGCCGTAACATTGATTGCAACCAAAAATGTTTGAAGATCAGAAGTGGTAGACAGATTTGGGCGAGTTGTGGTGGTGGTGGAAGCCGCAAGGGCGGGGGAGTCAGCGATTTGGTCGGTGAGATTGGTGGCCATGGAGTTGGAAACCGTAGGTGCAATTGCTGGCGGCATGGTAGCCATTAGAGCAGTGGTTCAGCAAGGAGAAAAAGTGGCGTGAGCCTTAAGGGCTCTGATACCATGATAGGAAATCTGCTATATTATTACTGATGTAAAGTGTAATATTTATATATACCGATACAACTGGAATAAGGAAACATAAATTAACTAAAATAAGGAAACTAACTAAAATAGGAAACTAGCTAAGAGTAAGGAAACTTAAATAATAGTAAATGTTTCCTAACATAATCCATATTTTATCCCCAAAAAAACTCCCAAAAATATCTCTTTTCTGGGCTTTGTCTCTCTTCTAAGCTCTCTCTCACTCAGTCTCTGGCATCATCCCCGGCTTCGTCCCCGACTAGATTGCCACAATCTGTGCATTCTCCGGCAACGACGACCTCTCCTCTCACACTTTTGCCTTCTCATCTCATCCGGCGATGAACACTATCTCGATCAGCGGCCTATCCTCGCTCTCGTTCGTGGCGGCATCCACCTCTACTCGCTCTCGCTTGCTGTGACATATGAGACCAGAGAGACCTTGTCCTCCTGCAGCGGCGCCTATTTCGGACCATTCTCGTTTTCAAGTTGCCATATCTTCGTTCCAACGTGAATATTTTTGTAAGGGAGCGGAAACTGAGGAACAGGTACAAAAGAGACTCAGAAATGCTAAGGAGAAAATTGACAGAGGGCAATCTTTAGGCATCTTTGATCATATCTTGTATAATGATGATGTCGAAGAATGTTGCAAAAGTCTGAAGGAATTGATTCGCTACGTTCTGTTGCATTCTGCTAATTCTTATAGTATTTTGTATTTGTCAAGTTCTCTTCCTGATGAGTTGATAGTTTTGCTTTTAAAGTTTTAAGATATTGTTCTTTTACACTTAAATTCAAAGTTTAAACTCAAATTATAAGTTTATTCATGTTTATATTCTTTTATAAAATTTAAATTTAAATTTAAGTTTGAGGTTAAAATTTGAATTTAAGTTCCTCATTCAACTTAAGTTAATGAATAATATTTTTTTTTATTCTTAAAAACGCCTTAACTTTTTCTTTTTAATTATGATTAAGATGTTTTTTTTCTATGTGTTCACAATGAAAAGACGAATAAAATTTCACCTATATACCCTATTGAAATTTTCTATCACCATTGAGTTTTTTATTAAAATACTATCTAAATATAAATTCAAATTTTGACCCACCTAAACACAAACTCAAAAAGATTCTCATCTCAAACCATAACTCAAATGTACACAACTAAATAAAAACTCAAGTTATAACTTCAACTCAAGTTAGAGCTCAAATTCAACTCAATACTTACACTCAAGTCATCATAACTCAAAAATGCAAACGAACAAGCCCTAGTGTTTGGAAAAAGGGCAATGAATTGCGCAGTGAAATTTGAAATTTTTTTCATTTTTTACTGAAACTACCTAGAAAATTTTAATGATGCTATATAACATAAATACCAAAAACTAAATCATACCTTTAGATATTTCAAAAACAACAAGTCTAACAGAAAACAACGTTCTAGACAACACTCGAAAGAGCATCAACCAACTAGTTCTATTTGCTATTTTCTTTTGTACGATCGGAATGCGAGTGGACATACGTCGTTCAATCTCCCCTTAGTATCTTAAACTCCTTCCAACCACAAGAAAGCTGAAGGAAAAATTGTTGGTTTTCAAAACGATTTCATATGCGAAAGTGCGGTAACTCGAATCAGGTCCAAACAAAAATTTTCATAAAACTTTTAAAAACGATTTAGATTATGTTAATCTATAACGAATAAATTAACCCAATTAGTTTAGAACCAGAATTGTACCTAGTGAGTGATTAGGATGGAAACTTGAATTCTTTAACCACGAACAATCTAAATGCTCCTATTATCATATCACAGAAAAATCTTTCTCGTCAATTCCTTGATTCTATATAGAACGTGTGTGTAGGCACACCTAAAATCAGAGAAAATGAAGAGAGAGAACTCGAAGAGATATGTGTGGCTTATTCAAATGAAGAGAGAGAAAGTGAGTAAGAAAAAAAAACAGCGGGAGTTCAAATGAAGAGAGATGAATAGAGAAAAAAAGGTAGGAATTCAAAGAAGAGAGATACTGGAGAGGGAAGGTGAAAACTGATATTGGGTTTTGCCAAAAATAATTTTAACAATTTAACTTTGTGGACCTGACTAGTTGATGTGCTAGTGTCAAAGTCAAAGTATGAAAAAGTGATTCTAGTTATGAGAAAAGATAAGTGCGTTTGGAATTGTTTTTCAACTGTTTTTGACAATATTTCTGCACGTTTTTTGAGACACGAAAATAAAAACGGTTTACAAATCGCGTTTATTTAATAAAAGTTTTAAATGGAAACGAAAATAAAAAACAATGAGAATGATTTTTGTTAAAAAAGTAGAAAGCAATTGAAAGTTATTTTTTCTTTTTTATTTTCATTTTCTAGTACTTATCAATAATGTTATATTAAATAATTAATTATTAATTACTAATTATATTATATATTAATTAATAATTAATAAATAGATATATTTAATAACTAATAAATAGATAATAATTACTTAATTATTAATCAAATATTAATTTATTACTATTAAGTTTTTAATTTTGTTAATAAAATAATAAATAATATAGTAATTAGTTATTTAATTAAAAATTAATTACCAAAAAATAATTATATAAAATATTAACAATAAAATAAGTTATTAAATAAATAAATAATAATTAATATATCAATCGTATATTATGTTAATTATAATCTATTAATTATTAAATAGCTGGTAAATAATTAGTAATTAATATTAAATTATAATTATTAATATGTAACATACTAATCAATAATAATTAATAATTGATAATTAGTAATTAATTATTTCAAAAAGAATAATTACTAAAAATTGATCATGTGACATATCAAATAATAAATTATTAAATAAATATTAGTAATTAATTAATTAATTATTTAATTATGTAACTAAAAGTTAATAATTTAAGTACTAAATGAAATATTAATAAATTATATATATATATACTAATTATATTTCCTTAATACACTAATTAATTAATTTAACTAATTATTTAATTATTTAACTAAAAGTTAATAATTTAAGTAGTAAACAGAATATTAATAAATAGTAATTACTTATAATTAATTATTATTTATTATTTTTTTAATTATTTACCATATTAATTTGTCATATATAGAGTTTAATTACTAATGTATGATAATTTATCTATTATTATTATTATATTATTGATATATTAATTTTTATTTACTAAATACTTATCAATTATTAATTACTTAATATATTAATTTAAGATTACTAATTACATGTACTCAAAACAAATATAAATATAATTAAATACAATTTCACTTTTTTATCACACTTAAATTAATCTCTTAAAAGACTACTAAACTTAATTTTAAAATAATTTTTAAAATAATTTTTAAAATAATCTCATTTTTATTTTTTATTAAAAATAAAATTATTTTAAAAACATTAACAAACGTCTGAAGTTTTGTAAATAACCCTTAATCCAACCCAATGCCTGCAATTCGGTACGTGGCACCAACTCCACTTGTAATAAAAATAAACAAAACACCGAGCACCATCCACTAACTGTCCAAAACCTCCACTAACTGTCCAAAACCTCCACTCAAGAGCATACTTCCCTCCAGATTCCCTTCACACTTCCTATCTTCATTTTCTCGAGAAACAAACAACACAAATGCAGAGCCATTGAAAGAAAAATGGCTTCCTTCTCCACTCTCCTCCTCTCAATCCCCTCCTCCTCCGTCTCTCACCGCTCCAATCATCACAAACCTCTCGCAATTCGTCTCCCCACATCTCTCTCTTTCGTCACAACCCCAAAATTCCCCAATTCAACCTCTTTCAAACCCAAGCCCTCTCTCTCCTCTCCCAATCCCCGCTTGTCCTTCAGCAAATTGCTCGCCGGAAGCTCCCTCGGAAACGCTGAGGATCCGCCGCTCGTCGGCGAGGACTCCGCCACCTTCGACTTGGCGAAGCAGAAGATCTCTTCGTGGATATACTTCACCGGAATTCTGGGAGCTGTTCTGTTTGTGCTCGATGTTGCGTGGCTCGATAACTCGACCGGATATGGAAAAGCCTTCGTCGACGCCGTTTCTGGAATTTCGGATAGCCATGAGGTCAGTTTTTATTTTTTTTTTTTTTTATTTTTATTATTGTTCATTACTATATTGAGTTAAATCGTCCAAATTGTGTTGAATTTAGCTTCGTAATGGCATATTTTTATAGGAGAAAAGAAAAAGCTCGTCAACCTGGCTGGTTTTATTCTTTATAACTAGTAAATTGATTGGTTAAGAGCTGTTTAGAGTCACCTTATGTATGATCAAGTCCAAAATGTTCATACCGGATCCACGGTACGATCAGCTGACAATTTATTAGCCGTTGGATGAGGCATAAATTGATCCAAACTGTTGAAATTTGAGCTGCTTTTATAGGGTATTACCAGTCAAAAAAGTTCTTGTGTGTTTAAGTAGATGACCTTAGGAAGATTGGCACATTTTTCCGTGCGAAACGACAGTGAATCTGTTGATTGATGTCGTTATTGCGCTATTCTTAAGAAGTTTTTCACCTTTTGACTTTCATTTTGATCCTAGTTCTATCTTCCTATTGCTGAAATATGCAATTCTGCATCAACGCGATACCAACCAAAGACTTGAAGAAGAGTAACAAGTCAACTGGAAAACTTATATGCTTTTCTACCATTGTGTTAAAAGGATTTGGAAGTCTTGCACAACAAATTCTCCATCCAATGGAGAATGATAAATGTTTATTTGGTTTGAAAAGGTTGAGTTACTTTATTTTATTGCCAGCATGATATTGTTTATAAATTTATCGACATGAGGTGCTTTCATCATATATAACATCTCGAAGAGCAGTCGATGTGAAACTTGAGCTTGCAATTAAAATTCTTCCTCATGCCATCACATGAGGAAATTATGTTGTACCCAATGGCCAATTGGAAAGAAGAAATACCAGTATTGATTGCTTGGATTAGGTGACATTATTATGGCATAAAAAATGGGATTGCTCTAGTTGCCAAATGCAGCGTTTAATCTTTTAAATTCTTGCTTATCATCTGTCCATCAAAATTTCTGTTTTCTTGCCCAAAGTCCAAAGTCCAAAGCCAACAGCTCTCTTGCTTCTTTTAAGTGATGGAAAGCCAAACTGCCCTGTTTTTCCCCCCCAAAAAAACAAGAAACAGAGAGAAAACCAAACTAACCTGTTACTTCTAAAGATGCATCCGCATACAATATCTAGTGTTGTTCTGATTATAGGAATTGCTTCAATTTATAATTTTTGATTGAAGGGCTGAAAGAAATGATCTTATGTTTCTTGTCAAGTTTAAACTAGTTATCTGAAATTGTGCAGTTCATTACAGTTGGTGTAAGGACTGGAAATTATTCAAGTTCCTCACTTGATATTTACTGCTCTCACTATAATGAACTGAGCAAGTTTCTCGGGTTTCAAATAGAACACCGGCCATGAAACCAATCAAGCTTAGGTTACCCTGCAGCGCTTTATCTTTTGGGCTTTGCTTGAGAAATATCCTACTGTATCTACTTTTTGGTGTGTGTAAGGGTAAAAGTTGTTTCATGAGATAGCGGACGAATTTGATGTTGCTGGATTTTGGAATATAAGCAGTCTAAAATTGTCTAAAAGAACATTATTCGAGAGTTGGTGCATACATTTTCTTGCTCATGCCCACTGTCTTTTCTCTTTCTATGCCTTCTGGTTTCATGCAATAATCAGCGACGGATAGGGGGAAATAGAGGCCTAGTACTTTCTGCTTTTAGACTTTCATTTGGCTTCAAGTTTTCTAGAATCTTTAAGGATACAATTATTAATAACAATTATTCGTAATTTTCCTTGTTTTATTCTCTTTCTACTCGTTGAAGCCTAGATCCTACGTATTAAGGTTTTGGCTAAGAAGGCTGATATTGAAACATAAATGTGCAGGTTGTAATGTTGATCCTCATTGTAATTTTTGCCCTGGTGCACAGTGGATTGGCCAGTCTAAGAGACACGGGTGAGAAACTTATTGGGGAAAGAGCTTTCCGTGTTTTGTTTGCTGGGGTATCTCTACCATTGGCTGTTAGCACAGTTGTGAGTACTCTCTAAAGAAGAGCTTTTATTGGCTATTTTTTTATTTTTTTTATTTTAATTATTGTTCCTTCTAGGGTGCAAACGAAGTTTATTTGAAGTGACTTGTTGACTTTTTAAATGTTTGTGATTCAGGTTTATTTTATTAACCACAGATATGACGGGCAACAATTATGGCAGCTCCAGAGTATTCCTGGAGTCCATCAACTTGTGTGGCTTTCGTCTTTTATCTCCTTCTTCTTCCTCTACCCTTCCACTTTTAATCTTCTAGAGGTAGCGGCAGTTGACAAGCCCAAAATGCATCTTTGGGAAACCGGGATAATGAGAATCACAAGGCATCCACAGGTAAAAAGATTTTCATTTGGGTTACTTTTACACACGTAGGAAATTCGTTCTTTGAACTAAAAGGATTTCTGGAAATTGAGATAAATGCTTGTGTTGGTTTCGATGATCTAGGTACAAGTACAATGTACTCCATATTTAATTCGGACTATTGAATCCATTTCGTCAAATCACAATTAATTTTGAGGACTGGGACTCAATGTTCCATTTTACAAACTGCATGTGTTGCTTCATATCACCATGTGTATCTGTTCATCAGAGAAAATGCTATGGAACTTTAGATCAATGAAATGAAGTAAAATGTTATGTGGATTGTTCGTATAGTTGAAAAGAATGCTGTCGTAAAGTATTGTTTATTACCAGCACAACTATCTTAAATGCAATAATATGGACCCCAATAAATATGCTTGCAAATTCTAATGCAAATTAAGTGCTATTGAGAATGTAATGGTGTTATTTCTGTACATTTGTAACCTATTGCTTTCCCTTTTATAGCCTTATCTTGCTCCGCATCCCTCCAATGCTATGTTCTCTCTCTCTCTCTCTTCTGGATTCACTTAGCTAATACGGGTTCCATATCTATTCTTAGATGGTTGGGCAGGTTATTTGGTGCATCGCACACACAATTTGGATCGGAAACTCAGTGGCAGTGGCGGCTTCAATTGGCTTAATTGGACATCATCTATTTGGTGTTTGGAATGGTGACAGGAGGCTGGCCATTAGATATGGGGAAGATTTTGAGGTTGTGAAGAGGCGCACGAGTATCGTACCGTTTGCAGCCATTCTTGATGGACGGCAAAAGTTGCCCAAAGATTATTACAAGGAATTTATTCGTTTGCCATATTTAGCCATCACTGCAATGACTTTAGGTGCATATCTTGCACACCCACAAATGCAGGCAGGCAGTTACGGACTTCATTGGTAGGCAGCAGGAATTTTTTTTCTTTCTATTACTGGAGATAAACATATGACTTGAAATCTAAGCATGAGAAAATTGGATAAATTACATTGTCGGTTACAAAAGGTTTTGAGAGTTGGAGCAATTCATACCCCATTTAGAAAGCACTTATATATGCCCGTTTAGTTTGTTGATTCGAGTTTTTAATTCGAATTGATATGTGACTTTATGTGAGAATTTTTTATTATAGTAAAAAAATTAAATGTGACTGTTTTTAAGAATTTTTTACTGTAATAAAACTCAAATTAATAAAATGAATGAGACTATAAACTCGAATATTAAGAACTAGAGATCAAAGTATAAAAGTCGTATGTTTTTTGTTTTTTTTTTTTTGTTTTTTTTTTTTTTAAAAAAAAGAAAGAAAAACTAAAAGCGTACTCTATCCCGCAAAACATTATCGATCGAGAGGGATACTATGTTGACCTAAATTTTCAGGTCAGACAAGAATGATCCATAGACATGTATATACTTTACTAAACCACGGTTATCAGGTATGCTTTGAACCAAAGTCGCAATAGGAGTGTCATTGACTTCACACAGACGTTATCCCGTCTAGCCAAAATTGAAAAGATAGAAATGAATAAATAACCCCTAAACTAATAATGACTGAAGGGAAGGTAGTTCACCTGGTCATTAGAGTAATAGGTGCAAATGCTTCCAAATTTTTCAACATGTAATTACTTGCTACTTGATCGTTCAAATTTTAGAAATTAGGTCACCAAGCTCTAATTACTGGAAAGTTTGGTAAAAGCGCACGTGTGGTGCACATGTGTCAATGTTCAAGGTAACTAAAGATTTAGGTTAATAGCTCTGATAGTCCATCAGTGTTGAGCATAGTGACATTTTAGTCCTTAAGCATATTTAGTCCATGAATTTTCATTGTTTTACCGTTGTAGTTTTTGACAATAAAATTAATAAAGTCTGAAATTTCACAAAGATAAACATGCATCCATCGGGTGATAGTTTAAAATTTTATGAAAAGAGTTGCATTATATGTAAAATTTTCTCTTTGCTACTATTAAAACCTATAAAATAACTAAATTATTTTGGCATATTGTAACTATTTATGTAAAATGTTCTATTAGTATGCGATAATGGTGTGATTATCTAGGTTAAGTTTCAGAAATCGTTCATCAATTTTACTTTCAGGGACTAAAACTATTAAAAACAAAAGTTCAAAAACTAAATATGTGCCTCAATTAAAAGTTTAAGGACCAAAATGTTACCACGGTAAAAGTTAAAGGGACTAACAGCTAACTCTAGAGATTTAATAGAGATGTACAATTTAATAGTAAAATAAATGAAAAAATCCTACAAACACAGACCAAGACTAAGACTAAGGGAACTCACGATGGACACACACAGTGACCCTAAGTATCACTTTTCAACTAATTTCACCTCCAACTTATGCTAAAAAATTGGACCATTTGCGCCAATGACCTTAGTCAGTAATGAGGTGTTCCTTTCTGAAAGGGGCCACTTGCATTAATTAACTCTCATTTTCTTAAGATACACATGCACGCACGCACTCTCTAACCAAAAAAAAAAAATCAATTAAAAGTTTAAGGACCAAAATATCACTATGGTAAAAGTTAAAGAGACTAACAACTAACTTTAGAGATTTAGTAGAGATGTTCTATTTAGTAGTAAAATAAATGCAAAAATCCTACAAACACAGACCAAGACCAAAGGAACTCACGACGGACGCACACAATGACCCTAAGTATCACTTTTCAACTAATTTCACCTCCAACTTATGCTAAAAAATTGGACCATATGCGTCAATGACCTTAGTCAGTAATGAGGTGTTCCTTTCTGAAAGGAACCATTAGCATTAATTAACTCTCATTTTCTTAAGATACACACGCACGCACTCTGTAACAAAAAAAAAATCAATTAAAAGTTTAAGGACCAAAATATCACTATGGTAAAGTTAAAGAGATTAACAGCCAACCCTAGAGATTTAGTAGAGATGTACTATTTAGTAGTAAAATAAATGCAAAAATCCTACAAACGCAGACCAAGACCAAGGGAACTCACGACGGACGCACACAATGACCCTAAGTATCACTTTTCAACTAATTTCAGTCAATAACCTTAGTCAGTAATGAGGTGTTCCTTTCTGAAAAGAACCACTAACATTAATTAATTCTCATTTTTTAAGATACACACGCACGCACTCTCTAACAAAAAAAAAAAAAAATACAAATGCACGAGAAAAAAAAAATGAAAATGAAAAAGAAAACCAAAGTACAATTGGCTTATGTTACTTTTTATCAGGCAATATCATGAAACAATTTCTTAAAATGTAAGTTTAGGTTTATTAAAAGATTCTTAGCCATGCAATTGGCTTTTATTTTGGTAGGCTGGCCTAACAAGTAAAATGGTAGACCAAATGCGCGTGTTGTGAACTTGTGATGGGAGAAACATCCCCATAATCGAACACAAGTAAAGGAATCTGAAAAAAATAAAAATAAAAAAAATAAAGTGACAGATTTCTCAATGTGATTCTGAAAGATAAGCTAGAGGTGAAATAGTTGACACTGATAATATACAAAATGCAGATGTTTTCATACTATTTTGACTTAATTTGGTATTACTGTAAATTTTGAAAAAAATATTTTTAATTGTACTGTTATTAAAAGTAGTTGTTATAAAAAATAACTGAGTGTTTGATAAACTATAAATATAGTATATGTCCAGGTTTCAAAATTAATATAATAACGTTTAGTAAATTATGAAATTGAATTACTATAAATAATTAAAAATTACGACTATATTATATTATACTATAATATAATATATATACTTACAATATAATATATATTTATTATTATATTTAATATAATAAAAAAACTATAATTATGATATAGAATATAATAATATTATTTAAATAATAACTAAATTAATTAAAAATTACGATTATATTATAATATAATATATAATCATTATTATATATAACCATAACGAGACTATAATAGATAATATTAGAATTATAAAATTATGTTAATATTTAATTATATTAATTATTATATTATTATTAATATAATAAATATAATTATATCAATACAATATAATATATAATATTATTATCAAATAATAATTATAATATCATGTTATTAAAATAATTATAATATTATTATAATATCATAATATATGATTATATAATAATATTAGAGTTATTAATATAATTATAATATTAATTGTTATAATATTATTATTATATTATATTATATTATTGTATTATTATATTATTTTATATCATATCATATTACGAGTTTAAATTAAGAATGCAAATTTTAAATTTTATTAAGAGTATTATAAGTATTATGAAAATTTCATTAATTGTACTATACTGATTCTTGCATAATAAAATAAAGTTACTTTTAAGCTGTTTCTGATTTTAATTGTAAATTCTTTAAAAAATTTTCAAAAAATACTTTTGAGAAGATTTACTAAATATTAAAATCAACTTTTATTACATGTAAAGCTAATTTTGAAAGCGAAAAATAATACCAAACTCAGCCTCTGTCTTTGAGGTTTTTCAGTTGTCTGAATGATCAGACTGCTGACAGTCATTAGTTAATGCCAACACTAAAAACTAAGTAGAAAAATCACTATAACCCAATTTTCCTTCACCAAAATCCAACACAAAGACATGCTATGGGATTGTTTTTACCGCAGGGGAAGCAATTGCAAGGGACCTAAAAAAAATAAAAAAAAAAATAAAAATCAGGAATCTAATAAAGCAAATATAACGCGATGCCACTGATTTTAAATGAATAGGTGTCATCCAATCAACTACATGGTGCAAATATATGTTGAGACAGAGACCATAGAAGTAATCACACTAGCAATGCTAAAAGCAAAAGCAAAACTGTATTCCTCATTATATGTAGCAAACGAGTAGTATCATATATTGAAATTTTTTTTTTTTCCTATTGTCATCTGAATCAGAATGCTACTACATAACAACAATTATCACGACCAGGTGAGGACCCAAAATCCAGAAGAATAAGTCACCAAAATGACCAACCAGGAAAGGATTCTATTGATAGAAGCTTCCACAAAAGACAGAAGTGCCTTTCTTGCTAGCATTATTGGGATCAACATTTCTAGATTGAATGCAAAGATGCCTATTATCATCCTCGAAGTCTTCACCTTTTCCGTAGAGGACGCTGGAAGTGGAACAAAAGAACAAAAAGAATAGTTAATTATAGAACAATATACAGACTAATGCTAGAAGATAAACAAACCAACTTTCAAAACCCCTCGCCTAAATTATTAACATACTCTTTGTCCTTGATCAGGTGCTTGTTGCCATCTGTTAGAAATAGAGTTAGACACTCTCTCCGGATTCGGAATCAGATCTGGACTGCCATGCTTATAAAACGCCTGCAGGGCCCGACCAACAAATGGGCGTACTATATTCACTTCCATAGCAGATAAATTATTAATCTGCAATTACATAAGGAGCTTAAGGATAAAAAGATCAGAGATGGGATATGAAAGAAAAATAGGGGATAAATGCACAAGTAGAATTTCAAAAAAACCATATTGCTTTCTTTTCCTCACAAACAACCACAGGCATGCCTAATGCACACATACCAAAACTACACAAGCAATAACAATATTAAGAATTAGTACATTCATGTACACACAAGACAAAGAAGTATCAAATATGCATGCCAAATCCATAGCCTCAAACTATTCAGACATCACACGCTAATTTGCACAACCACCTGATCGGCGCCGCATATAAATACTTTACAGTGTTTTCCCATAAATGGATTTACTATTCACATGAATTTTCATTAATATTTCATCCGCATTCCATTGCTTATCTTTATATTGTCAGTTATTCTATACACTGTCCCAGCAATACAGTCTGACAATAGTCGGATTGCAGGTTAAAGCACGCCCTAATTTCCCATTAGTTTGGGTTGTCTACTAACCACTTAACTTCAGACTTGAAAAGGCACACGAAATAGAAAAACTCGTCGATCCAAAAAGAACGGATTCTACTTTACTCATTTACAATGGACAAATTAGAACAACTTTCAAAGATAGAAGATCAACCTCAGCAATCAGTCTAAATAAATTCGTTAATGAAGAGAAGTACATACCCTCACAGCAGATGAGCGAGCATCCTCAAATGATTCCAAGCTAGTCTCGACTTTATGAAATCTTACATCTCTGATGTCCTCAATCAGAGATCTCACCTAGAGGAATTATTTATTTATTTATTTATAAAGTCAGAAAAATTTTAAAGGGAAACAAAATGAGAAATGGTAAAAGAAAAGATTAAAGAAAAGTACTCACCATGTATATATCAGAAATGTCATCGCGTGCACTATCACAAACAAAAGTAAAGCCGAAACCATTATATTTCAAAGTGTGATAAACTAAGCGCCATCATTAATTAATTTAATTCAAATACTTACTGATCAAAAAGAAGCCTTGAGATTTCCACATAATGGAAAGGCAGGACTTGAAACGCTTCTTGAGATTCACGCTCTGATTCCAAAATCCGAGTCAAGCTTTCTGTTCAACATTTCCAACGAACACAACAGACATCATACAAAACTGAAAACAGCATTGGATTAAGATTTGATTTGTGGGGACTTCAAGAAAACAGGTCAGTCCAAAAAAAAAAAAAAAAAAAAAAAAAAAAAACAATGGTTGGGTAGGAGTGGACGCAATCATTCCTCCCAAAGGTTAAAACTAATAGGAGAAGCGCAATTAGACCCCTTAAATACCATCCAAGCTTAGACATAAAACCGACCCAAGTTCAAATATGCTCTTGACCTGCATCAGTTGCTCAACAAAGCAAAAACTCACTCACCAATGGACATCCACGAAGGAGGTCGAATTGCGCATTTCCCTCTCTTCTTCAAAGCAATGGCCAGCCACATTGGTACCTGGGTAACCATTTGAGGGAAAAATGGACCGTAATCCCCCTACAAGAATGCACAGTTGTTACCAAATTATCGTAAGGTAATGAGTTAAACGGCATAATTGCATCAAACGAGACACAAATCAAGAGCAAAAAAGTCCCTCAAATACTTTTTTTTTTTTTTTTTTGTGTGTAAAAATCAAGAGCAAACTTGGGGTTAAAAAGAATGGAAAAACATACACAGATTAAATTGAGAGGTTCCATCTTCATATTGGGCACAATCTCGATAATTTCGTCCTCGGCCATGAACTCAACCTTAGCATTTTCAAAATTTCAAAAACAATTCAACAAAGACGACATCAAAAACCATAATCCCAACCAAAATATGTAGAGAGAGAGAGAGAGAGAGAGAGAGAGAGAGAGACCTCTTGGGCAGAAAAGTGAGAAGGATGAGGATCCGATTGACCCGCCATTACACTCAGAAATGTTTAAAGTTTAAACCTAATTCAGACAACAATTTTACGGAAAAAAAAGTACATTAAATTCGCTAACCTTAAAGAACGCATAACCCTAATTTCACAATGAATTTTCACATACAAATCAATTAAATTTAGGAAAAAAAAAAAAAAAAAACATATACAAGGAAAACTTACGGGGTAATAGAATCAAGTTCTTTCTTTCTTTCTTATAAAATATTATTAACAGAACAATTAACAAATTTCAATTTCAATTTCAAACCATTGGCGTAGTGTACACACGCACTTATATAATCCGGTGATATTGGAGGGAAAAAAACGAAGAACTAGAAGCGGCAAAAGAAAGAGTGGGAAAATTACGCCCGCTTCCATTTTGGGTAAATTGCGCGTTTCATCCCCAAAATATATACAAAGTTGCAATTTGATCCGTAACCCTTTTTTCTTGACATGAAGCTCCTTACACTCTTATGCTATGTTTGGTAGAGGTGAAAATTGGGAGGAAAGAAAATAGTGGTGGGATTTTTAAACGGATAACATATTTTTTCTTGACATGAAGCTTCTTAAACTCTTATGCTATGTTTGGAAGAGGTGAAAAGTGAGAGGAAAGAAAATGGTGGAGAGATTTTTAAAGAGAAATAAAATTCTTGGTTATTTGGTAGGGAGAGAAATTAAATAGAAAACAGGACATGTTTTTATCCCTCCAAAAGTGAAGAGATTTTTGAATGCAAAACTTGTTGTGTCATGTCTAGTTAAATTACTTTTTCTTTTTTTTTAAAAAAAAATATAATGTCAAATAATTGATAAGATGGTCATTTAATTGAACACTCATTTTTTTTTCTCCTACCATTCCAAACAAAACATTAATAAAAAGTGAAAATGAACAAATTGAGATCAACCCACGGTTGTCTAATTTTAAACTCCTTTTCATCACCCAAAAGATTAAAGTACCCTAAATAAATTAAGAATATTTTTTTCAAATTTCTTTTTAAAAAAACTTGTGATAGATTTTGTAAATAGTCTTAGAAGATTGTCTCCGGTAAGTCTTATTATCGGTAAGACCAATTTTCTGATTGTTGAATCTAATTAAAATTAAACGAGATTAAAAAAATATGCAAAATATATATTTTCTAATACATATATGACGGTTAAAAACGGTTGAAAAAATTTACTAATAATTTTATTTTTTTAACTGGAAACACTCCCTAATTTTATAACAAGATATGCAAACAGAGAGAGTAAATATATCCGAGCATATTAGGGAATGGACATATTGGAGACGCACTAAACTAGATTTTTCGGCGTCTCACCAGTCTCAGCGAACTCAGACTACTACCACAAAGAGATTCTTCCTAGAATGGCATAGTTATAATTTGCAAAGGTCCGGATCAAATACAGATTGGAGATTACAAATATGAGAGTTGAAAAAAAATAAAGAAAGCTTAATTAATTTCTTTATTTTTGTGTCATTTTTAATTATTTAACTTAATCTTAAAGTATATGAGTCTGAATTATTACGCCTTATTCTTAATTAATACATTTTTTACTAATATTTATTTAACTAAAAAGAAAATTAATTAAGAATAAGGGCTACTCATGCACTCTAAAGGCTTTGTCTCTTTTTTCCTTTTCAAAATGTTGTATCGTAAAACCCACTAAATACATTTTTTTTATTTTTTATTTTTGACACAAAAATAAAAGATAAGAAAAAATGTGTATTTAGTAGGTGCGTTAGTGGTTTTTAATATATTGAGCTCTAAATTCAAGTATCAGGGATAATAATATATAATAATAAGGAAAAAAAAGGAAAAGGCATGAGGAAGGAATATATAATTAAAATAAAAAAATAAGAGCCATAAAAAGTAAATAAGATGAGAAATAAGAAGTGCTCAAAATCAGGTTCTACTATAAAGTGCGAACTAGTTAGGTCTCGTTTATTTCGTTAATTTGAGTTTTGCTATAGTAAAAACTCTTACAAACAACACATTTAACTTTTTTGCTACAGTAAAAAGCTCTCACATAAAATTATATCTCAATTCGAATTAAAAACTCGAATCAACAAACTAAACGGATACATTTGTTACACGTCATGGCCAGCCTCCCTTTTTTATAAACAAAAAAAAAAAAAAAAAAAAAAAAACTCTAAAGAGAGAAGTAACTAATATCAACTTTTATTATTAATTAATATGGAGTTTCTTAATATCACATCAGATTTAAAAAAAATACAAAATTAATAAATTCTGATACATATTTAATGACTAAAAATTAAAAGACTATTGATAATTTGTTTTTACCGAGACTATCAAAGAAAGTCCCTAATTAAATATTACACGAAATTATGATTTATAAAAACAACATTACACAATATATATATATATATATATATATATATATATCGGTTCTCGATACATCCATAAAACCGATGAATCACGTTTTCTTCTCAAGTGCCCTTAAGGCTTTCAATTAGCATCTTTGAAGAAGAAACCGTCCCAAGCACCCCAAGAAGAGCCCCAAATACAATCAAAACCATGTTCACAGCCAAAACAGGCCTCGAAATCTCCGCCCAACAAATCTTTGTGTAAAGAGCACAAGGGAAAATTATGCATACCCCCACGCTCAAGAGAGACCCAGTGAGGCCCAAAACGTGTTCAAAGTATGGAACTAAGAGGGCAAGAGCAAGAATGAGCAAAAGGAGAAAAGACCCCACAAGACCCCTCAAGATGGTCTTTGTTTTGGGACTTATTTTGGAGGGAAAGTAGTTGTGTTCAAGTTGAAGGGCCAAGGGCGCAAACTCCAAGGCGTATTTGGTCATCGGTGTGAGGACTGTGGCCCACAAGGCAATTTTCGTGGCGATGAAGTGTGGGGGCATGCTAAGGGTGATTTGCGGGTTCACTAGGGGGCCGAAGAGTTTGGCTCCCATGAATGCTAGGATTGTGTAGAGTGTGGTCACTAGAGTGAAGCTCACTATGGTCACCTGCAGGATGCCAAAAAAAAAACAGAGAGAAAATTTGTGAGTTTGTAAAGAAAAATTACCATACACGCGTTAGAAACAAGCAATGTTAGGAAGCATTCCAACACCGCATGCGTATTTGAGGTCCGTTTAATTCGTTGATTTAAGTTTTTAATTCAAGTTGAGATGTGACTTTATGTGAGAACTTTTTACTATTGTAAAAAAGTTAAATGTGACTGTTTCTGAGAGCTTTTTATTATAACAAAACTCGAATTCTAAATTCAAATTGGTAAAATGAACGGGCCTTTTGAACTGTTTTTTAAAACGGTTTTCACGTATTTTGAGAAGTAAAAAATGAAAATGAAAACAAAATGATGTTTGTTTAGCAAATGTTTTGAAAATAAAAATAAAAACGAAAACAATGATAATGGTTTTTCTGAAGGAATTAAAAAACAGTTAGAAAATTGTTTTTACTTTTCTGTTTTCATTTTTTTAGTATTTATCAATAATATTATAATATATTAATTAATAAACACGATTTCACTTTTTTATTATACTAAAAATAATCTCTTAAAAAATAACCAAACGCAATTTCAGAATCGGTCTCAAAATGATTCTCAAAATAATATCATTTTTACTTTTTATTAAAAATAAAATTATTTTGAAACCAATTCTAAACGCACCTCATATGTTATTAAGAAAGTGAGTCCAATAGAACTCGATTCATATATAGAGAACATTTTCTATAATTAATTGTAGTACTCAGCAATGCCGATGGTCTGATCAAAATTCGACAATTCAAAACATTTATAGTTAATTAATTAACAATGTTTAGTACTTTTGTTTGATTTATGATCGATATATTGCATAATGCTAGTTAAGCACTTTAATATATTTCCCAAAAGATATTAGACTTGACGTACATTATAGAGAATATACTCTTGAGTAGTTGTCATACTCACACAATCCTATGTATAATGAAGCATAATTCTTTTATGCACTTGATGGAAGTGTGTCACATCTGACAATAAACGAAATTGTGCTACTTTATTGTGTTAAGAATTTAGGATGTACTATACAATTGAATTTTTAATACTAATAACATAATGAAACAATCTTGAGATTTGTTTAGTATATGGGTTTAAATTAATGTTCTTGATTATGACTTTTGAAATTTAAATTTTTTATGAGAAAAACCATTGTAACTGAACTAAAACTATGTGTTTGCAATATAGCAGACCTCATATACCGAACATATACTGGTTATTGAAAAGAAAGTTGTGAGCTTTTTAGCTGAATAAAGTTTCAACAATGCTCAGAATATTGCTCATTTTCATCAACCAATAGCTAAAACTGAATTACATGCACATAGCTTCTTAAAAATATATGCCATATATACAAGCTATGTAACATGGTATTGATCTTAGTAAAACTTTGGAAAGAAAATTATGTCTGGAAAGTGAGAAATTATATGTGTGTGTGTGTGTAGATGTGTGTATGTACATACCTTTTTGAACTTGGATGGATCTTTCATGGCAACATATAGATTGGGGAAAACAATATGCCCAGCATAGCTAAAGATATAAAGCCCAGAAATTGCAGGAATCTTATGAAGCTGGAGAACTGGGATCTTGTGGTTAGCTTTCACACCTCCAAACATGGCTGTGCATGCCACAGATGAAAAAATAACTGCTGACATGAGAATGCCACCAAAAGAAAGGAAAGATATGGAAGAGAGATTTTTCAGCCAAAGGCTTGGCACAGCTACCAAGACAGCCAAAATAGTTAGAAGCTGAGATGTTGTTAACTTTGCCCATGGAAGGTTAAGCTTAACCCCAGAGAAGGCACTGATTATGTTATCATGCAATGAGATTGTGTAGGACACAAGAGTCATGAAAATCTCCAAGTAAATAAATGTTGCCAATATGATTTTTCCTTTGTTTCCAAATGCTTGATGTCCAATATCTGTGTAGCTTTTGGAATTGGCATTTTTGTCAAGACATTTTCCTAGTAGAAGGGTTGAATATGTACAAATTATACCAAGTCCTATGAGCAGGAACACAGAAGACCATCCTCCATTTTCTAGGGCATATGGTGTTGATAACTGCCCTAGTCCTGTAAAGGGAAAAAAAAAAAAAAAAAAAAAAAAAAAAAAAAAAAAAAAAAAAAAAAGAGAGAGAGAGAGAGAGAGAATATTTTAGTGCTGAATACATGGTAATTATGTTATGTCATTCAATCTTGTGAAATCGAAACAAAAGGAATGAGAATGAAAGATAATTGTGGTTAAACAAGCTTGTTTTACTTTATCGGTAGCGATGTATTAATTTGAATGTCAGATTTGTACAATTAAGTTTTGTTGGTTTTTCATGCTTTTTAGTTATAACATGATTTTGACCAAACCTAATATTCAGAAATATGCATTACACTAAAGCAAAAGGCTCCAAATAAGATTACAATAAAGAAAAACAAAAATCTCACCGATAAGCATCCCGATCATGTTGATGACGGCGTGAGCAAAAGAGCTGTTAGCCTGATGATCTCCATCGTGGTGATGACCAACATCTGTGACGCTTTTCAAGTGCTGATGATCGGCACTTTGGTCACACTTGCACACCTGATTTTGCTCTACACAAACGTCGCACCTTGCCCATGACATTTGCTTTGCAGCCAATTCCGTGCCATGCACTGACTCGCTTACGACTTGGTTTTGGTGGGCAAGACAGTTGGAACATTGTGATTTCCCAAAGAATTTCAATATTTTGCTCCACATCTTTGGGTTCCTTTTTTTTTTTTTTTTTTTTTTCCAAAAGCCTAGGAGAAGTGAATATTGATGTCTAATTCCTTTGTACTAAGCTTGTTGAAAAATCATGAATGGTTTTTGGGTACATTTATAGGTGACGAAATTGATACTGTATGTCATGTGTTTTGTAACCATGCCACTGTGAGAATCTAAAGATACTTTGTAGCTAGCATCGCAAGAGTGGAAAGAAAGTCGAATATTCTTTACATATATGGATGAGGACAGATTATATGGTACACGTATTATTCACTAACCATATACCATTTATGAGAATCTGATTAATTCCCTCACCTGGTGGATGCATTTTGGGATATATATATATATATATATATATGTGTGTGTGTGTGTGTGTGTGTGTGTGTGTGTGTGTGTGTGTGTGTGTGTGTGTGTGTTAACAGAGGACCGGAAAATATATATATATATATATATATATATATATATATTGATATAGGTCTATTATTAGTTTGAAGTTGCTATTAAATTTGACAAATTGGATGTACAAGTTGCTAAATTGATAGAATGAATTAAAGTATAGCTAGGCCTTCTCTCATGCAAAATGAATCACACACAATCCAACATTAATAGTTGCAGAAGCTTGTTTTGGGTGAAAGAAACAGATGAGTAGCTGCAAACCATAAATTGTAACGTTATAAGTCGGTCTAGTGCTGAAACTTTAGACGGACTACTTGCAACCACCGAAAATTTTGAATTTTTACCCGATGATTGAGCCCGCGCCAAGCCCGAATTTTCAGGCTGCCTGACCCGACCCGAGAAAGACAGTGGACGGGCTGCGGGTAGGTTTTGGCTGCCCGAGCCCAGTTGGGCAGCCCGAGATTGCCCGAGTTGTCATAAATTTTTTAAAATATTTTTTATATATTTATATATTATTATATATATATTATATATAATTTTGTTTATTAATTGTATATGGTATGTATATAAATGATTTTTAAGTTATTTATTGTAAAAATTATACAAAAATTATAAAGGAGATTGCAATTTGAAATTTAAAATGAACACGAAGTATATAAAAAATTATTTATTTATTAATTTTTAAATTTGTAATTCATGATTGTTTCGTTAAAAACCTTACCAAGAAAAATTCAATTGGGATAAAAACTTGGTAAGGAAAAAATAGTGCAATCAGTCTAGGACGAATTACAAATTTGACAAACTTACAAAGTCTACAAGATTACAATAACACTGTACAAAGTAAATAAATATTTACAAATTATAATAATTTAATTTAATTTGAAGCTGAAGGATCGTCTTCAAAATTAAAAGTTAATCTATTAAATTCATCGATCTATTCTTGACTTGCCGGCGAAATTGTGTCGTGTAAGCGTTGGTCGGAACGATTCCAATCCTTAATGCACACCAAAGCTTCAACAATGTCCTGTTGCGATGCGTTTCTACGTTCCTCAAGTATTCGACCGGTCGTACTGAAAACTCGTTCGAATGAAACAATGGAGACTGTGATCAAAAAAATATCCATTGTCAGTCGAGTTAGGATCGGCCAAGTTAATGCTCGTGCCTTCCACCACTGAACCAAATCAAACATTTCACTATTGTCGACTACTAGACCCTCACTCAGGTACGCCATTAATTCGTTGAAGCCGCCACTGTTGCCGCCACTTCTTGATGAAGATCCACTCCTAGATTCTTCTTGACCTTGAGTCGTCATTGTCGTCGTCGTCTTCTTCTTCTTCTTCAACTAAAAAACATTCAACAATGAATGCGGATTGTCGTCTCGTTGTTGCAGTTGTTCTACACGAGATGTGTTTCTAAACCTACTTTCATAAGAGCTATAGAGAGATTATATTTTTCCTTTATAATAGGAAATTGATCAGAACAGTCGATATCTAAAAAGACACCTAAGTTTTCTAATCCACTTTCTAAACCATCTAATTTTAATCTAGGATAAAAAATAATACCAAAACCATACAACATTGCTAATTTAGCCCAATATTTTTTAAACTTCTTTTCCATAGAAGCGATAAGAACTCTTAAAATCTCGTGTGTCCTAAATTTCCTAAATAAAATATTCATTCTTAAAAGTTCTCCTAACGCTAATGGTGACGTTGGGTAATATGTTCTACTAAGCTTTAAAGTAACTTCGTGAAATCTATCTAAAAAGTTATACAAAAGTTTGACAATTTGCCAATCAGTTTGGTCTATAAATCCTTGTCCTAATTTTGCACTAACATAGTTTGTTATAGCATCTTTATAGGGGATGCATTGTTCAAGCATTATATAAGTGGAGTTCCATCTTACAGGCATATCTAAGGCTAATACTCTATGATTTTGATTACTAGCCGTTTTTTTTTTTTTGGGTTTTCCGGAAAAATTCGGGTAATAATTTAGGCTTCAGGTTACGGTAGAAAATTCAAAAAAAAAAAACCGGCGGCCAACGGTCACAGCTCCCCCACCGGCGGCGGGCTGCAGGGAGGGGTGTTTTTCTCGGGCTACCTAAGCCCGAACCCAGGATATTAGGGTGGACGGGTGGCATTAGGTGCCTGCTCGCCGAGCCTGAAAATTTTCATACTTCGGGCACCCCGAAGTTCCACCACTAAGTCAGTCCATAAAAGTATCTTTTCAAGAGTGCACATTAATATTAAAGTTCTATACATAATTATTGTGGTAAGGTATTAAGAAAATCAACATAATATTAAACCGTCAAATCACATAAAAAATTTATTATAAGATTTGTGATTAAAGAAAATAACAAAACTTAACTAAAATTTTAACATCATAACCATGCCTTCAGAAAGTAGGTTTTTTTTTTTTTTTCCTTACCCAATCAAATAATTCTCCAAATTCGCTTGATTTTTTGAAATATATACCGCCAATATGCAATGTTTACTATAAAAGTCTCACAGTAAAAATCAAACCTTAGTAACTCTCACATTTATTAGTTCATTAACCTTGGTAAACATATTGTTATATTCACTGTAGAGTGCAAAATCTACAATTGAATTTATACAAAGCCAATGACCGAATCTGGACTAAATAGAAGGTTAGCATCGCGTAACAAATAATAAATGCACGAAAAAGTAAATAAGAGACAGAGACACAAGAAATTTATAGTGGTTCTCTTGATAGTTCAGGCTACATCTACTGTAATTAATCCCTTATTTATAGGCTTGGTGGCTGAATCTCTATAGGATAAGATCTTTTGTTTGAATTCTGATAGGAGATATCCTGTAGATAAGCCTAAAGTTTGAATATTTGAATTAAGATTGAGATAATCCCTTTTTTAGAGGAGAGATCCTTGTTTAAATGAGATTTTTTGAGATTTAGAGATATAATCTCATGCATAATCTGATCCTTATCTGGTAACTTGGATGCCAAGTCACCCAGGCAATTCAGGTAGCTCACCGGATGAGCTGTCAGTCAGTCGAGTTGCGACCCACGAGCTATCCGAAGGAGTCGTTCTTCTAGGTCATTTCTTGATATGAGAAGTCATGGACTCGATAAATGGCTTGTCGTCCGCTAGAGACAAGTCTGAAGACCTGTTGGGCCGGCGAGTTGTCAGAAGCTCCCAGTTGACTCTATAGGCCAATTCTATGATAAACTCTCATTCTCTGAGAAACACAGTGACAGTGTATGGTGAGAAATGGGGTACGAAATTTGATCTCAAAATTCACCATTGTATTATTTTTTATTCATGATGTGTCTAGCTCGTAAAATAGTCATTTGTTCAAATATTTGTCAAGTTAGATTGATACATTAATTAGTTTGAATGAAGCTCCTACTGCCATGCATTTGAAAATCTGGACCGATGCATGCATTTATCTGCGACTAAAGAAGATTAACTTTTCTCTCTTTCTTTCTTTGTGTGTGCTTTTCTTTTTCCTTTTTGAAATTTCTACTAACAAGGAAAGTACTGCAGGTTGAAAAGCTGGCGCATCGAAAGATCAATCTCAAATATACTCCAAATACCTATACCCTGTTTGTTTCTATTTAAAATTATGAACCAAATAGACCTTCACAAACTACTCTACTATTTATTACGGACTATACAGGATCTCCTATTTTAGTGACATAAAATCAATAAATCATATAGATGTAGCTCTAGATTTGATATATCTCTTCCATTATTTTTCCCTTCAATTTAACTTCTACAAAGTAATTAAAAGGCTGAGAGTTGTAAATTAGTATCTGAATTATTTGTTTTTGAATAACATCCAACGCTAACAAAAAACGTAGTACTGGTACTGTCGTGGTATGGCCAAGAACATAATAATATTGCTACGTGGGTTGGTTCCATTTGAGAGGCATAAATAATATAATACATGGCTGCCGAAGAAAGAAAGGTAACTTGTAGCCAGAATTTCTCATGACGACATGTTTATTCGGTTGGTTTGCTCTATATATTCTTTTCGGATCTCTATACATGCATTGAAAACTTTAGCGTATAAAAACGATGCCAAATGAACCGTATCAAATCTATATGGGTCTGCTGCAGCCAAAAACGTGACTGGTTAATCAAAATATATGTTGTGATATATATATGTGTGTACATGCAAATGTCTATATATATATATATATATATATATATATATATATATATATATGAAATACACGAATCTTAGGCAACTTTTAGGCCATAGACATTCCCCTCCTATTATGTGGGAAATGAAACACGATTCCTCTGACCTTTTCGACATGATCGTCATCATGCCAGATCCCACAACAAATTAGTACCTAAGCTATATCTTTCCCCCCCTAAAGGAGAAGATATGTTCTCACTAATAAGTCCTAATTATAAGCTTTAATGAAAATGAAATCGAGTTTCTCTCTAAAGCTATATCTTTCCCCCTAAGGGTTCGAATTCTTAAGATATGTTCCCCCCTTTTCCTTTTCTTAGGAAAAAAAAAAATCATTGGTGTCATCTCTTCCCCCATGGTATTTTTAAATGAACTTTGAAAATGTGTTTAGATTTAGAATGAGATATTCTGAGCAATGCTAAATAAGATTTCAAACGCTATTTGGAATGTATTCTAGACAGTTGCTTTTTGCATGATATAGCCTATAATGATTGAGGTATGGACATCATATCTTTAGGGGCAGGTCTCGAAACTCATACGGCCCTTCCATAGCATGTGTGGTGATATCATGGCTTACAATGTGAGTATATTTATTTTTCTTACTATATGTATGTTGGGAATGGTATCCTAGAAGCATGAAATATAATAGGACATTTATTATTTATTTAATAAAAGAGTTTATTTATTATTTTATGTGCATATATTTATGAATATTTTATGAATATCAATGAAAATTCCATGATTATTTATGTAACCTTAAACATTGTATATAAGTGTTATATACGAGAGGATAATGTTTAAGGATAATAATCAAAATGCAATGTTCATAATGAATTTAATTAAAGTTCGGAATCTTTAATTAAAACATTATTTATACATGTCATTCCCATTTAGAATGGAACGGTGTTATCCGCACCGTTAATATGGCGAGATATTGAATGAGTGTATTTCGCATAATGAGATTATGTGGAATAAGGACACAGACACAATATGAATTTCTAATAATTTCCGTTAAGTATAGAAATTCTAATTGAGTCTATCGATGGTCATATATAAAATGATCTTAATCCTGAGTTCTTAACAGACTCCTATTTATGGATTTGTGTCTTTTGATTTACTCGGTACGGATTCTGAAACCTTGAATCCTATTCCTTGTATTTTGGAGACATGATGAAGTAGGTAGCTGGGAATGTTATTATACAAGATGGAATCCATTCCTTCTTGAGACTTGGACCAGTAGGAGCTCCGATTCATGAATGTATTTTATGAATCACTGTCCATTAGAGAATCAATGGTACTCAAGGATAAAGATATAATTAGAAAGGTTAACGGATTCTACCTGGCTCTAATTATGAATTATTTATGGAGGATTGATCTATATGCAATGACTATATCAAATGGACACTTCGCAGTTTAGAAGTAATTTATATCTATAATTTCGAGAGTGCAATTCCAAGTTTATAGTGGAGTAACTATTGGAATTAATAGAATTAATTAATTAATTAAAGTGTTTAATTGATTATTAATTCTATTGGAGCTCCGGATTATAGGTCCATTAGTCCCCGCATCGTCCTAGTAATTCTACCGCACCACGAGGACAAAATGGGAATTTTAGAATTACGGAATTCTAAAATTAAACACTCGAAATAATTAATTGAGAATTAATTATTATTTAAATAATGTGATTATTTAAATTTGAATTTGAACACATCTAGATTTATCCATTTAAACTTATTTGATAAGTTGTTCAATTTAGAATTCAAATTAATTTAAGTTTGACTTAAATTCGAATTTGAATCAGAATTAAAATTGGACTACTGGATAAAGGATAAAATATCTTCCTTCCTTATCTATAATAGGCGCCACACATAGGGATAAACCCTACTAGTGTGGCCGGCCACCTTAAGGATAAAGGGAAGGGATTTTTTGTTCTAAATTCAAATAGGAGATAATTAACAAGCTTTATCTTAGAGATAGAGATTGAATTCCTTTTAGAAGTTTGACTTCTACTCTCTAAATACGATTTTTTGAGACAATTTTCGGAATGGTTTTTTGCCCTAATTTTAGAGGTGGCCGAAATTTCTCTATAGAAATTTTGAAACAATTTTTTCAACCCTAAATGTTAAGGCTGGCCGAATTTCTCAAGTAGAGAGGAAGGAAAAATTTTTCTCCAAAAAATTCCACATCGTGCATGCGTTGGTGTTTGTGGAAATTTGAGTGTTTATTGTAACCCGTTTTGTCTCATGTGTGACCACACACACGTCTTCGTGGATTCTAGGAATTGACGTGGAAGACAATGGTTTTCTAAACACAAAGCTTTGGAGCAAGGATTGTTCGAGGTCAAAGAACTCAAGTTATCAACCGAGTCGGCCTCCAGGTATTTTTCCGAATTGAGTTCTTAATAAATGAATTAATGAGATTAATTTATTCGTGCATAAATTAATATAATCTATAGAGTATCTCAAAGGTTTTATGAAAATTTTTGTTATACACGATCCGCCTTTCCACTGCACTTCCGCCGCCGAATTCGATTCGGCAACCAACAATGTATACACACATGTTTATGTGTAAATCTCGCTTTACTGAAGTATTGTTTTTTGTTTTGCCAAATTTTATCATATTGGGCCTTCTGCTCATTTTTCTCTATTTTTAATGTTTTAACCCCTCTCAAGCAGTGCTAAGAGTAGTGCCGAGTAGGTGGTGTAGTCGGAGATGCTAGAGCATGTTGTTTCAAGTGCGGAGCTACTACTATCTTATTTAGTTGTATTTCTTGTCAAGGCATGTATTATCTGAACTTTCTGGACTTCTGGGCCATACTTTCTAAACTCTTAAACTATGGTTGATGTCTGTTTTATTTTATTTTCTCTTCAATTCATGTATGCTAACTTGATGGGTTTTCTGTGAAAATCTTGACATGATGCTAGAGGCTGTTTCATTTGAGATTTATCTATTTTGTCATGAAAAGGTGAAGACCCTATTTTCTTCTAAAAAGCTACTTTGTGAAAATTTTGAAAATTATAAAATGAGTAGACTTAGAATTTATTTTCTGTTCAAGGGTAAAATGTTCTTTTATCTTACTCTTCTCAAATTAAATCACTTTAAAATGGTGGGGCTTGTTTAGAAAATTTTAAAGTATTTTTTCTTGGATTACTTTTGGTTTGTTTTAAGTGTTAAACATTTTCTCTTAAACTCAGATTATTTTCTAAATAATCCCTCCACGTCACTAATCCCAATTTTGGGGCCTAACAGATTTTGGTATCAAAACCCTTGGTTGTTGAACCTTGAGATTTATGCATACATTAAAGTCATCAGAAAATCACTAAACAGTCTAGTTTTCCTTTCTAGTTGAATGCCTCCTTTCAAAGGATGGCCAGTTTTGCTCAGAATGAACTATCCGTAGAGGAAAGGAAGTAAGGGTACTTCCGTGAATTTAGACGTGCATCAATTCAAGCGTTTGATAGTGAGGGCGGACTGCAAGATGTTGAATATTGGTTTGAGCCAATACTGAAAAACATGAACATTATGGGAGTGCCAACTGAGTATCGTGTAGAGTTTGTTGCATATAAGATTGAGGGCCAGGCACTTGGTGGAAGCAAATTAGGAGAATGCACAATGTTGAGACAATGACATGAGATCAGTTTGAGAAACTCTTCTATGAATGATATTATCCTTAGGATTATCATGATGAGAAGGCCATAGAATTCATAAGTCTGCAGCAAGGAGATATGACTATGAAAGAATATCAGGCCAAGTTCAGTGAGTTGGCTCGATTCATCCCGTCATTGGTGGAGCTTGAGCATTTGAAATGTCTTAAGTTTCAAAGAAGCCTTAAGAATTAAAGTCAAAGGTCAATGATATCTTTAAGACTTTGGGTCAACGATGATCTAGTAGCAACTACAATGTGCATAGAGCAGGATAATGTGGCACACCGCGAAAGTAAGAAGGATACCAGAAGGACTTCAGGGGGCCCACAATGAAACAATAGGAAGAATCATAACTGAGGGCAGAACAGTGGAGGCACAGCTAGTGGGTGTAGCAGCTCTTCTGGACGTGGCAAAAATGGATCCTACAACTTTAAGTGCTACCACTATGGACAACTTAATCACATAAAGAGGAATTGTCTTATGAAGAACCCGCAACAATCTCAGCAGACTCAGAAGAATGCTACCTTCGATCAGAACCAATTCCAACAGTTTGTACTGCCTTTCTAGTCCCAGATGCCCACTGAGATGTCGTTTCCTCCGGTACAGACTTAGGGCCTAGCAAATTATCAACAGTTTTGACCTCAAGCCTTTGGAACAACGCAATCTCTCCTATAGGCAAGGAAATCAGAAATTCAACAACAACAACAATGATAAAGCAAAAGGGAAGGCATAAGGACAGGCTTACTACACCATGGTAGGAGGAAGCTCTAGAGCTTCGGCCAGTAATGCAGTTATTGATGGTATGATTTTTATCTCACATTCTTTAGCACGAGTTTTGTTTGATACTGATGCCACGCATTCTCTCATTTCTAATTCCTTTGTAAGTACCTTGGGTTTGATGTTGGTTTCCGAAATGATTTTGAATGTGAAAGCACAGTAATTTGGATCGGGTCTGAACAAAAAATTTTATAAAACTTTCAAGAGTGCTATAGATTATATTAATTTATAACGAATAAATAATCTAATTAATTTAGAACATGAAGTATATCTTACGATGACATCTTGAGTCTTTGACCACGAACAATCCCAACGCTCTGGTTCCTTGGATCACCAAGAGACTTCATCGTCAATTCATTGATTCTATCAAGAACGTGTGTGGGCACACTTAAAAACAGAGAAAATAGTTATCACTCTCTCATAGGTCTTCCACAAATATCAACATATGTATGACGTGGAACTGGGAATGGAAAACTTTTTCTCCCTTTTTCTCTTTATGAAATCATCCACTCTAAGCATATAGGAGAGTAAAAATTGTGTTTTCTAGTTTTTTCAACCTTCTATTTATAGAATCCAAGGAGAACTCTTTTCTTTAACTTAAAGATAAAGCAATTAAAGATAAAGATTATTGTAAAACCTATTTAAAATCAAATAAATTCTCAGTTGACTTTTGGAATAATTTTCTCTCTCCTTTACCTGTAGAAAACCGACTACCATAGGGATTTCTCTTTGTGGTAGGCGCCACTTTATCTAGTAGGAAAAGGGAAATTTTCTCCTTATCGTGTTATCCAATTTTAACTCAAATTCAAATTCTAATTAAAGTCAAACTCCAATTTAATGTGAATTCTAATTGGATAACTTATCTAACAAGCTAACTGGATAACTTGGAGAGCAAGTAACTAAATCTCAAAAGGATTTTTCCTATAATGGGTGTTTACCACATGTGTGTTTCAAATTTTAATATTAAATAATCACATTATTTAATAAATAATTAATTCTTAATTAATTATTTTGAGTGATTTAATTTAGAATTATATAATTCTAAATTCATATTTTACTCTTAGGGAGTGTTCATTTGCACAACCCAAGTCATGACTCAAGTTATCTTGTAGAATTGCAAGGGCGATGCGGAGACTTACGAACCTATAATATGAAGCTCCAATAAAATTAATAATTAATCAAACTCTTTAATTAATTAAATAATTCCATTAATTCCAAAGTCATTCCACTATAAACTTGAAATTGCACTCTTGATATTACATACATTTATTTACATATATGAAACGTCTACTTAATATAGTCACTTTATATAGATCAATCCTCTATAAATAATTCATAATTAAAGCTAGGTGAAATCCGTTAACTTTCTTACTTTCATCTTTCTCCTTGAGTCCATTGATTCTCTAATGAATTGTATATTCATAAAATAAATTCATGAATACGAGCTTGTTATATATTCAAGTACTCAATAAACACTCAAATGATGGTGGTGAGCAAAAGTGACCCCGAAAGTGAAGACTTGAGTGTTTTCGAAAAATGGATGCAAAAACTTTGAAGAACTCTCAAATGGTAGTTATGTAAGATCAAAAAGTGTTATTGAGAAGTTTAAGATCAAAAAGTGTTTTTGAGAAGTTTCAAAGATTGTCTATACTTGGAAACTTTGAAGAGCTTTGAAGAACTTAAGTTTTTGTAGGAAAAGGCTTGAAAAATATGAAGAATATTGACCAGAGTGAAGGCTAGAAAATCTTAGGGTGTTTTGATGATAGAAGATGATCTGAAATAAGGGAAACAAGGGTATTTATAGGTGAAATGATGACATTTTGATTGTGCTATGAATACAATCGGCGTTATTCTGACAGAGGGCCTGCACAAGCAATCCCGATAGAGCAAAACAATATACCACCTTTTCAAAGTTGAAACAGAGATTGGCTAAGAATGGAATGAAAGACTCATGATGACTACTCCAAGAGCATATTGGCGGTGCTCTAAAAGAGGCATGCACACATGATCCTAATGTAGCAAAGCCATCAGACGCGTTTCCAAAGTTAAAAAATAGATGATCCAAAATATGGGAACGAAGGTTCATGGTGGCTACACAAAAGCCCAATCAGTGGTGCTCTGATGGAGGCCTACACACACTCCTCTTTGAAGCAAAGTTAGCGGGTGTCTTTCTGGGCTGACAAAAAAAAAAAAAAAAGATCCGAGAATAGAAAGACTTGGAGGCAAAAATCTGGATTTAAAGCTAACATGGAGTGTTTTCAAGTTTGAAATTCTTAAAAGTGTTTGACTCAACTTTCTGCTTCATTGACTTCCTCTTTCAGAGTTATGATCACGGTTAGATCTTGTCAGAGATGGTGTGTACGATAAATGGCTAAGTTTTACTATTTTTATGAGTGCAAGTGTACGCCATCGTTGTCAAGTAATAAAAATTTTTGAGTCTAGAGTATTGTCCCACGAGAATTGGTCGTTACTAACTAACAAAATTGAGTTAACCCTAAATTTATTTAAAATAAAACAAAATAGGAGATTTGGTGATGTAAACTAGAATTAAAAGAATTAAAGAAGACAAAACACGAATATTAAATAAGAAAAAATTTAATAATAAAACAACTCTAGGGTTTTCGATTTCACCAAGATCAGTCAAGTTCAAATTCATATTTGCCAATCAATCAATTCTATTCCTAGGCTGACAGTGGATTTCATGAAATTTATTACTAATCTTTCTAAAGCATTAATAATCTTACCCTAAGCATGCAGACCCTACATTTCTGTCAAGATTTTAACATGTTGGAATGAATTAAGAACAGGAAATCATAATCACTGCACAAGTCACATAATTATTTCTAACTTATGGTGTTCTAATGGCATTATAATCCATGGACGTGTTTAACCATCACTTAGCCTCAGAATTAAACCCTAAATCATGCGAAGGTTGGTCAGACATTGACACGCATTAAGAGTAAATTATAACACTTAGCATAATGGAATAAACATCGATTAAATTGAAAACTGAGAATGTTGAATAATCATGATCCAGCTACATCGTAACTCAAGAAAACAAAATTAAAACATAGCTGAACATTAAACATCCTAAACATAATTTCTAGCATAAGAGAGAAGAAAAAGAAGAAATTGGTGGTGAATATGAAAGCTGAACTCCGTCTCTGGTAAATTCATCTTCTCCTCTGTTATACGTGTGATTCTCCCTCTTGTCTACTGCCAAAAGCTGTCTTTGAAACCCTAAACTTCCTATTTAAAAACTTAGGTTCAAAAAGGGCACAATTGGAAACAAGATGTCCACAAGTGAGCGCCATGGCGCCACAGCCAGTGCCAGGGCATAAGTTGTTGTGTTTTGGCCCCGCGACCCTGACTCATGAGGTCGAAACGCTGGCTTTTTCTTGAACTCGAACAACTCACTCTCTTTTCATCTCCAAATTGCCCCAAACCAAGCCTTAGTGCATCCTCCTAGCGAAACAAAATAAACATAAAAAATAAGCGTGAAACTAAAACTAAAGATTCAAAAACCCACAAAAAGCCAAGATTAAACACCAAATTCGTGAGTATAAAACTCACTCATCACTAAGCAGCTGTTGAGTTTGCCCTGATACGAAAATTGCTCTGAGTGAGGGTTGCTTCGAATGATTTGCTCCGACAGGTGAGCTTACTCCAAACGAAGGTTACTCTGGTAGGTGAGCTTGCTCCAAACGAAGGTTGCTCCAATGAGTGAGCTAGGCGAGAGAAAATCCAAAGAAGGCATGTCTGACACGGAAAAAAGGCTCCATTAGGCAATGCATGGACGTTAGGAAGATGCTTTGAGAGACATGCTTGCTACGAAAGGAACCTTCGTTAGGCATGTCTAGCACGGATGGAGGAAGTTTTGAGGGATATGCTTGTCACATATGATGGCTCTATTAGGTATTTCCCCAAGTGGGATTAAAATTGGATCAAATTAAATGACAAACGAGCCCACTTGATTACAAATGACCCATCAAACCATAACTCACGAGAGTTTCCCGAGCGTGACTTGGGTCCACGAAGCGAGCCCAATAGCGTCATGTGACGTGAAGGTTGGGCCTAGATCCTTAAATAGGCCTGATACAAAATCGGGCATCAAAAAACTATATTAGTAAAAAAAGTATTAATCAAGAGTAAGGAGTAGAAATTAAGACCTACACACTCTTAAGGATAAGTTCATTAATTTTATTTTCTTTATTCTTTTTGGCTCTTTATCCCTATATTATATTTGTATGCAGTTTCATGATGTGTCTATACTCAATTTTTTTTTTCTCCGCCACTTATGAGATGCATCCATTAAAGCTTGGTGGCGCTTCGCTTTTTTAAAATAAAAAAAAAATTTAAAGTCAACTTCCTTTATTCTTATATAGAAAAAGAATATAATAAGTAGCTAGAATATCTAAAATAGTTAGATAGCCGTAAAGATTGATTTTAAATGCTAAAAATTGCTTACTTAACAATATTGTTAACGTGGTGACGCATTACTATGAGAATATCAGATTATCAACCCAAGTTTAGAATATTTTGCTCTTTTTATCCTAAACTTTACATTTCGCTTTGTCTTGCTTTATATTCAACTATAGATGCACATGCTACATGTGACGTTACAGGTATCATCTAATTGCTTTACTAATGTTTAAATACCAAGTAGTGTAATTAACTAATCATAATACAAAAAATTATGTTATGCTAAATTAATGAATGAATCTTATTAGTGTCTACGGAATTTTAGGGTCATTATCAGTTGACTTCATGAATTTTAAAAACTCTTATTTTGTCTTATGAATTTTAAATTAGTCCCACTTAATATTCTTTATTAGAATTTCTTTTAAAATTAGATGGAAAAAATAGAAAGTCAAGTGTGATCATGTGGTTATTTTTCATTTACTTTTAACGCATAAGTAGTAGTTAAATCTTTCTCTGATTCCTTATGAAAGACATTTAATCCATAATTTGAATAGAAAACTACGTGATTGTACTATCTTTTTTTTTGAACTAATTTAAAATTCAGAGAAAAAAGTGATAATTTTTAAAATTTGAGGTTAAATTAAAAATAACCCTAAAGTTCAAGGCACGCGTGAGAATCCCCTTTTTGCTACTTCACACTCAACATTTTCAACAATTTTGTATCCAATACCGATCCTTTAAAATAAAGAAAAAGAATCTTTTTTGCCATTTATACACGGATATTAGCATAGAAAAGTTCATCTCTTTTGCTTAGTTTCCCAGTTTACAATTACGAATTCCCAATCACTAATTAAGCAACATACATATACAAGTCCTCTAACTAACATTATACAAAAGTGTGTTACTTTTCACATTTGCAAAATGCAAACATCTACATAAGTATATATATATATATATATATATATATATATATTTGGTTAAAGCAATGGAGAGGGTTCTGTTTAGCTTTAGAGTATCTCCAAAATCTTTTGAGAATATATGATTATATGCCCCGAGCGCCATCCTTTGGAATTAGTGGAATGTTGCGAATCTCAAACTTCTAACACTTGAATTTGTGGCTTTAGATTATAAAAGCATCTAGGATGTTCCTCTCTATCGGTTTAGATTCAGGTCACACTGAAAAAAAAAAATAAAAAAAAATTAAAAAAAAATACTTGCCTAGTTTGGGCTAATGATGTGGAAGCCGCAATTTTAGTGCTTTTGGACGTTGCAATTTTGCTTAAAGTTATAAAAGATACTTTTGCTTTCCCATGTGAAAAGTAGGTTGAAACTTGTGATCTTTGCTACGCTTGAAAATTTTCCTTAAATTTTGCGCAGAAAAGTTTGGTAGGATGGAAAGAAAATGATCAAATGTAAAGTAGAGGAAGCATAAGAAGGGAGTTTTTTTTCCTAGTAGTCCGCTTTACTGATAGTTTTTATTTTTTATTGTTAAATTTAATTAGAATCATATCAGATTTAAAAAGTATAACATATTCTGATATAAATTTGATGATTAAAAAATAATAGACTATTTTTACGGAGCCTATTTTTACAAGTCCCAAAAATTTAATGTTATGAGTGAAAATTAGAACATTGAACTGGTAAACCATGAAAATCAGTTCACTGATTTAGTTCAGTTCAACTCATTTTGAACCGTGAGATTAGTTTAAACTGGTGTTTGGTAAGCATGTAGATTGAATTATATTATACGTTCAAATTGAGTTAAACAGTCCAACTTAGAGTTTAGCTCTTCCATCAAGTTCAACCGTTCAAACCATTTTTAAACAGTAAAAAGGTGGCCATTCTCTCTGCTTTTTACACCTACCAAACACAAACTCAAATTTTATTCCTTATTCAAATTTAAACTTTAACTGTACATCCAAACGTCAATCCAACTTACAATTTAAACCACACAGTTTAAATTTTTTTGTTCAAATTTAAAAGTTCAAATTAACAAAATTCAAACCAATGAACCGAACGGGACACTAGTGTTTTAACTCTAGATCTCATTATAGCAATAGTTTGTAGAGCAATAATATTAGACACTAATGTTATTTAACATTATCTACTAATAGAATGTAAGTCAGTCACGTAATGTGAAACCCATAAATAGAATCCACCTTTTATTAATAGTAATGCCTCTAAACATCATATAGCGGGACACGTGTTATGCTTTTAGACCCTCTGAATTAAATCCATTTATTTTTAGGTCAGAAAAAAGAAAATAAATTATTTTAAAGAGATTGTAGATAGTTTTCGAAAAGTAAAGCAACCAATGTACATGTAAACTTTGCTCGTACTATTATGCCTCATGTTAAGCCTTTTATCAAAAGTAATATTTTTATTTTATTATATTATATTGTATACGTAAACTTATGTTACAGAGGAACATGAAAATATTCTTTAATCATACTTAACATCTTCTAGACTGGAGAGGAAGAATTTTAGTGGCCCATTAAAGAACATGACTCCATTTTCCCTTATTCTTCACAGTGATTCCTCCACCACCCCAGGTCTCCTATGTTCTTCTACTTTTTGTTTCCCCCTATCATACAAAGGGCGTATTCAGCAATATATATATATATATATATATATAATTAAATATAAAAATAAAGGCGTGAGATGTGAATAAGAGAAAACCTGCATTCTGTGCTAGATTGCTCTAGATCAAAGGGATCCGTATTTATTAAAGTAACCGAAAGTGATGCGCTTGAAAACTCCTAATCTGCTCCTAATGTCAATAAGAAAGAGCAATTAATTAAATAATATATAACAACTAATAAGGGCATTTGAAGAAGTTTCTAGGCACGATACTAATTACTATTAGAGCTCAACTTGAGAACTACTTTCGGTTTGAAGCGAAAGTTTGTACCAATTTCTAGAATATCAATGTTTAAACACATTGATCCATGCCAGCACTTGCAATTATAGAAGTTACTAGGATCTCTCTTATTTGTTGACAATTTAGGTAGTGACACAATAACGTGATTCGAAACCTAAACGAAGTTAACAGGTTTGCGTTTATTATAGATAGATTTAGGTCATAATTGGATTACCATGATTAACAAGATTAATAAATGGTTTAGGTTAAAATTGACCTCCTAACACGATGTGACACAATTAACTATATGTTTCATCAGCAATCTAATGATATGTGATATAACATGAAAGTTTATATGACATATTAAATACAAATAATATGAATTCTAATATTTGTAGGTAAAATTCATTTATTTTTCTTAAAAAAAAGATAAATTGACCAATAAATATGTTAAACATGTCATGACCGTGTTAAATAAGTCATTATTTTATTAGTTATTTATTCAATATATTAATTTAAACAGATTATACGGATTGATACACTTAACACTGTTAATAAATAAGTCATGTTTTAATTAATATTTTTGACACGTTTAATAAATAGGTAGTATTTGAGTTGATATTTTCTGACAAAATTAATAAATGTATTGACACGAATACAACTCACTAATTTAACAAGAATTAACACCTTTAGTAACAACTACTTGGGATACAACCTAGAAGTTTGTTGTCATCATCATCATTCATAAATTGGGATTTCATTAAAAAGAAATAAACTTGGTAAAATAGAGAGGGGAAAAAAAAAAAAAAAAACTTTAGAAAATCGAAAGTGAAAAATACGTACATTATAAAATATTGATCCGGCACTCGTCCCCACAACGTGATAATCCATTTACGAATGATAAAAGTTTACAACATTATGAGCCATACTATTCAACTCACATGGAATCCAAACAAAGTTGGATGAAGCCCGTAAAAGGATATATATTCAACAATAGATACAAATTATTAAATTAAAGTAGGATTAGCAATTTGAATAGCGACACAACACGATTTGAAATTCACATAAAATTAGCGGGTTTAGATTTATTATAAATGAATTTAAGTTATAATCAGATTGACACGATTAATACGATTAATAAATGAGTTAGGTTATAGTTGACCTCCTAACACGAAGTAACACGATTAACTATATGTGTCATCTGCAATCTAATGATATGTGATATAACATGAAAGTTTATATGACATATTAAATACAAATAATGTGAATTTTAATATTTGTAGGTAAAAATCATTTTTTTTTTTTTTAAAAAAAAAAGATAAATTGACCAATAAATATGTTAAACGTGTCTTGATTGTGTTAAATAAATTATTATTATATTAATTATTTATTAAATATATTAATTTAAATGAGTTATACAAGTCGACACGATTAATATAATTAATAAATGAGTCATATTTTATTGACATTTTTAATACATTTAATAAACAATGTTTTTTAATTAATATTTTTTAACACAATTAATAAATAAATTGACACAAATATGACCTCACGAATTGTCACACTTAAATTAAAGGACATTCCCACTCTCTTCTTCAAGGCATTATCACGGATGGGTCATGTCGTTTTAACACAGGTGTCGGCATACATTGTCGTTGCCGACAATACATGGTTTAAACTAAAAAATCATTTTAAATCCTTTATATATATATATATATATATATATATATATATATATAAAACAAATCATTTAAATCAAGACTGGTAGGAGAGACTGCAGAGTATCACCCATAATCAAGACTAGTGACTATTATTTATCAAAACAAGTTTGATACGGAACTTGTGTTCATTTATTTATTCAGTCTTGAAAAATTTTGCTAAATATTACAGCTTCTTTCAACTAATCAGAGATTATTATGTTGCAATTTTATCGGTCATACTCTATCAGTCTTGAGATTAACTGTGGATCTCTAAATTGTTAAAAACTACAGTTATACATGACCCTTTTTTTTTTTTTTTTTTTTTTTTTTTTTTTTTTTCGTTTTCTTATTTCGTTTCTTTTGCAGAATTAGTACTGTTTCTTTTGTAGAATTAGTACTATAATTCAATCGAATAATAAAATTATAAACAATTTTCTAGTCAACATTTATTATATGGTTGAGAGCTACAACGACCTTTTAACAGAAACAACAGTTCCAGTAAAAGAAAAACTGTCCCATTAGCATTTTTCCTTTCTATATGATTCAAAGCTATAACGACGCTTTAACAGAAACCATAGTTGTATTAAATTAAAGGGAAATTCAAAAGCAGCGGGAAGCATCAAGCCAAAACCATCATGCAAAATGGGGGAAAAAATAAATTATTATGCTTAATAAAGGAGAGTAGAGACGAAGCTTCCAGCAATATAATGTAATAATAAAATAGAAATCGTCATGTCATAAATAATGGAGAGAAAGAAAAAAATAGGCTAAAATTTAAGATGAATTAAAATTAATAAGCTAATAGTTTACATAAGTTAATAAATAGGCCAAATTATTATTTTCGTCCATAACTTGTCTAATTATGAACCATAACTTAACAAGTTATTATTTATAATTATTCATAACTTATCCGGTTATGAACCATAACTTGACAAGTTTGTCCATAACTTATCTGGTTATGACCATAACTTGACAAGTTATGACTTATTAATTTCTATAATTAAAAATTTGTCTATATACTTTCTTAAACTCTTCATATTGACCTATTTTTTACTATTTCCCTAAATAATAAATAATCATAACCATAATATAAAATCCAAAAAAGATACAATTCTCTATTGTCATAAAAGTACAATAATAAATAGCGGATTTAAATTTTTAATTCGAACTGTGATATTTTTTTAGACTTTTTAATGGTAATAAAAAAAATTAAATTTGATATTTTTTGAAAACTTTTTACGATAGAAACTTAAAATTAAAAACCCAAATTAGTGAAACGAACAAGATAAAGAAAGCATTAAAGTTGTTTACTTAAGAAGCACGTATGAAATATGCAAATGGAGTATCGATATATAGAAGTACATATGTATCAAGTATCAACTTTACAAATGCAACTGAAACACATACATAAGAACAAAATGGTATTACATATCAAATAGCCACACACCCTTGAAATGTTTTAACACAAATAAATTTCAGAACTACACAGCACGAACAAAAGAGGTACAACAAATAGATGAACATCATACGCCAAAAGAGTTGAAAATGTCTGCAAGGAAGCATCTTAGTTCACCATGTCTTATTATGTTTTCACCTTTGGAAAGTATCGAATCCCAGAATTCAACTTTCTTTTACGTAGGACAAAACGGGCTATCTAACACCATCATAGGGACCTCAAGAAGCTGCTTGAGCAGGAGCGGATGGGTTGAACGGAACCTGCTCGGCACAGCTTAGCACTTCATGTGGCCCTGCCTCCTCTCGCCCCACGCCTATCAGGTCAAGGTAATATTGGTAGTGAGAAATGATGGTGTTCATGGGGTCAATGTCGCCCTGGCCACAGGTTTGATCACCGTAAAGAATGTTCATTGTGGTCCCGAATCCTGGAATTCTCTTAGACAAAGTGTCATTCTTGGTGGGCTTCCAGTTGCCAACAAAAGCATCGTGGGCAGATGGCTGCCCCCTTTTCATTGGGGTTATCCACCTCCATATTGCAGCCATGAAGGCAAGGGTAGCATTCTGCTCTATGTATTCTGGATGATTTAACAGATCAACCTTCAATGCTTCTCCAGCTTTACCATAGTTGTAGTTCCTGTAACATCGCCACCAACAACATCCTCAGCATACTATTTTAGTATATAATCAACTATCCTTTCCCAATTGGTTTATTGTTTGTGAGAACAAATGCTGGAAAAACTTATGGGAATTGTTATTCAGCAGCCATATGAAAAACAACTCTGTAAGTGTCTATGTAGTTAGCGGATGATGGGTAGCACTTCCACACAGAAATATGTACTTATTGGATATTTCAAAATTATTCATGTAACAAACCAGATGCTAAAGCTTAAAAATGTAATCCGCTATAGCATTAATTATTCATAAAACCATGAACTCGTTACTTAAAAATGAGTTCAGAAAGACAATTGCAAAGCATTTCTATACAGACAAAGAAAAGACATAATAACAGTTCTAGCAATGAACAATAAGAGACGTAGGGATACACACCAGTAGATGGGCAAGGCTCCACGACCATAGTATTCAGCTCCAGGAGCGCAGGGGTAGGTCAACTTGTAGTAATCATCACAGTATGACTGGCTAGGACTCAATTCCTTGTTGTAGCATAGACCCCATGCCAATGGTCCTCCGGTGGCCACTCCATAACCGCCTGAAATTAGTAAATCCATAATTAATTACAACATTGGGTCTGTGGAAATTAATTTGAAGGGTTCAAACTCAAACACAAAGACACCAACGAGGTGCATTTTAGTTCCAAGTTTCCTCCCAACCAAGGCCAACCTCTGAAAACTAAATCCAGTCAATCGTCGAGTCATAAACAAATTAAAGTCTACTTACTTATAAACAATTTCAATTAACCAAAAAAGTGTAACAAAGAGAAGAAATCCACCAATCGAAACCACATTACAAATTATGCGTTTCCCATTAAAGAATTCAGTTGTCGAGCCACAGACATGTAAATACCAGAATTGTATTTCAATTTCCTTCTTATCCCACAATACTACAAGCAAAGCACCTAAACAAACCCTATACAATTTCCTTACAATGTTAAGAATCCTCAATCCATTTTGGCTTTAATTAACTCATAAATCATAATAAACGTGCTAGGAGAATGAACACTAAAACTTAATTAGCCAAAATGAACAAAACAGAAATCTACCAATCCAAACCGAACAATTCAGTTGTCTAGCTTCAGGAACCAACAAATATCACATTTCAGTTGCAATTGTCAAAAAAAAAAAAAAAAAAAAAAAAAAAAAAAAAAAAAAAAAGAAAAAAAAAAGAAAAAAAAAAAAAAAAAAGAAAGAAAGCAATTAATCCAAACCATAAACGAATTTAGTTGAGTGAAGAACTTCGTCACTGGAAGTCATATTAACATTTATAATTCCTTTTCTATTTCACAATTTTTCCGCCCACCAAACAGAACGACAAATTGAGATTGAACCAGATTGCTTACAAGACGTCTTGGCGCCGACATGTGCAAAGAATGCGGCGATCTCCTTCATCTGATTGGTCTTGCCTCCGGTGGTTCCGAACCCTCGCGGCTGGTAATTGTACGTGGCGGTGATGAACGACTCGAAGTCCCAGAACCCGACGGCCTTCGCCACCGGCGAATTCCTCTTCGAGAAGAGATCCTCGAACTGGTAGTACTGAAAAACGTCGGTTATCGTATGGTTACAACAGAAAACCGATTCCTTACACTCCAACCCTTGTGTGCAAATCTTCTTCCCCTTCACCGTCTTTACCACGATCTTCTTCTCGTCGCCGTTCGCGACCAGAGCCAGATTCACCATCACCAACGCCAGCAGTACCACCAAAATGCCCCAATTGCCCCCCATATTCACCTGCAAAAACGGAAAAACCAAAACTGAAATTTCGGCCTAGAGAGAAAACAACCGGAATCGAAAATGGAGTTCGATTTGCTTACCGGAAAGTGGAAATCGGAAGCGGAGAATGCCGGAGGAGGGATTTCAGATCGGAGTGGCGAGGGTTTCACTGGTTTTTTCTCTTATGCAAATTTTTATTTTTATTTTTTGTTTGTTTGGTTTACAAGGAATGGAATGATAAGAAGCTGAAGAGGAAGAAGAAATTATGGGAATCTCATGAGCGTTAGAGGAGCTGTCTTTTTCGGATTCGTGTTTTGGTTAAATGTCGAACGGGTATGAGAAGTGTGGACGGTGGATCTTACGGCCCAGGTGAGGCGATTGGGTGTGAGGTGTTCGATGTTTAAGGGAACGTACAGGCTGGACATGGAGGAAGGTATTACTTTGAGAGCTGACCCCACTGGATTCCACCGACAACTGGGAACTACCTCCGTGGAAGCTAAGCTCGCTTCACTAAGCAGTCATACCAGTTCTGGTCGGCAAAGTTTACTAGAAATTACATTTGGTTTAGTTTATAAATTTTACACGTGTCACGTGGCCCGAATTTTAAAACGTACAACTTTTACCCCTCGATTTATAGAACTTCTCCGTTGCAGAATGTTTATTTTACAAATTTAAATTTTTAATTTGAGTTAAGATGTGATATTTTTTTAAAATTTTTTTTATTAAAATAAAAAAATTAAATGTGATATTTTTTAAGAGCATTTAATTATAAAAATTTAGAATTAAAAATTTAAATCGGTAAAATAAATTAAGTCTTTATATCTAACTCTGTCTATTTTTTTAACATAATTGTTTAATCAGTTCTCATAGAACGGATGTATTCACTTCACCGATCAAAGTTTTATAATTTGAGTCAAAGTTATGATTAGAGTTAGAATTTAAATTGGAATTGTAATTGGAATTGGAGTTAGTGTTTTAGGAGTCAATTTAACTACAAGTTTAACACACAATTCGAGCTGTGATGTGTTTCATTTCACATATTCATTATTCCAACTACCATCTCAATTCTCTTCCATTTATATGATAAAATGAAGGGAAAAAATAACTTCCGTTATTCAAACTAAAGAACATTCCACGTTTCTAATTTTTTTAAAATGTTATATTCATAAGTTAAGACATGTAACTAATTAATAAAGGAGGAAATTACCTGTCACAACCAAAAAAAAAATCCAAAAATAGGAAAAAAAAAAAAAAAAAAATAAACATTGCTTCAAATTGCTCGATTTACCTGTTACAAAATAAATATTTCATACATATTAACTGATACGTGTTTATTTAACGATTATTATTTCCACCATTAGCCTGCCACATAGTTCTCACTATTTCATCCCTCATAAGACCCATCTCCCTTCGACTCGCGGTGTTTCTTGGTCCTTCCGTACTCCGATCTGGGTTATGATTTTGATTGACATCATCATCCACGTCCAGGGGGTCAATTTCACTTACAAATACCTCATCTTGTAAGTATTGATTTATGAAGTTGTCATCATATTGATACATGCGTATGAAGTTATGTATCACAACGCAAGCAATAGGTATTCTCTCTTGTTTCTTCATCGGGTAGTTGTTGATTATCTTTAGAATGCGAACCTCGCTTTCCATACCCTGAACGTCCGCTCGATACATTTCCTTAGCGATGAATGAGTGTAGTTAAATAACTCCCGCTCAGTTCGAGGTTGACCGCGACGTGCCCTATATTCTTGCAAGTGGTACGTAGAACCGCGATAAGGAGCTAGGAAACAACCTGTGTTTGTGTAACCGGAGTCTACTAAATAAAATTTTCCTACATGGTGGGAAGAAAAAAATGTTTTAGCATACTTGTCTGAACTTTTTAAACCCACACAGATTCAAACTCGAACTATTACCCATTTTAGGATTTGTGTGTACCTGGTGGAGGGACAGAGAACTTCTTTTATGGCGTTTCAAGTGCTGATTCAAGAACTCGGGCGTCATGCGCAAAACCTTCCCACCCGGCAGACATATACGTGAACTTCATTTTGTGAGTTGAATCCCTGCCTATTTCTCCAGACCTCTGCATTTTCTGGCGACAGTACACATGGAAAGTGTTTCCCGTCGAGCGCGCCAGTACAGTTTTTGACAATTAGAATAAACGTTATTCTTAATCCCAAAATATTGTGTTATTATAATGTTTAATACGAACAAGAAAAAAAGGATAGGTAAGCCTTGCATCGAACCAAGGTCAGTACTTATTCCCACTTGCCTCAATAAGTGGATCGATGCGGTTAAAGTCAGGGTGGCTTAATAAAATCATGGCGAAGAAGAAATATGGCATTCAACACTACCATGAAGTAATTTGAAATTGTAGCCCCCGAGTGTTGCCATTGATGTTGTGTCTCTCTATTGCTTTCGCTTTGACAAACAATTGTCAAGAAAATGATCAATTGCTCATCAACGCTCATATTTCGTGTACTCCTCAATAAATTCTTTTGTGAGAGTAACCAACTCAATTGCCTAAAGCAATCGCTACCGATCCTAATCTTATTGTATATTAGCATCTCGTGTCCATTTAACCAATCACTTAGACGCATCGTACCTGTGTAGTGGCTATTGTTCCTAGGAGTTGGAAGTGGATGTTCTAAGTATGCCGTATAGAATACCCCAACAGTAGCTGCTGCAAGAATGTAGTCATCATCAGAGTCATCGTCCAGTGGACCATTATTTCCCGCGTTTGATGGTCTGCCACTCCACATCTTGTCTGCCAATACAATCTACAAGATATAAAACAATATTTGAAATGATAAGAATGAACAATGTTACATTACTGATTGCCTCCATGAACAACAATGCGTAACATAAAATCAACGTTCCAAATCAAAGTCTACAACGTTACAACAAACACACTCACAAACTGAACTTGCTAGCTAAAGCCAATGTCAAATTGAAATGAGAAACAATCGTTCCAAATAAGAAACAAAGACAATGCATCACAATCAAATGGAAAAAGAAATAACACTGGGAAGAAAATAAATCAAGTTAAATCTCATCACTTCTGGTTCCTCGAAAAGGGCCGGGCGGGGGTGGGAATTAGGGTTCACGAAGAATTGTGAGAAATTTTGGTAGTTAGGAAGGGGTTGTTGGCCAGTAGGAGTAGGATGTTGGAAAGAAAGGTGTGGTGGGTTAGGGTAAGAGGATACTGGGGGAAAAAGGGGCTACTGCTGTGTGACGTTTTGGACCGATGGGTGAAATTGTGCAGACAAACCCACATACAGTGGACCCTGGTTCATATAAAGTGGATATTGTTGTTGCACGTTGGGTCCTGAATTATTTGGTATTGTTTTCAATATTCTCAAAGCGTAAAACAACCTTTGTTCATCATTCATGCCCAAGAACATCTCTTGACAGTTGGGGTTCCAATTTTATACTCCATGAACAACACAGTCTGTCCATTGTCTAGTAACATCTCACTAATTACTGCCTGACACTTTTGGAAGGTTGATTGATGGGATTCCACACGCTGAGAAGCACCTGAACTTGTACCTCGACTACTCTGACGCTGATTCAGCGTAGTTGCAATACTTTTTAAAATAGATTTTGCCTTTGGATCCACACCTCAGGCTCTACTTCTACTATGGTGCTTCGCTATATGTTGAGATGACGAGGCCATGTTTAGGGAACGGGTGGATGAGTTTAATGCCCCTCTCATTGTGTTGACAAATGCTTCCTCACCTTCCAAATATTGAGAATTGCCGCCATCAACATCATGCTCCCCTATAAGCAGCTTAGAAACGTCACCTTCCTCATCATTCTCTTCCAAAGTCTCTTCAAATGCACCGCGGGCACGCCTACTAGCAAACACTTCGTAGTACAGGTCTTAGTTCTTGAAGGAATCCCTTCATGCACGCTTCGCCCACTTGTGTGTCTGTTAAACAAATAACAATAACAAAGACCATTCTAAGTATTATAAAAAACGACACAAAGTAGGAATAGAATAACATATCAATATACTTAGCATCAACAAAACATTCCGAGAGATCTGGTGGAGAAAATGTTGAAAGTTTTAGAGAGAGAGAGAGAGAGAGAGAGAGAGAGAGAGAGAGAGAGATAGAGAATCTCTTTCATGGGAAGGAGACGAGGTTTTTTGGATTGTGTACTCTACTCTTTTTATTCTCTATTTCTTCCCTCAATTTATTATTATTGTATATACACACACATACATGTGTATATGTTGTTTGCCTACTTTTGTTTTTGCTGTTTGGCACCATTGAGGTTTCTGATTTCAGTTACCAATGTTGTTTTACTTCAACCAACAACAACAATCAAAAAAAAAAAAAAAAAAAAACAAACAAACTTCACAGCTACTACTACGCTGGTTGTGGTTTTGTTGGAACTAAAAAAAAAAAAAAAAAGCCAAGAATGAATGAATATCTAAGCTACGGCTAGGTGGTAAAAGTATATCCCAACAAAATCTCATTTGAATCTTTCTTTAAAAAAAAAAAAAAAAAAAAAAAAAAAAAAAAAAAAAAGAAAAAAGACCAAAGATATGAGTGATGCAACAAAAGTTGGTAATGGTGGTAACAGAGGATAGTGTGTGATGACACATCTGATCACAGTGGCAAAGAGCTAGTGGTGTGGTGCAACGCCCTATATTAGTCAAATAGTGATTGTTGTTGTTGGAGAAACCAACGTCTAAGGCAAGCCTCCACAGCGCCTAAGCCGAAGCCCCCCAACTCCCCAGCCCCTCTAAGGCACCCTTGCCCCTAAGGCTGCCCAGCCCCTAAGCCTCCCCAGCCCTTAAGGCTGAAGCCCCCCACTCCCCAGCCCCTAAGGCTGAAGCCCCCCAGCCCTTCTAAGGCCCCCACTTTGGGAATTTGAATCATGTTAAATGCCATGAACAAAAAAGCATATAACAAAGGATGCGTATAGAGTAAGCATGCCATATACTAACCTCACAGAATTCATTCCAATACTCATCAATGCAAGTTGGGGTATTCTTGATTGGATCCCATCCTAATCAGGTGTTTGTGCGGAGGGCGAGCTCCGCATTGAATTTTTCTTTAGTCGTTCCTTTGCCTCTTTAACGCGCCCTAGAGGAATAGGTGACGGAAAAAGTGGGGACAAATCTTTCGCCCATTGTTCCCAATCCGCCGATTCAGGTTGACGACTCCTGTTTTTATTATTGTAGTCTGTAAGTTGCTTCAAAAGCGCAATTTTTTGTTTCTCAGACCAATAAAAGATCACGTCATCCTCACTCCTTCGCGGCATCTAATACACACAAGCAAGACCACCAACCACGAGAAGAAAGCGACATACGTGATGACAAAGAAGAAAGATGATTGAAGTACATAATCTTTTGATTGGCTCAGATTTGGTTATGATCATATCATTTTAGTTTCGGAGCATTATCCTCCTAGAATGGCACTTATGCTACCAAACCACATAGTAATAGGCCAGGTCATAATGCAATAACAAATGACAACACATGACATTCAATCCAAGAAAACCTAATTACATGCAGTAGCAACTGATAAACGCCAGAAACCAAAAGGATACCGCTACAACAAAACTGATATGCCAAGAAAATCATCACTACCAATGTACTAAATCCAATAAGAACAAAGAGTTTATCTGCACAACAATGCAATGTTGAAAGAACTCACAGATGCAGAATTTGTTATCCATAATTAACTTAAACTCTACTACCAATGTACTAAATCCTAAGTCTTTTTAGAAGTTTTGAATGTTGGAAGCTTCTAAATGTTGCACATATTTCAAACATTGTGTGAAATGGCTGCCTGCCTTTCTTTGGTCTCATAGGTTTATGTTTTTTTTTTTTTTTTTTTTTTTCTTTCTGTGAAGGACTTGGGGAGGGATATGTGGGACATAGCATTTACAAATGCATAGGGAAGTTTTTGGTGGAGGGCATACATAAAGCCTTTCGGGATCCTTCTAGTTTATTTGTTAACTATTAATGACGGATTACTGCAAAACAACCTGCGCAGTAGGGGTTATGATTTTGGTTTTTTTTTTTTTTTTTTAAAAAAAAAAAATGTCTACTGAGAGGAAATGGTAAAGCACACAACCTGCGAAGTAGGAGCCAACTGAAGGCTTTTTATCTTTGGAAGACAACATCTCAAACATTATTGTATTTTGCTAATTTTTTTTTCTCTATAATTAATCAAGTAATATGGAGGGCTTGGTTGTAAAATAAGATTTTAATCTCAGAAATTAGTTCACCACCGAACTTTTGTTCCAATGTTTGACTAGAATCTCGCAAATCGTATGGCAAAAAGAAGAGGGCTTATCGTGTTTGATCCGGTGGAAGAACGAGTGTAATCTTTCGTGAATAGCCCCAGACGTGATGCTAATGGAATACGAAAAGTTCTCTTGTGACGTCTATGACCGGCAGAATATCTCCACTTATGCAGAGGTTAAGATTGACGGTGGTGGAGACATCTATATAGAAGAACGGCCAGCGGAGGACGTCGTGATTCTGATGAAGGAGCTATTTTCTCCGTTTTGGACAAATCGGTCAACGGCGAGGAAAGGTTTCCTCGGTCACCAGACAAGATTTGGCTCAATATCTCAAACGAAACAAAGATCTAGCTCTGAAGATCTGGGTTGCAGCTTCACCACACGGTTTAAGAACACGAATCAGGGAATCAAGGCTGTAGATGATGGGAATGGACAGAGAAGATAGAGCTTTCGGAGGAAGAGGGAAGAAAATGGATGAATGGAGACAAGAAAACGGTAAAGAGCCACAGAGAATCTACAGAGTTGGGCATAAAACCTTCATTGTAGCTCAGACTCAAGTTAAGGGGAATTCAGGGGGTGGTTGAATTCCACTTCTTCCACATTAACTCAAATTGTGATTTGAATCACAATTCGAACCGAGCTCACCGAACAACAGTTTGGGCTGTAGACTCAACTTGAGTTGGACTTACTCAAATTGAGTCTACCAAACGAACACAACCTTAGTCAGTTCTCATAGAACTGCTTAAAATTGATCTATAGAACTTCTCCATTGTCACTCTTTATATCTGACTTCATCTATTTTTTTAACAAAATTGCTTAATCAATTCTCATATTTATAAGATTAATCTATAGAACTTCTTCATTGTTACCCTTTATATATGACTCCGTCTATTTTTTTTTTTTAACAAAATTGCTTAATCAATTCTCATATTTATAAAATTGATCTATAGAACTTCTCCATTATCACTCTTTATATATGACTCCGTCTATTTTTTTAAACAAAATGCTTAGTCAGTTCTCATATTTATAAGATTAATCTATAGAACTTCTCCATTGCCACTCTTTATATTTAACTCTGTCTATTTTTTAAAGAAAACTGTTAATTCAGTTCTTATATAAGATTAATCTATAAATCCTCTCCATTGCCCCCTCTTTATATCTGACTCCGTCTATTAATTTTTATATTTATAAGATTCATCTATAGAACTTCTCCATTACTACCATTTATATCTGACTCCGTCTATTCTTTTAACATAATTACTTAATTGTCATATTTATTAGATAAAATATAATATTTACCATTTATTAGATAAAATAAAATATTTACCATCTCCTCAAAATAAACTAGCAGGGGTCCAAAACTTACCATATTCACTACTTGTAATTGCTCATAAGTAAGAAAAAGATGATGAAAACGTGAGAACCAGTCAGACCAAATACATGGAACAAAGAAGAAACTCCCATGGCGTACTAACATTATACTATATATTATAGGAGGCAGTCTTTTTACTGTTTTTTAACAGTGTCCGGTCTTTTTTGTTCCTAAATTTTTAAAAAATTATGTCTGTGTCCCCTCACTTTTATTTTTACCGTTTTGCCATTAACTTCTTATTTCTTCATTGTTTTTTGTTTGGGCGTTCTGGTCATTTCTGTCGAACTGGTGCTTCTAGCTTTTGTTTGAATAGTGTCCAGTCTTTTTTGCTCCTCAACTTTCAAAAAATTCCGTTTGTGTCCTCTCACTTTTGTTTTTACCGTTTTGCCCTCAACTTCTTATTCCTTCGTTATTTTTTGTTCGGGCGTTTTGGTCATTTCCATGGTATATATTAAATGCCTTAGAAAACTTCTTGGAGAAGCTTTGTTAACATTTTTTTTTCCTTTTTACCCCTCTTCTATTTTTGTTTATTACTCATTTAGTATTAATTGAAGTGAAAAAGTGTATTTTGAATAGTGCACTTTTAACCAAGATGACGTAATTTTGGTTGAAAATTTACAACTTTCTCACTTTTTTTAGTATTTTATTTTAGGTTGTTTTTACTTTTCATCCTAAAACTTATTTATTTTTTTTATTTTAGTCCTATAACTTTTTTATTTTTTTTTTTTTTTGTCCTAAAATTTTATTTTCATTTTCATTTTGGTTCTTTTTGCCTTAAAATTTATTTACTTTTCCCTTTTGTTGTTTATTAACAATGTTTCTTTGCTTCTTGCCCTAAAACTTTTTTTATCCTAAAACTTATTTATTTCTTCATTTTAGTCCTATCTTAAATTTTTACGTTTTGTCCAGAAATTTTTTCCTTTTTTTGTTCCTCTTTTGCCCTAAAACTTACTTATTTCTTCATTTTTGTCCTTTTTTTACCTCTTTTTTATTTTTTACTTGAAACTTTATTTTGTATTTTCGTTTTGGCTCCTTTTGCCTTAAAACTTATTTCTTTCTCCATTTTATCCTTTTTTTATTCTTTTTCTTTTAGTTTTTTCCTAAAATTTTAATATTCTTTTGGTTTTGGTTCCTTTACTGTAAAATTTAGTTATTTCTTCATTTTTGTCTTTTTCGACTCTTTTTTATTTTTCTCTAAAATTTTATTTTTCACTTTGGTTCCTTTTACCCTAAAATAATATTTATTTATTCATTTTAGTCCTTTTTTTGCCTTATCTTGGTTTCTTACCTTAAAACTTTTTTTTTCTTGTTTTGGTTACTCAATGAGAGTTTATATTTAGATTTTATATGTTTTTGATAATAACATGACAATTAGTTAATTATAACTTAATACACAAATTACTTTTCACGTGGTCAACTAGTTTAGAACTAAGACGAAAGTAATTATGCAAAATATTTACTTTTATTTGAGAGGTTCTTCTTTTTTTTATTTATTAATTTGATGCATAAAGACATTTAAAAAACATCATATATTACTAGAGGTGTCAAATGTGCTGTGCTGGACCAGCACGACACGTCTGACTCTAGGCTCGCCATGGGCCATGCCTGGGCCGAGGCTGAGGGAAGACCTTCACACCCAGCACTGGCCTAGGTCCTTGTCCATAAGGGTCAGGGCAGGGTCCGGGCCTAGGCCCTTCATGGGCCAGACCTGGCCTTTTTAATTTTTTTTTCAGAATATTTAATTAAAGAAAAAGAAAATATATCATATGCCCCCAAAAGATGTGATTTTATTTAATTAAAATAATATGAATAAGTACACATAAATGGCTGCCTCGTTAAAAACCTTGTCAAGTAAAACCCGTGGGGAGATCGGGACAAAACCTTAGCGAAGGAAAAAAGAGTGCAGTATTCTAGGATAAATAAATTACACTGTTGAAGAATTGCTTCCAGAAAATTCTGTTATGTTTAAGTTTGAAAAATATTCTTTTATTGAATCATCTGTATAGTGTTGTTTTCATCTTCTGGCATCTTCCCAGTCTTTAATGCACATTAGCCCCTCCAAGATATCCCGATACATTCTGCTCCTCTTCTCATTAAGAATTCGGTTGCTTACACTAAATGCCTGCTCCGATGCTACCGTTAACATTGGAGTTGTCCGAATGTCACGTGCTATTATAGACAGTGTTAGAAAACGATTGGTCTTGCTCTTCCACTATTGTAAGATGTCCAGCATGTCGTCATCGATTACAAAATTTAATTCAAAATATTTAACTAGTTCGGTAGATGCTTATGTTGATGACGATCCGTACACTTTTTCCTTTTTCTTCAAAAAGCTCCACGATGAAACTTTGGGCCCCGAACTACTTCTTGACGTCGAAGTTCCCTGTTCTTTTTGTCATGTTCTGTATTTTGTTTCATACAAAGTCAATAATTTTTCTAACATTTTCCTAGCATCAGTAATCGTTAGTCCCATATCAGTATCTAAATTTTCTGCAGTAGCAGACATTAAAGATTCGGTCTCATCTAAACCGCATCTAGGATCTAAAATGGTTGCTAATGCATATTACATAGGACAACCGGCCCAATAAGTTTTAAATTTAGCTTCCATTCGCTTAACTATGGTTTCAAAAAGTTCAGTATCTTTATAATAAGAAAATGTATCCGAAATATTAAATAGTTGATGCAGAGCTAAATGTGCAGTAGGATAATAAACTCTAGAAAGTAATTCAATAGCATTGTAGAAAACTTCTAAAATTTTTAAAAAGTACTTACCAATCTTCATGTCTGTATCGAAAAGTAAATGCTCACCATTTTTACTATTCACGTACGTTGTGATGATCTGTTGATAAGGAATTGCAGTCTTCAACATTAAGTAGGGGGAGTTCCACCTATGTCTCACATCAGTTGGGAACTTTCTTAGGCGCATATGGTTGTTCCTGCAATATTGTCGAAATTCTTAGAGCCGAGCTCTAGAACTAGATATGAAGGATAAAGATTCTCTAATATTTGTTAGATGAGAGGAAATATGTTCAATTCCTGCTTGTACTACTAAATTTATTATGTGACACGCACACTGTTGATGAAAAATTTTGCCACCAAAAGTTGGTTTCAAATTAAGTTTAAACATGTTAATTGCAGTATTATTAGCTTATGCATGATCAAAAGTAATTGTTAAAATTGTTTCTTCTATCCTATAAAAATTAAAAATTTTCATTATAATTGAACAATAGCAGTTGCGTTATGAGAAAATTGACATAAATGAAAACCTATTATTCTCTTTTGGAAGACTCATTCGTTGTCAACATAATGCGCTGTGATGCATAAATATCTAGTTTTATTACACTCCTCCCAAAGATCAGAATTACAAGATATAGTAGCATTAAAAGACTTAAAATTACCAACTAGAGATTGTCTCATTGCATAAAACACTTTCATGCAATCAAAACGAGTTGTGTTTCCTGTCTGTGAATTCTTCAAATGCTGCATCATCTGCAAAAGAAAGAGGTAATTCAGCACTAGCTAAATTATATATGAATTCTTCAAACGCTCCATCATCTGTAAAAGAAATAGGTAATTCGGCACTAAATAAAAATTTAGCTAGTGCCTCACAAGCATGTTGTGCATCGCATATAAAATTTTACAACCCTTGTGATGTGAGTGATAGTGTTTGTTGGCGGGAGTCCACACTCCCACCTTGGTGCAATGGTGGATATGCTTTCCAATATCTATCGAGATAGCAAGTACGCCACCCTTTTTATTAGAAAAGTATTTTTTACAATATGTAAATACCACACGAATTTCCATTTCATCTGTTTTTAGATTTAGTCAGTGCTCCTCTATGAAATGTTACCATGCGGGAGAAGTTCGCGGTCTTTTTCCCCTGCCACATTCCCCAACTTCTTCATTGGGCACCAAAGCATTATCAACCGGGTCCGGAACAGTTTACGGTTTAGTGGGGTTGGAGTTGTGGGCCAACATTTCATTCTCATAAAATGGTTCATCACCAAGCTCAGGGTGCACAGAGAAATTAGAAAAATTTGATGCGGCAATTTTCTAGAAAAAAACATAAACTAATGTTAATTCGTTCATTTATCATTTATAAATAATAAACAATATAAATAAACTTGAGTAATAGAATGTTATGTAACAAAATTGATAAGTAGAATACTTTGAATTTCTTTAAATTGATTGAACTTTGTAAATAAAAGAGCAAGAAATTGAGGAATCGAGAGAGAAAAGCTTAAAATCAATATCAAAAAGACAAGATGAGAGATTTTTTGAGAGTGGAATTTCTTTAAATTGATTGAACTTTGTAAATAAAAGAGCAAGAAATTGAGGAATCGAGAGAGAAAAGCTTAAAATCAATATCAAAAAGACAAGATGAGAGATTTTTTGAGAGTGAGATGAAAAATTGAGAGTAAAGTGACCATTGGGCCCATCGCGTGCCCAACGGTCACTTGGTCGCATGCCTAGAGGGCTGCTTCACGGATCGAACACGGACTTGGACCGGGCCGAAGATGGGCCAAAGTAGGGCTTAGGCCAAATCACGAGCTTCAAGGGCTAAGGCCGGGCCTGGGCCGCAGGCTGAGAAGTTGAGGCCCAGTCTTAGCCCGTATAACATGTTGGGCTAGCACGGCCTATAACAGTACTGTTTTAGGCCATGTCGAACCTGACACTGTTACGGGGATGGACTTTAACAACTCCATATATTATCATAAAGAGAATTATCCGCCCAACTAATAATGTAATATTGATCCCCGTAAATGGCAATCCTGTCAATGGATTCATGAAAAAAAAAGAAAAAAAAAAAAAAAAAAAAAAAAAAAAAAACGATGATATTCCTTAGTATCCATTACTGTTAACCTTAAAGTCCAAATGCTTGTATAATCAGATCTTGGAACACAGGAGAATCTAAATCAATCCTTTATGAGGGTTTTCTTTTTTCCAGTTAAATAAAATTAAAATACAAACAAATCCTCTGCTCTCTCTCTAATATTCATAAGAAGACACCATGGACTTTCCAACTCTATCCACCATTTCTTACCAATTTTCTCCTACAGTACTGACGAACTACATATCCATTCTCATATGATGGCACCGGCAGCAGCAAAGCGAGGGAGGAGATAAGATTCTTTTTTTTTTTTTTAACTTCATTGGGTTTGTAAAGACTTCAAAGGATTTGACAAATATGCCCTCCTCACATGCAGTGCACAGGCACAGTCTATTTAACGGAATGAGACAGACGAATGGAGATGTTCTATAGTTCGGGGCCACTACTTGTACGTTTCGTCCTTTGGTTTATTGAGACAAAAAGGAGAAAATTACGGAATTTGCTCAATTTGTAATAAGAGTGTTTTTTTTTTTTTTGTTTATAAAAGAATGTAGTAAATAGTTAATTTTTGAAACTAAATTAACTAATAGATTTTAAAATTATTTATAGTAATGATAGTAAAATATTTTTTTCCCGTTAAATCTTCTTTTTACGGTTAGTAAAAAACTTTTCCACATAAATAAGGATTTCGTTAAAATTTTTTATCATGTAAGTTATTTTTTATTAGTCTTAAATAAATGGTAAATAAAACTGCTATTTATTTTAAATAATTTTAAAACTTACTATATATTTAATTTATTTTCAAAAATTTGATTTGTAATACTTTTTTTTTTTACTTTTCAAAAAATTTCTCATAGAAATGTGACTTTTTAAAAAACTTTTCTAAATAGACTTATTTGAAATTTGTATTACATTTTAAACAACACATTATAAATTTTATTTTTTTAACATTTTTATGACCACTAAAAAATTGAAAAATCATTTTGTCTCATTTTAAATCTTTAAAAATGAAACTAAAGGAATGTAAGGGTGTGTTTGGTATAAGAGTTAAAACCATTAGTTTTAATTATGATTTTTAAAATTTAAATATTTTGTTGAGAAAAATATTATAGCAGAATTAAAACTATGGATTTGAACTCATGAAGAACTTAAATATTAAGTATACTCTAACTAATAAGAAAACTTTTAAAAAGAAAAACTAGAGAAAAATCTCATTAACCTCTTAAAAAATGTCACATTTGAAACATATCATAACTCCCTATTTATAATGAATGGCATGGTACTATGCAACCATTATTTGTATAGTGCTCAGTTGTCAATTCTTAACTGCTCATATTAACATATGTGAATAGATAATTGTCATCTTTAGCTACTTCATACTGTAAACCTATTTGTAATGCAAATAAATAATTGGCATATAATACTAGCCTTATATATTCATCATTCATGATGACTCATTAAAAACCTTGTTAAGATAAACATACAAAAATTACAATTACGACAAAGGAAAAAAAAAAGTACACCATTACTTCATACATGTTTGATGTTGCCTTATTAGAAACTGTTAGGACTTTAGTTGGCAATTTGTTAGCATTGGTTGTAAAAATCTAAAAATAGGTATTTTTAACAACTGGCGTTTATAAAAAAGATCAGATGTGTTTTTGGTTGCTTGATTGTTTAAAATATAAAATATTCTTTTCTTGATAGAAATCAATTTTTGGAAGGAAGTATCCTAGAAGATTGGAGATTAATAGAAGGAAGGAAGTATCCTAGAAGATTTGTGAGAAATGGAAAGTTATTGCATATATAGAAACTGAATATAGTTTCTGTTTTTGAAAGTCAACTATTGATGTAAAAATGATAAATTAATAATTGGTGATTTGATTGATTTTGATTCAGTTTCCGCAGCTGGATAATCTTTCTCTGTCTCCTAGGAATGTGTCCAGCTTCGTATATCAGTTTCAAAAAGATTTCAGGATTTAAGTAGATTGATTTTCAGAGTGGTTTTGGGATAGCTGACTCTGACAGTTGTGTTGCAGTTCTTGTTGCAATGAGGATTTGCAACATATTTGATTCAACGAATTAATTGAAGAGGTTGCCAAGCTATTCACACTTTGCTTATTTATTCAAAGTGTCCCTAAGTCTTTGTACACCGAGGTGATTAGTTTTTTTGGGTTGTGAGACATGGTGAGCACTTGTATTCATAAAGATGATTTGAGTATTTTTTGGGAGAAAAAGTTAGTTGAAGGAATTCTAATGTTAAAAAGTCGAGGGGATCTCGTTGTTGAAGTCCATTGGGAAATTGCAAGTTTATAGGCATCTTCTTAAAGATGGAGTTTCAGGTAGATTAAGTCCAATTGAATTATAAAAGAGTTCTTAGTGGATTGTTCATCATCTGGGCGTAGCCCCGCAGAGTAGGTTGTGACCGAACTGAGATACCATTTCTCTCGTGTTCTTTTATTTTATGTCTCTGTAATATTTATATTGTCTTACAAAGTATTAAAAAACTCAAAGCGGTACTAACATAAATCTCACTAAGAAAACCCAATAAGATAAAATCATAATAGAAAAAGAGTACAATCACTTAAACTCCTTAAAATAAATTAAGATTGACATAATGAGTTTCTTAGTATAGTTTGGTTAACTCTAATTTAGTGGAGATTACAGTTTGAATTAAATAAATTGTGCCACATTCTTTGTTAAATTTCGATGACAATAGAAATCTTGAAAATCCATCAAGATTTAGACGTTGATTTCTTGTCCACTATCGATTCATTTCAACATTATTTTATGACGAGAATTAAAGACGTCGAGTGGTTACAATTATTGAGTTTCTAATTGTGAAAAGAATTTGATCGCAGTCGAAATTAAGAGAGAACACAATGAAATTTCCGAGAATAGAGATTCCAGAAAATTTCAGTATGAATGTAAGAAACAAGAAAGAATTGTTCAGATTTTAATTGAAATCACAATTTTTGTCTAAGTGACGAGTCAATAAAGAGATCAGAATAATTAATTTGAAAATTCGTGATTAATTACCGAATAATTAAAAGATGTGTTCACTTCACTAATTAAATTTTTATAATTTAAATTAAAATTATGATTAAAATTAAAATTATGATTAAAATTATGATTGAAATTAAAATTAATATTTAAAAATACGTTAGAGTCTCAAGTTTAACACTAGAAAACACCGATACAAGATATTTTCTTACTATCAAGTCTCAGAAATAATAATAATTGCCATGCCAACTCATGCCACGCAGTTGTTAGAAATTCATGCGTCGGTTAGATGCTTTGCAAACTGAAATTAGTACAAACAAATAAATTGATAATGATTTGACCATAGCAAATCAATTAATTAGTTTAGAATAATCGTACAAGGAGATCGATCCGACGCAATAGATTTTAGAAGATTTGATATCAAAGGTCAAGATTTGATTTAAGAATAAGAAAAAAAAAAACACCTTGATGGTGGCACCTACACTAAGTCCAGGACAAGTACATGGAAGAACCGTGGGTTAAAGAGATACTCTTATCAAAAAGACAAAAGAAAAGGAGTTAGAAAATTTAATGTGTTGGATAATAGAGTGTAAAGCTACTTTGTCATTATTACAACTCAAAACCATAATAATTTAAGATTGTTTTTTTTTTTTTAGTATTTTTAAGTTATGATAATTTGATTATTGATTTTAAATTGTGTTTGAGTTATAAAAATTTAATGTGTTGGATAATAGAGTGTAAAGCTACTTTGTCATTATTACAACTCAAAACCATAATAATTTAAGGTTGTTTTTTTTTTTTTTTTTTTTTTTTAGTATTTTTGAGTTATGATAATTTGATTATTGATTTTAAATTGTGTTTGAGTTATAATTTGAGTTTATATTTAAATGTGTACATTTAAATTATGATTTGAATTGATAATCTTTTTGAGTTTGTATTTAGGTGGGTCAAAAACTAAAATTTATATTTAAATAGTATTTTAATAAAAACTCAATGGTAATAAAAAATTTTAATAAGATATATAGGTGGGGTTTTATTTGACTTTTCATTGTAAATGCGTAGAAAAAAATCATCTCAACAAGAATTAAAATGAAAAAGTTCTCACATTTTTAAGAATAGAAAAAATAATGTTCATCAATTTGAGTTTGAGTTTCTGAACTTGAGTTGAAGGAAAAACTTGAACTCAAGTTTAGCCCCAAACTCGAGTTCAAATTCGAGTTCAAACTCAAATTTTATAAAAAAACACGAACTTGAGTAAAATTGTAACTCGAGTTCAAACTTTTTCTGAATTTTATTGCAAAAGAACAACCCCTTAGAAACTCTCCTCCTCATTTCTCTCTATTTGGTCGGTTCTCTTAGGACTTTTACAGTAAAATTTTATTTTATTTAGCCTTCTAATCTATAAATTGGACGAGGGCATTAAACTTAGGCCGTTTTTTGAATTGATATCATTTTTATTTTTCACATTTCTTAAGAATAAAAATAAAAATGTTTTTAAAATGACGTTTAACACAATAAAGACAAAAAACATAAATAAAAATGGTTTTATAGTTTAGTGTAAAATGAGATAAATGAAAAATGACTTTTAGTTGTTTTTCATTTTTTATTTTCGTTTTCTCTTCTCTCGAGCAAAAAGAGAAACAAAGACACTAATGGGTTTCTTTTACGCTGAAAATAATCTCTTAATAAAACTACCAAATGCATTTTCAAAAATGATTTACGTCTGAGGTTGAAAACGTTTTCATTTTCATTTTCATTCGAAAAGCAAAATCATTTTGGAACGAGTTCCAAACGCGCCCTTAGTCATTTCTACTCTTTCCTGCAAAACCCTAGAATCAAGAATTCTCTCCATTCCTCTCCTCCTAGCTAGAGGTGTCAAACGTGTCATGTCGGGCCGGCACGACACGCATGACACGAGGCCCATTAGGGGCCTGGGCCGTGCCTAGCACGACCCTGCACAATGCAGGGCCGTGCTTGGGCCGGGCCCTGAGAAGAAAAACTCAGGCCTGGTCCAGGCCCTTGGCCCTAGTCCATAAGGGCCAGGGACAGGCCGGGGCCGGCCCGCGGCCCCGACCCTTGTATTATTTTTTTAAATTTAATTAAAAATATATATCATATACCCCAAAAGATGTGATTTTATTGAATTGACGTAATAAGAATAAGAACACATAAATGACTGCCTCGTTTAAAATCTTGCTAAGTAAGACCTGTGGGGAGATCAAGATAAAAACCTTATCGACGGAAAAAAGAGTGTAATAGCTAGGAATAGTAAATTACAAACCTAAGTGTTTCAAGAAGATTCTGTCATTTCTAAGTTAGAAAAATATTTTTGCGTCGAGTCATCTGTGAATTATTGTTTTCATCTTCTTGCATCTTCTCAGTTTTTAACACACATTAGCCCCTCCAAGATATCTAGATGCATTCTGCTTCTCTTCTCATCAAGAATTCGGTTGCTTGTGCTAAAAGCTTGCTCCGATGCTACCATTGACACTGGAGTTGTCAGAATGTCATGACTATTATGGACAGTGTTGAAAAACAATCGGTCTTACTCTTCCACCACTGTAAGATGTCTAGTTTGTCGTCATCGATTACAAAATTTGCTTCAAAATATTTTGCTAGTTCCGTAGACACTTATGTTGAGGACGATCATGACGTTTTCCCTTTCTTCTTTAAGAAACTCCATGGTGATCCTTTAGGCCCCGAACTGGTAGTTGACAGCGAAGTTCCCTGTTCTTTTTGACCTGTGCTGTATTTTGCTTCATACAAACTAAAACTCTTTTCTAACATTTTCGTAGCGTCAGTAATAGTTAGTTGCATATCTATTTCTAAATTCTCTGCGGTAGCAGTCATCAATGATTCAGTTACATCTACTCCGCACCTAGGATCTAAAATAGTTGCCAATGCATATAACATAGGACAACCTGACCAATAATTTTTAAATTTATTTTCCATTAACTTAACTATATTTTCAAAAAGTTATGTATTCCTATAATAAGAAAATGTTTCTGAAATATTAAATAGTTGATGTAAAGCTAAATGTACAGTAGGATAATAAACTCCAGAAAGTAATTTGGTAGCCATTGTAAAAAACTTCTAGAAATTTAAAAAAAATACTTAGCAATTTGCCAATCAGGATCGAAAATTAAAATTTGATCGTTCTTACTGTTTACATATATCGTGATAAGCTGTGAATACGTGAGTGTTGCCTTCAACATAAAATATGTTGAATTCCACCTATGTCTTACGTTAGTTGGAACTTTCTTGGGCGCATATGACTGTTCCTACAATATTGTTTGAACTCTTGGAGCCGAGCTCCAGAACTAGATATGAATCATAATGATTACTCTAATATTTGTAAAATTAGCTGAGATATGTTCAATTCTAGCCTGAACTACTAAATTAATTATGTGACATGCACATCGTTGATGAAAAATTTCTCCTCCAAATGCTAGTTTCAAACTACGTTTAAACTTATTAATTATAGCTGTATTAGCTGACGCATTATCAAAAGTAATTGTTAAAACTTTATCTTCTATCCCATAAAATCCAAAATTTTCCATTATTGTACTAAAAATAGATGATGCGTTATGAGGATATGGACATAAACGAAAACCAATTATTCTTTTTTGTAAAACTCAATCATCATCAACATAGTGTGATGTGACACATAAATATCCAGTTTTATTGCACCCTTCCCACAGATCAGAAGTGCAAGAGACAATAGCATTAAAAATCTTAAAATTATCAACAAGAGATTGTCTCATTGCATAAAAAACTTTCATGCAATTAGAACGATTTGTGTTTCTACTTACCCGTTTAAATTGTGGGCAAAAGGTTGTCTAGATGAATTCTTTGAATGATGCATCATCTGCAAAAGAAAAAGGCAATTCGACACTAGCTAGAAATTTAGCTAGTGCCTCACGAGCACGTTGTGCATCGTATGTAAAATTTTGTAACCCTTGTGATGTGAGTGATAGTGTTTGTTGGCGGAAGTCTACACTCCCACCTTGGTGCAACGGTAGACATACTTTCTAATGTCTATCCAGATGACCAGTACCCCCTCCATTTTTATTAGAAAAGTGTTTTTTACAATATTTACATACCGCACGAATTTCCATCTCACCTGTTTTTGGATTTAGTTGGGGCTTCTCGGTGAAATGTTGCCGTGTCGGAGAAATTCGCGGTCTTTTTCCTCTATTGCGTTCTCCAACTTCCTCGTTGTATACTGAAGCATTATCCATCGAGCATTTCTAGTTCAATGGGGGTGGGTTGGGAGGCATCATTTCCTCCTAAAAAAATGTCTCATCACCAAGCTCAAGAAGAGCAATGAAATCAGGAAAGTAGCCATTTTCTAGAAATTGATAGAACTTTGTAAATGAAAGAGCAAGAAAATGAATGAACACGAGAAAAAAGCTTAGAATCAAAATCAAAGAGACAAGTTGAGAGATAGAATGAGAGTGAAATGAGAAGTTAAGAGTGAATTGTTGTGTGAGATTTATAATGAAATTAAGGGGTGTTTATAGGGGGTTTTTGGGTGAAATTTCAGATTCTTACCATTGGGCCCTTTGTGGGCCCAACGTACGAAACGTGATGGGCCTCTCGTTTGGCGTTCAACTAAGAACTTTGAAGATCCATCTTGAGAAACTTTGGATAAGATCAACTAGTTAGTTTCCTTTAGCCAAAGGCCTAGGCACGTGATGTAATAAGCCAAATGGGAGGCCCATTATTTTATGTGCATATATTTATGTTGGGGCCCGCGAAAAGGCCTCCTGGACCAATTGAAATGGGTTATTTCAATGGGCATTTCATGTCATTCCCATTTAGAATGGAGCAGTGTTATTGGGCCGGGCGAACAAACTCCCTATTTATAGATTTGTGTCTTTTGATTTACTTACTATGCGGATTAAAGACCCTGAATCCTATTCCTTGTATTTTGGAGACATGATGAAGTAGGTAGCTGGGAATGTTATTATACGAGATGCAATCCATTCCTTCTTGAGAAAGAAGTAGATAAATAATTCTCTTGAGGGTTGATTCGGTACTTGGACCAGTAGGAGCTCCGATTCATGAATGTGTTTTATGAATCACTGTCCATTAGAGAATCAATGGTACTCAAGGATAAAGATATAATTAGAGAGGTTAACGGATTCTACCTAGCTCTAATTATGAATTATTTATGGAGGATTGATCTATATGCAATGACTATATCAAATGGACACTTCATAGTTTAGAAGTAATTTATATCTATAATTTCAAGAGTGCAATGCCAAGTTTATAGTGGAGTAACTATTGGAATTAATAGAATTAGTTAATTAATTAAAGTGTTTAATTGATATTAATTTTATTGGAGCTCGAGATTATAAGTCCATTAGTCCCCGCGTCGTCCTAGTAATTATACCAGACACAAAGGACAAAATGGGAATTTTAGAATTACGGAATTCTAAAATTAAACACTCAGAAATAATTAATTGAGAATTAATTATTATTTAAATAATGTGATTATTTAAATTTAAATTTGAACACATCTAGATTTATCCATTTAAACTTATTTGATAAGTTGTTCAATTTAGAATTCAAATTAATTTAAGTTTGACTTAAATTCGAATTTGAATTTGAAATAAAATTGGACTAAAGGATAAAGGATGATTTTCTCTTCCTTCCCTATCCAGTATTGGCGCCACACAGGGATGAGAGTCCCCACCTTGGCCAGCCACACTAAGGGATAAGGGAATAGGAGATTTTGTTTAAAATTCAAATAGGAGATAATTAACAAGCTTTATCTTAGAGATAGAGATTTGATTCCTTCTAGAAGTTTGACTTCTACTTTATAAATATTATTTTTTGAGACAATTTTCGTAATGGTTTTTTGCCCTAATTTTAGAGGTGGCCGAAATTTCTCTATAGAAATTTTGAAACAATTTTTTTGAGCCTTAAATGTTAAGGCTGGCTGAATTTCTCAAGTAGAGAGGAAGGAAAAAATTTTTCTTTAAAAATTCCACATCGTGCATGCGTTGGTGTTTGTGGAAATTTGACTGTTTATTGTAACCCGTTTTGTCTCATGTGTGCCCACACACACGTCTTCATAGATTCTAGGAATTGACATGGTACACATTGGTTTTCTAAACACAAAGCTTTGGAGCAAGGATTGTTCGAGGTCAAAGAACTCAAGTTATCAACCGAGTCGGCCTCCAGGTATTTTTCCGAATTGAGTTCTTAATAAATGAATTAATGAGATTAATTTATTCGTGCATAAATTAATATAATCTATAGAGTATCTCAAAGGTTTTATGAAAATTTTTGTTATACACGATCCGCCTATCCGCTGCGCTTCCGCCGCCGAATTCGATTCGGCAACCAACAATTGGTATCAGACCGGTCAATAGACTGTATTAATTTATGCTCCGATTATTTGATAATCAATATTAAATATGTGATATTTAATTATGTGTGTATGTGATGAGTAGGCACTTGCATTTATGGATGTTTATATTTGTTTCATAATGATGAATGTATGGATGATGGATTTGGTCGTTAATTATATGGTTCCATGGATCGCATTAAATTCGTTCAAATTAAATTATTTGTAATTTAATTCGGGATTAGAATTATTGTAATTCTAGGATTTTGGGTAGAATTCGGGTTTTGATTTTGAATCAAAAGGAGTCCTTGAAGATCAAGTTTGAAGCTTGTAAAGATGCCCATAAACTGCCCAGAAAACATCGCACCGGATGGCGGCCAACAGCATGCCGGGCACGCCCTAACGCTGCGTGGCCACGCGGCCCCCACCGCGACCGGCGCGTGTGGCCAGCGCGCGGATAGTCTGTGTGCCTCATCGCGGTAGCGTAGGCCAACGCCGCGGCGGATAGTCCGCGCACCCTATTGCTGGCATCCCGCACTCGTGTGCCCCAGGCGCATGGCTAGCAGCCCAGATCCGGTCAATGGGCACCCAAATGGGCCCAAGGGTTTCTGAAACCCTCATAATGTGTGTTGACAAACTCGGAATAGTTCCGGATCCGAAGGAAGGTGAAATCCAACCCGAAGACAAAGAACAAAGCCAAAGAATGAAGAGTTCAAGAATCGAAGACCCGTTGATGTAACGGAAGAAAATAATTATTGTAATTATTTTTTTATTCGATTTTGGTTGTAATTTATATTTTCCATGGGACCCGGTCAAATCCATCTCAATAGCCGATTGCATATATTTATATTTTATGTTGATAATTATATATTATATGTCCATGCATATAACATGCCATATAGATATAGTGTACCTACTCATATGTTTTATAACATGTCATGCATATACGCGCATTTATTATTATTTATTTTATTTATTTAAAAGAGTTTTAAAAGGATAAAATAAAAATAAGAACCATGCGCTAAAATCGATTTAATATGATTAAATTAATTTAAGTGCAAAATTAATTTTCAAAATAATGATACATGTGAAATTGAATTTAATAGTTAAATTTTAGAATTTCACATATCCGAAAAATAAATTGTTTATTTATCAGGATTGGAATGATTTTCAAATAAAATACATATTTGCAAAATAATGAGTGGGAGAGGGTTATATGACAATACAACCCACTGGTCTCCATCGTTAGTTCAACACCGTGAGATTCGAAAGGGGCTTCGCGGCGGCACCGATTCCGCACTCCCTACGGAAAGTGTTTTTTCGGATCAATAACAAGGTTGACTTCCTTGCGATAGGATTCAAGGATGTATTTCCGGTTTGACCTACCCTACGGCGGCACTCCGGAGTTAAGTCTGTAGAATCTAAAATGATGAGTTACACTCATAAAAGTATAATCAAATTGTTGATTATATTTTTGACCAAAATAACGGTAGTTGATAAATATGAAGATATGAGATATTTTGATATATTTATTAATTGAGAAGGTCTCGGTTCAATTTGCGATATTTTGACCTACCCTACGACGGCACTATATTCGTGGTAAATTATATTATCGTTGGCACCTAAAATTAAAACATGATTTATGTATTTTTCATGTGCATCATGCATCATATTTAATTATGCCTAAATTCACATGTTTTGATATTCATACACATAAATTGATTAGATGAATATTCTACTTATTTTCGGCAATACGTCAAGTCCTATAATCTCACTATACAAAACTGAAACACTGACTAGAGATAAACTATGCGAAGTGGTAAAGTAACATAAACAACTTACATTCATGTGATGAATATAAGTTTGTCCCAAATGAAGGATTGTCCTCCTATCCTTAATGAAAATACAATAGCTAACTGTTGGCTAAGATTGTGCGTTGTAATTCACAAGAAGTATGAAGACATGGAGACAGCTTATGAGATAATGCAGTCATCAAATACTGTATCTGAAAATCCATAAAACAAAAGGGTTGGCTAAATACTGTAAGGGCCTAAGTAAAAGACAAAAGGAAAGTCGTTTCCACCAAAATAAAGAAAGGAACTCAAGCAAATACGATTTGCTAGTTCTAAAAACATGTTTAGTAAAAAGGGTAATTCCTTATTCCTGGATAGTAGATTCGGGAATTGCTACACATGTTTGTTTTCTTTATTAAGTCTTAGTTCTTACAAGGAAAGTCGTTTCCACCGAAATAAAGAAAGGAACTCAAGCAAATATGATTTGCTAGTTCTTAAAACATGTTTAGTAAAAGGGGGTGATTCCTTATCCTAAATAGTTGATTCAGGAATAACTAATCATATTTGTTTTCTTTACTAAGCGTTAGCGCTTAAATGGAAAATGTTTCCACCTAAACAAAGAAAATGAATCAAAATAAATAAGATTTACTAATTCTAGAAACATCTTTAGTAGAGGGTGATTCCTCGTCCTGGATAGTTGATTCGAAAGCAACTAATCATGTTTTGGTTTGCTTTGCAAAATATTAGTTCTTACAAAGAACTTGCCATCAGGGACTACGCGATGAAAGTGGGAATACCGCGAGGATATTGGCAAAAAGCAGTGGGAGAAGTTAGACTTCAATTTTGGAAATACCTTGTTATGAACAATGTTTATTTCCCTCTAAGCATAAACAAAAATTTGATTTCTAATTCAAAATTATTTGAACAATTGCTTTTAAATAAAAATCTAGTCCACATCTTTCGGAATGGTTCCGATATATGTTCTGGATATTTGGAAAATGGTTTATACCATTTAAACCGATGCCTGACTCACTGCAAAATATTGAAAAGTTCAAAAGCTGCCAAACTTAAGAATAATGAGCAAAGGATCTCTCACGATAAATAACACATATATGTGGCATCTTAGACTTGGTCATATTAGCCTAAACACGATTTAAAGACTGGTAAAGGATGATCCTTTACGCGAACTAAAAGTTAGTGAGCGTCCAGCCAATGAATCTTGTCTGGGAGGCAAAATGATCACATGCCTTCCATGACGAAAGGAGAAAGAGCCACATAACCTCTTCAGCTAATACATTTGGATGTATGTGGACCATTAAACATCCAAGACAAAGGAGGTTATGAATATTTCATCATTTTCATTGATGATTATTCGAGATATGGTTATGTTTACCTAATGCAATAGAAATCTAAAACTTTTAGAAAGTTTAGAGAATTCTGAGCAGAAGTTGAAAAACAGTTAGGTAAAACAATCAAGACACTTCAATTAGATTGAGGGGATGAATACCTGGACTAAGAGTTTCAGGATTTCTTGATTGAAGAAGGTGTGGTATCCCAATTGACTACACCCGGTACTGTTGGAAGATAATGGCATCGAGTGCGCAGCGGAATTTAAAAAATTTTAATCAACATCAAAGCCAAACAAGAATATCTTCATGATGCTATATAACATAAATACTAAAGATCTAAAACATACCTTTTTGAGATTTCAGGAAACTGTACGTTTGACAGATCTAAGCGTTCCAAACAGCAACTGGAAGAGCCTCAACCAATTGGTCTTCTTTGCTATTCTCGTTTCCACGATCGGTGTGCGGGTGGGCACACTTTGTTTAATCTCCTCTTCATATTCTTGATCTCCTTCCAATCACAAGAGAGCCAAAGAAAAATTGTTCTTGATAATTAAACAATTTTTCCTCTTGGAATCTCTTATCAATAGCCTCCAAAAAGTCTCTCAAGTGATGTACATAGTAATGTGACTTAATAGGCTATTTATACTATTTAGGAAGTTATACTTCCGTAACAATTAGGTTTCCCAAAGATTTAATCGCACCCAGAGTCGATTTTGCCACATCAGCACGCGTTACGCGTTACAACCGGTCGACCGGTGACAGAGACGTTATAACTCACCAGTTGACCTATCCTTCACAAACCGGTCTACCCACCGGTCGACCGGACCGGTCGACCTGTGACCGGTCTACCCACCGGTCAACTTGTCTGCACTAATGAAAGTTGTTTTCCTAGTTCTTCAACATGGGAAACTTGCATAGAGCCTCAGTTTTGATTCAAACAACCAAATAGAGAAATTGCCTGATCAAAACAGTCATATAATAGTCTTCCCATATTAAACAACTCTTAAAACAATAATTCAACCAATTTATCTAGAATCAATTTATCAATTAATTCACCCGATAAATTAATCATGAATTAACTTTGAACCTCTTTTACGAAAACAACACAAGTTACCAATATGTAGGAAATATACCTTATCGTTACAGAAAATTATGTGAGCTAGCAAAGGGACCTGATGGACATATATAAATCAAGCTTCTATAATCACAATGCTATTTGTAAACCAACAAGTCCGTCTCATGATTATAAAACTCTAGCACTACAAGAAAAAGGGGTTTTTGTGACGACATTTTGTTGTCGCAAAAACCCGAATGTCGTCGCAAATAACGTTTTTTGCGACGACTTGTCGGCGCAAAAATTTGGTCGTAAAAACATTTTTTGTGACGACATAGTGTCGTCGCAAATGTATTTAGCGACGACACGCCGCTATTTTTGACAACAAAGTCGCCGTCACGTCGTTGCAAAAAATTCTCCTCATATGATTTTCATTTAATCTTGAGAAAAAGTCTAAAAGATCAAATAAAATTAATTTTTTTTTTAGTTTTAAAAAATGCTCTTGATCGCCCGTGCCCCCTGCATTCCCTCGGCCCCCGCCCCCTACTTGGACGATGGAGTCCCCATCTTGGATTCACTTAGTTTCCTTAAGGGAATATGAAGATTGTTTAAAGATTCAAATAGGAGAAATGAAGAGGAAAAAGATAGGGTATATTAGATCAGACTTATTTGCGACGACATTATCGTCGCAAATAAGTTTAAAATGTCATCGCAAATAATCATCAATTCCCGCGCTTGGTTTTGGTGAAATCTTGAAAAGATTATTTGCGACGACAAAGAGAAAAAGTCGTCGCAAATAATTTGAAATTATTTGTGACAACTTTGTCATCGCAAATAAATGAGAAATGTCGTCGCAAATAATCATTTTTCCCGCGTTTAGTTTTTTGGTGAAATCTTGAAAAGATTATTTGCGACAACAAAGAGAAAAGGTTGTCGCAAATAATTTCATATTATTTGCGACGACAAAGTCGTCGCAAATAAATGAGAAATGTCGTCGCAAATAATCATTTTTCCCGCGTTTAGTTTTTTGGTGAAATCTTGAAAAAATTATTTGCGACGACAAAAGAGAAAAAGTCGTCGCAAATAATATGAAATTATTTGCGACGACTTTGTCGTCACAAATAAAGGTAAAATGTCGTCGCAAAAAATGGATTACCTTGGCGGCAAAATTCCGCGCCATTAAAATTTGCGCTCCAAAATTATTTGCGACCACATAAAAGTTATGAGCGACGACATTTAAGTTATTAGCGACGACATGGTTATTTTTTTAAACGGGGAGTAATTGCGACGACATGTCGTCGCAAATATTTTATTATTTGCGACGACATTTATCGTCGCAAAAAATGTCGTCGCAAATGGCCTTTTTTGTTGTAGTGTAGCGCTATTCCACTAAAAGCCTAGAGTTGCACTCTCGATTTATATAGTATATTTGCAAAGCTCTGATCAGCTCTAGTCCATGACTCAATATATTAGTATATCATCCCCATAGGATATCCATAATCGACTTGAGGTCAAGTTCTGTTTTACCTTCCCGATTACATTTATCTTATGTTCCATTATCAAACCATTGGAAAAACACTATTCATACTATTACAAACAGTAAACCATTAGATAACACAGAGTAGTCTAATGGCCGAGCGCTCGTATTTTCCAATCCACTGATAATGCATAAGAGGATATCATTGACTATTTATAGGAGCTATGGATTCCACTATCTATGAATAATGAATCTACGATACATGAGTCATACCCCAATGCACCGCAAAGCGTACCTTTACATAATGTCAGGATGTCTCCCTTTAGTACATCAAAGGATACAAGTCAAGTATACGGGTTCATCATCCATCTCAGGATTAAGATGACAACATATAATTCGTCAAAAAGTGAATTGTTTTATTCGAACAGAATTATTAATTAAAACAATTCATCTTTGGTCCGATCCAATATAGATTTTCACCATTAGAAACTATATCAATGTCTCTACCCATGGAGTCCAACCTCCAACAACCAAGACAAGCCGTCTCCGTTAGGAAGTAGACAACATAACAATCTTAACATGAATAAAGTGCCCAACTTTATTCCCTTGATTGTGGATCATAAGGTTTAGACTATCATCTTTAGATTCTTATCTTCTGCATGTTCTTCACATTACATGCATGATCTAAAGATTTAGAATGATAGTCTCAGACTTCCAGTTTGCTTATCATACATTCAACTATTATGAACATAAAAAGGACAATACATAGATATATGAAATAAACAAATCTTTATTAATAGTCAAAATGTCTCGAAGAAAATTGTTACATTTATTCCTAAGGGCATAAACGCTAACAGGTACACCACAGCAGAATGGTGTAGCCAAAATGAGAAATCGAACTTTGCTCGACATGATAAGATCAATGTTGAGTTATTCTTAACTTCCTGCTTCGTTCCGGGATTATGCCCTAAGAACCACCATGTATATTTTGAATATAGTACCATCTAAGTCTATACCAAAGACACCCCTAGAGTTGTGGAATGGTCGAAAGCTAGTTTTGAAGCATATTCGCATAGGGGGTGTCCGGCTCATGTGATGAAACTATAGACTGGGAAGTTGGAACCAAGATCGAAAATATGCATGTTTACGGGATATGCAATGGGGACAAAAGAATGATTATTTTATATAGTCATAAGAATCAAAGGTAATTGTATCGACAAATGCCACGTTTCTAGAGCATGACTATATAATAGTTTTCAAGCCTAGAAGCAAAGTTCTGGAAAAGTTACTTTCCAATAAGATTGGACCACAACCGACAAGAGTTGTTGGAATGCTAAGAATGATCACGTTTCCTAATCAAACTCTAGTGGCACCTCATTGTAGTGGGAGGGTAAGCAAGTTACCTGACCGGTATACTGAAGAAACACATATCGTCACTGCTGATGACGGTAAGGAGGATCCGTTGATTTTTAAAGCTACGATGGATGATTTGATAAGGAAAAGTGGCAAGCATCTATGAAACTCAAACTAGAGTCCACGTACTCTAATTCAGTCTGGCAACTTGTAGATCTACCCGAAGGGGTAAAACGCATTGGATGCAATTGGATCTTCAAGAGAATAAGATAAGCAGATGGAAAAGTAGAGACTTATAAAGCAATGCTAGTGGTTAAGGGTTACACCCACAAAAAGGGAGTTGACTATGAGGAAACTCTCTCACCGGAGGCCATGCTTAAGTCCATCCGAATACTCTTAGCCATAACAACATATTTTGAATATGAGATATGGCAGATGGATGTCAAGACAGCTTTTCTGAATGGCTATCTTGAGGGAACCATCTATATCGATCAGCCGAGGGTTACATAGAGAAAGGCTTAGAGCGAGAAAAGTCTCAAAACCCGTAGAGATCCATTTATGGATTGAAGCAAACTTCTAGATTATGGAATATCAGGTTTGATGAGGCTATTAAAGTCTTATGGATTTGATCAAAACCAAGATGTTTCAAATGAAAGAAAAGAAGATGTTCTTATTCTTTACAAGCCTGAATATATGATATTCAGTGGGAGTAGTTAGTTGTTGTCAGTTGAACTCAAGATTTGATCATTGAGTGGTCGTGTAGTGTATCCTTAAGTATATAAGGAAAATAAAGAAACTATAAGATAGTTTTGTCAGTGAAAGAGTTGTCTTTCACTGGATACATAGACTTTAACTATGAGTCATACGTGGATTTTGAGAGTCAACATCCAAGTCTGTGTTCACACTAGGTGAAGGAGTCATGACAACAAAGGTTGTTGGAAAAGTGTGATTGCTAATTTTATCATTAAGAGTTAATGTGTAGCAGCTTATGAAGCAGCAAAAGAAAGCAACCTGACTCTAGAAATTCTTAACTGATCTGGAAATTGTTCTGAGCATAGATCAGTCTAGACACCTAGAAAGTTTAAGGATTGGAGACATATCCTACCTGCTTTAGGACAAGTGGGAGATTGTTGGGAATAGTGTCCTATAAGCATGAGATGTAATAGGATATTTATTATTTATTTAATAAAAGAGTTTATTCATTATTTTATGTGCATATATTTATGAATATTTTATGAATATCAATGAAAATTCCATGATTATTTATGTAATCTTAAACATTGTATATAAGTGTTATATACGAGAGGAAAATGTTTAAGGATAATAATAAAAAAGCAATGTTCATAATGAATTTAATTAAAGTTCGGAATCTTTAATTAAAACATTATTAATACATGTCATTCCCATTTAGAATAGAAACAGTGTTATCCGTTTATTAATATGGTGAGATATTGAATGAGTGTATTTCGCATAATGAGATTATGTGGAACAAGGACACAGACACAATATGAATTTCTAATAATTTCCGTTAAGTATAGAAATTCTAATTGAGTCTACCGATGGTCATATATAGAATGATCTTAATCCTGAGTTCTTAACAAACTCCTATTTGTGGATTTGTGTCTTTTGATTTACTCAGTACGGATTCCAAGACCCTGAATCCTATTCCTTGTATTTTAAAGACATGATAAAGTAGGTAGCTGGGAATGTTATTATACGAGATGGAATCCATTCCTTCTTGAGAAAGAAGTAGATAAATAATTCTCTTGAGGGTTGATTCGGTCCTTGGACCAGTAGGAGCTCCGATTCATGAATGTGTTTTATGAATCACTGTCCATTAAAGAATCAATGGTACTCAAGGATAAAGATATAATTAGAGAGGTTAACGGATTCTACCTAGCTCCAATTATGAATAATTTCTGGAGGATTGATCTATATGCAATGACTATATCAAATGGACACTTCACAGTTTAGAAGTAATTTATATCTATAATTTCGAGAGTGCAATTCCAAGTTTATAGTGGAATAACTATTAGAATTAATAGAATTAATTAATGAATTGAAGTGTTTAATTGATTATTAATTTTATTGGAGCTCGGGATTATAGGTCCATTAGTCCCCGCATCGTCCTAGTAATTCTACCAGACACAGAGGACAAAATGGGAATTTTAGAATTACAGAATTCTAAAATTAAACACTCGGAAATAATTAATTGAGAATTAATTATTATTTAAATAATGTGATTATTTAAATTTGAATTTGAACACATCTAGATTTATCCATTTAAACTCATTTGATAAGTTGTTCAATTTAGAATTCAAATAAATTTAAGTTTGACTTATATTCGAAATAAAATTGGATTAAAGGATAAATGATGATTTTCTCTTCCTTCCCTATCCAGTATTGGTGCCACACAGGGATGACAGTCCCCATCTTGGCCGGCCACACTAAGGGATAAGGGAATAGGAGATTTTGTTTAAAATTCAAATAGGAGATAATTAACAAGCTTTATCTTAGAGATAGATATTTGATTCCTTCTAGAAGTTTGACTTCTACTCTATAAATACTATTTTTTGAGACAATTTTCGAAATGGTTTTTTGCCTTAATTTTAGAGGTGGCCGAAATTTCTCTATAGAAATTTTGAAACAACTTTTTCAGCCCTAAATTTTAAGGCTGGCCAAATTTCTCAAGTAGAGAGGAAGGAAAAATTTTTTCTCCAAAAATTCCACATCGTGCATGCGTTGGTGTTTGTGGAAATTTGAGTCTTTATTGTAACCCGTTTTGTCTCATGTGTGCCCACACACACGTCTTCGTGGATTTTAGGAATTGACGTGGAAGACATTGGTTTTCTAAACACAAAGCTTTGGAGAAAGGATTGTTCGAGGTCAAAGAACTCAAGTTATCAACCGAGTCGGCCTCCAGGTACTTTTCTGAATTGAGTTCTTAATAAATAAATTAATGAGATTAATTTATTCGTGCATAAATTAATATAATCTATAGAGTATCTCAAAGGTTTTATGAAAATTTTTGTCATACACGATCCGCCTATCTGTTGCGCTTCCGCCGCCGAATTCGATTCAGGAACCAACAGCAACGTGGAAGGGTTGGGTATTGGTTTCCAAAACGATTTCAGATGCAGAAGCGTGTGAATAGCGGATCGCGTAAAATAAAAATTTTCATAAAACTTTGATATACCTATAGATTATATTAATTTATGCACAAATAATTAATCACATTAATTTATTTATCAAGAATCGGATTAGGAATTATACCTAGCAACCGATTAGATGATAACTTGTATTCTTTGACCTCGAATATTCCTCGCTCCAATGCTAGTTTAGAACACCTGAATCTTCCTTGTCAATTCTTTGAATCTACAAAGAACGTGTGTGTGGGCACACTTGAAACAAAACGAAATTAGCAAAAACACTCAAGGTCACCATATGCATGACGTTGAAATTATTATTATTATTTTTTTTTGAGAAAAATTTTCTTTTCCTCATTCTATAAAATTCAGCCACTATACTTTTAGAGAGCAAAAATTTTGTCTCACAATTTTCTACAATATCTTATTTTATAGAGCAACAGTCAGACTCCTAGAAGAAGTCTTATTTTTATCTCCAAGATAAAGCTTATTAATTAGCTCTCATTTCCAATTTGATTTTGAAACAAAATCCATTATCCCTTATCCAATATGGCCGGCCACTACTAAGGGATTTCCTCCCTGTAGTAGGTGCAATTTTGCAGATAAAGACTAGATTAAAAATTTATCATGCTGTCTAATTTTTAACTTAAATTCAAATTCGAATTTAAGTCAAACTTAATCAATTTGAATTTCAAATTGGACAACTTATCAAATAAGTTAATTGGATAACTATGGGGAGTAAGCAATTTGCATTCCAAAGAGATTCACATTATGCTGTGTGTTCACACTATGTGAACTCCTTCACATGTGTGTTTCAAAATTCAAATTTAAACTTAAACTTAAATAATCATATTATTTAATTTATAATTAATTCTTAATTAATTATCCTTGAACATTTATTTTAGAATTACATAATTCTAAAATTCTCATTTTACCCTTAGTGTCTTTTAGAATTAAAAGAACGATGCGGGGACTCATGAACCTATAATTTCGAGCTCTAAAAAAATTAATAATTAATTAAACACAATAATTAATTAATTAATTCTATTAATTACAATAGTTAGTCCACTATAAACTTAGAATTACACTCTCATAATTATAAACGCAAATTACTTCTAAATTGTGAAGTGTTCATTTGATATAGTCGTTGCATATAGATCAATCCACCATAAATAATTCATGATTAGAGCTAGGTGAAATCCGTTAACCTCTCTAATTACATCTTTATCCTTGAGTACCATTGATTCTCTAATGGACAGTGATTCATAAAATAAATTCATGAATCGGAGCTCCTACTGGTCTAAGTACGGAATCAACTCTCAAGAGAATTATTTATCTACTTCTTTTTCAAGAAGGAATGGATTCTATCTCGTATAATAACATTCTCGGCTACTTACTTCATCATGTCTTCAAAATACAAGGAATATGATTTAGGATATTGGAATTTGTATCGAGTAAATCAAAAGACACAAATCCATAAATAGGAATATACTAAGAACTCAGGATTAAGATCGTTCTATATATGACCATCGGTAGACTCAATTAGAATTTCTATACTTAATAGAAATATCAGAAATTCATATTGTGTATGTGTTCATGTTCAACATAATCTCATTATGCGTAATGCAGTCATTCAATATCTCGCCATATTAACAGTGCGGATAACACTGTTCCATTCTAAATAGGAATGTCCTGCATTAGTAATATTTTAATTAAAGATTTCGCACTTCAATTAAATTCATTACGAACATCATTTTGATTATTATTCTTAAATATTATCATCTCGCATATAACACTTATATACAATATTTAAGGTCACAAAAATAATCATGAAATTTTCATTGATATTCATAAAATATTCAAGAATATATGCACATAAAATAATGAATAAACTCTTTTTTTAAATAAATAATAAATATCCTATTACATCTCATGCTTTTAGGACATTATTTCCTATCTCTCACTTGTCTTAAAGCAGGTGTGACATGTCTCTCATCCTCAATCCTTTTAAGGGCATATCAAATACATTTAGTGGCAATGTCTTCGTGAACGGGTCAACAAGGTTGTTTTCTGACGTGATCTTCAGAATTGCTAAATCGCCTTTTTCTACAACTTCTATGATCAAGTGGTATTTCCTTTCTTATGCTTAACACTTTTATGACTTCTAGGCTCTTTTGAATTAGCCACCGCTCCATTGTTGTCATTGTATAGCTTAATTGGTTTATCCATGCCTAGAATAACTTTCAGATCAGTCAAAAACTTTCGGAGCCATGTAGCTTTTTTGTGGCTTCACAAGTTGCAACATATTCAGCTTTCATGGTAGAGTTAGCAATACACTTTTACTTTACACTTCTTCATACCCTGGCTCCTCTATTAAGAGTGAACACATATCCAGATCTTATCCGATGAGAGACAGATCTTATTCGGAATATTATAAGTAAATCATATTATAAGCAATCATGCAAAGCAAATAAGCAAAGCAACAAGCAAATGATAATCATATTATAAGCAATCAAGAATAATGAGACTTATTAAGCTATTTATAAAGTTTAGGAGGTCATATTACTGCAATAATTAGGTTACCCTAAACCTAATTCGTAAACTAATCACATTGAGTTAGTTTGCCATGACAGCAATTATAACTGGTTGACTGGTACCATTGAGGATAAATGCATTGATTTACTGGGAGAGTTGCAAATACCGCAAGAACAATAGCTTTTCATGTTCAACTTCATTACTTCAAATCTTAGACTTCAGCGGCCATTCCTTCTCACAAGAACCCAACATCCCCTTACACATCCATTCCTACGACTTCTAATTTCCAGCCATACATGCCCCCTAACTTTCCACCATTTTCAAGACCCAATGGTGGAGATTCACAGCCGTGATTATTCTACTTTTTGGTGGCATCGATGCCTCGGTTTTTTATATGTCTTTTAACTTATTGTTGACAGGTTTTTTTTTTTAATTTATTTAACTTGTTTGTTACATTAAGTGTTTCCTAACGTATAAATATTGTTACTGTTATGGACTTTAGATGCATTCTTATGCAGTTGGGTCCATTGTATATGACCATAGATTTGTTGTGTTATGAGAACATTGTTGTTGGTTATTCTTACTTTAATTTGTTTTGTCTGCAATTCAGCTTTACATTACATTTGTTAATATTTGATTAATATCTTGATTGAAAATACAGACGTGCAGAAAGTTAAGATGATTATGTAATGTGATTGGAATTTTTCCTTAAGGATACGCTTGTACCTACTTCATATATAGTTTTATTAGTTGGATCTGTTAATAGGCATGGATTCAGGTGGTAGTTCAAGTCTAATGGACTCTAGTGATTCAGACGATGACAGTGATGATGAATTTTTAGGCAAGTGGTTGTTGCTATAGCGTTGTTGTGCGTTAGATTTGTGCACAGAGAGCCGTCCCACTGAAGGCACACTTCAAGTTGGGGAGGTGTGCTTAGGGTGAATAATTATTTGGAGCGGAGTGCATTAGTGATGTATGACAAAGTTTGAATGAGTAGTGACGCTTTTTTACGTTTAAGTTCTATCCTTGAGGAGAAAGGATTATTGCAACTGATTGTGAATTGTAATGTTAACGAGCAAATATTCATATTCATCACTATAATGTGTCAGTTTCAAACTAAAGGGAAGCGCATGACCATTGGCGGCGTTTCGGTTCCACAGTTTCTAATTACTTTACTAAAGTTCTTGAAGTGGTTGGCCAATTTGAAGAAGGACTGCATTAGACATCCAAATTTTGATATCGTTCACCCTCACATTCGTGCTAGTGGAAACAAGTATTCACCGTGGTTCGATGTAAGTATCCTACACAACTTAAAGTGATCAACATTATTGTTTATTGCACTTTATAATGATCTTAGTGCTGTCTATTTTTTGAAAATGTGAAGGATTGTGTTGGAGCACTTGATGGTACGCACGTCCCATGTGTTTTTTCTCGTGAAATTGTAGAATTGTAAATAAATAGGAAGTGCTTCTTCTTACATAACGTGCTTGCAGTGTGCTCATTTGATATGAAATTTACTTTATGTTATCTGGCTGGGAGGGTTCGACACATGATGCAAGAGTACTTGCATCCACCTTAGATCATCTGAGGAAAAGATTTTCGAAACCGCCACCAGGTTAGGGAACATCTATGTATCTCAATTGCTTTTTTTAAAAAAAAAAATTTCTATGTAATGTATTGCATTGGTTATTTTTTAAATATGATATGTAAACCTGCAGGGAAATTTTACGTCGTTGACTTGGGTTACGCTAACAACGAATGCTTCATGGCATCATATCAGGGGATAACATACTATTTGCAAGAATATAGAAATCGATGTGGGAGAGGATTCAATAGTGAACGTGAATTGTTCAACTACACACACTCTTCAACTGCGTAATGTGATTGAAAGAACATTTAGTGTGTGGAATGCCAAGTTTTGTATTTTGAAAATCATTAACTGTTACCCCATGAGCAAGCAAGTTAAGATTCCTATTGCATGTGCTGTATTACATAATTTTATTCATATGTAACGTAATAGAGACCTCCTATTGGAGTAGTACTCACAAGATGACGTGCCGGTTGCGGACATTGATCATTAGAATGTTGAAGAGGACATCAACTACAATAACAACCATGAGGGACAACCTTTGAATTACAATGTAGAATTTGAGATGAAGGCATTAAGGGATGCTAGGGCGTATACAATGTGGGCAGTATTACATTGGGACTGCATACTTATGTTATAAATTATGTTTCCTTGTTGTCCTTTTCTTTCCATTAATATAAAAAATGATGTTGTATTTTTTTTTTTTTTTTATGGTTTTTTAAGGAAGAAAAAGTCTCACGTTGTTTTTAAACTTATTGCTACTTTTAATTTATATTTAGTTTCAATTGCACAAAATTAAATAAATTTAAATAAGGAAAAATTTTTTTTTCTCTCCTCACTATTCACAACTCAAGTTTTATTATACACCAAAATACAAATTCAAAAAGATTCTCATCTCAAACAATAAGTCAAATGTACACAATTAAACACAAACTTAAATTATAATTTCATCTCAAATAATAATTCAAATTTAACTTAAAAACTACATTAAAATCACATCTAAAAAGAATAGGCCCTAGGAAGCTAAAAGTAACATATTTGTCTAATGAATTAAAATTTCATTTACAAGCAAACAAAAAAGAAAATTCTTTTACAACCAAAAAAAAAAAAAAAAATTACTTGCTAGATAAGTGGGGGACAAATAAGCAAGTAGAGAAAATCCATTGCATTTGGTAATTTTCTTTCCATAAGTGACTTAGGAAGCGCTTAAAGAGAAGCTAATGAAAATGACGGGCCCGTTTAGTTCACTGATTCGAGTTTTTAATTTGAGTTTTTAATTTGAGTTAAAATGTGATTTTATGTGAGAGTTTTTTACTGTAGTAAAAAGTTAGATATGACTGTTTTTTAGAGCTTTTTACTGTAGCAAAGCTCAAATTCTAAACTTAAATCAGTGAAATGAACATGGCCGACATTAGTTTTGCAATTTTTAACAGTTTTTTTGGTAAGTTAGCCTATTGGTAGTGTTAGTTTATGACAATCATATTTAAGTAAAATCACATTAAATTAAAAAAATACAAAATAAACCGATTCAGTTATAGATTTAACAGTTAAAAAGCAAATAATTAATGATAGTTCATTTTCTCGGTCCTCTCTTTTTTTAAAGCCTTTTTCTTTACTTAATAATAGTTGAAAAAAATGAAATTCTCTATTACGTTTGGGGTACTAGTAGGTCAAATTTTTTTAATTGTTATGGCATCGTTTATTTCACTGATTTGAGTTTTGCTATAGGAAAAAGCTCTCAGAAACAGTTGTATTTAATTTTTTTGCTATAGTAAATAGTTTTCACGTAAAGTCACATATCAATTCAAATTAAAAATTTAAATTAATAAACTAAATAAACTTTATATATCTATATATATTTTAATTTTTACGTGATTTTATACAAATATAAAAAACATAACTACCAGTAAATGGGTACCACCACCGTAGAGGGTAAAAAAAAAAAAAAAAAAAAGAAAGAGATTTTTCAAAAGATGCGGGCAAATTTTGGAGCAAGACCGAAGAAGCATTTCTCACAAAAACTCTCTCCTTTTCAATTCCATTCGATTAGTTAACCGTCATGGATTTGGACCCAGATGATGTCTTCAGAGACGAAGACGACGACCTCGACAATGGATTCTACGAGGTTTTTTATTTATTTATTTTTATATTTATATCAAATTTCATTTTCATTAATGAAAATAACTCGCCCATTTTCGTTTCTCATTAAGACAACAATACGTTCTTGTGTTTGATATTTCATTTTGTTTCCTTTCAGAAAGAAGCAACCAAAGAACTTGCTGTATACCTGGTTGATGCTTCCCCAAAAATGTTCTCCTCTACTTCTCCAAACGTGAGTTTGTAATACATATATATACGTATACATACATACATATATATATATATATATATGTATAAATATGTGTGTGTATATATATTTTCTGTTTATGTTCTAACTTAGTTGCAAATGGTTTCACCATTTGGTTCATGAATAGAAAGTTTGAGTAGAAATTTAAATATTTGTAAAACATTATAGCAAAAATTTTTGAATTGTTGTTCAAACCTGCGGAAAAAAGGGGGAAAAGAGCTTTTGCTATTAATTTGATGGTTATTTATTCCTTGAACTATGCAAAGTGGATTATTTAGTCTATGTTTGAACTAGGTATACCATGCTCTTAATAAGTTTTCAAATTTTTGTTTCAAGCTTTGATTACTTTGTTGAAGGGATTGTCAAATTTGTCATGTTCTGGCTTTGGGCGTGCTAATTTGCCATGTTCTGTGAAACTTTTTCTAACCTTTCTTCATTTGTCTATATTGGCAGGAGGATGGCAAGGATGAGACTCATTTCCATGTGGCTCTCAGTTGCATCTCACAGTCACTGAGGACTCAAATTATCAATAGGTCGTATGATGAAGTTGCTATATGCTTCTTTAATACGGTAAATTGTTGACTCTGTTTAAGCTAAGCATAATGTTTTGGCCATCTGAAAGACTGAAACTTATTCATCGGTGGACACGTCAAGTCTTTTTTTACAACATAAAGCTTCACCAATTCTTATTGGGTTTTTTTCTGCTTACTCATTTGATCTGTTTGTTCACTTTACATATTCTTAATGGTGTTTTTTCTTGCTTTTCAATCATAATCTTGAAGTTTTTGCTTTATGTTCCTTTCTTCTACTTGTTAGAAGTCGATTTGTGTAGTTACACCTTGAGCAGAGTTTCAAGTTTGTAGAATGATAAGACTGCCTCTAGTTTAAGCTAGGCTGGTTTTCGGATACACCTGTATATTGTCATCGCCTGGTTGTTGCTGAGTAGGCAGAATTACTCCTAGAGGGTTAGAAGCTGTCTCTGTCTTTTGAATGTGTAGCTGAAAGTACCCTTTTGGCATTTTTCTATTTTCTGTTCTTGGTTGTTCCTTTTATTTCATTTTATTTTATTATTTTTTGAATCTCTTGTATGTTTGACATGTGTGCTTTTTTTTTTTTTTTTTTTTTTTTTATTGACACAAAAATCATAAGAATTGCAATTATGCATGGTATTTATTCGTTACATTCCATCAGCAAGATAGCATCACTAAAGGACTTGGACAGAATTAAAAAATGCATACGAAGCACGCTCAAAATTACAAAATTGTGTGCTTTTACTCCCCTCTCTATGAGAAAAACGAAGATATAATATAGACGTTAGATCGTGATAGCTGCAAGGCGACTTTTTTTTTTTTTTTTTTTTTTATAATTATTTTCTTTCTTCCCATCCATCCACAACCATGTTTATATGTTGTCTTCAATTCTGAAGATCTTTGCAGTCAAATATGATCTTTCAGATAAACTGTTTTATAGCACAACAAATTCTAGTTATTCTTATTCTCTCCCATTTATGTTTTATGACTCGTTTGCAGAGGGAAAAGAAGAATTTACAAGACTTGAATGGCGTCTATGTGTTTAATGTTGCTGATCGAGATTGTTTAGACAGGCCAACAGCTAGACTAATAAAAGAGTTTGATCTTATAGAGGGTAAGAGCTGGAGTGGAAATTTTTCTTGTGTTGTTATTTGATGTGCCTCTCGTTGAGAGGCACTAAGAATATCAACAACTTTAGTCCTTTTGGCTCTTATTGATGATTCAGAAGAACAATCAAATATTGATTTAGAAGAACAATCAAATATTGATTCAGAAGAACAATCAAATATTGAGGATTCAGAAGAACAGTCCTTTTGGTTCTTATTGATGATTCAGAAGAACAATCAAATATTGATTCCCTCAACTAAATTGTTTTGTGCTTATTTACAAGTATCTTCAGAAAAATAGTTCATGAAGTTGTAAAATAAGACTAAATTAATTAGAACAATGTGGCCTGGTTTGTTCTTTGGCTTCAAATTTTTCTGGTTGGTCCTCCTTTATCTCCTTTGTGTTGTCCTTTTTTCTTTTCCTCTGCTATAAAAGCTCCATGCTTCTTGTAGATAAAATAAAGCTGTTTGGAAATTTTTGTTTTCAACATTTTCTTTTGGTACATAATTAGTGTTGAAATTTTCCTAAAGCTTCTTAAATAGAAATACTTATAATTAGGTTTGAAATTTATTGCTTGTTCTTTAACTAAAAAAAAAAGAGTGTTTTTGATTTACGAATTACCTCCAGATTCCAATACAAGAAAAATGCTAAAATCAAAACGTAAACAGTACGCAATGATGTGGATTTGGATTTAGCACTCTTGATTTTGATTTTAATGTTATTTGTCATTTTTTCATGACTTATACTTGAGAGATATTATTCCTTTTCATTGATCTCATTTTTAGTAAGATTACTTAACTTTGATTTCATTTGTGATGGTAATGATTTTTAATGTCTGTGGATACATTTTACTTCTGCAAGCAATATAGTTTCTTTTTGACTGTGTGCCCTTGGTTGGAGCATTAAATCAGAGCCTTACATCCTTTAGGAAATAATTTTTCTCTCAGAGTCATTTACGAAAGAAATTGGAAGTAAATATGGTATTGTCTCCGGGTCTCGAGAAAATTCTCTTTACAATGCACTCTGGGTAGCGCAGGCACTGCTGCGGAAAGGGTAAGACTATCCTTATTGTTGAGTTTCTCCGTTCTTTTTTTGAAAACATAATTTGCATAAAAGAAGGGATATGCAAGGTTTTTGCAGACCTAGACCTCATGGCTTCTCGCAGTAAATTTTTTATATAAATATATATACATATATATGTATATATATATATATATATATATGTATATATGTACACACACACACACACACACACATATAAGATTCTCATAGTAAATATTGAAAATACTCTCAGGTCTGTAAAGACTGCTTGTAAGCGAATGCTTCTATTTACTAATGAAGATGATCCTTTTGGGAGTTTCAAGGGTGCTTCGAAGATAGATATGATAAGAACAACATTGCAGCGGGCGAAAGTATGTTTTGCATGAAATCACTGTCTAATGGATATTGAAAATAGAAAGTTCATATTTCTTATATATATATATATTTTTTTTGTTTGCTTTATAAAGGATGCACGAGATCTTGGCATCTCAATTGAACTTCTGCCATTGGGTCGGCCCGAGGAAGAATTCAACGTTTCTCTGTTCTATGCTGTATGGCATTGGCTTCACTTTTATTTTCTTCATTAACTTTCATGGTGCTCGAGCCCTAGAATCTTACCACTATAAACTCCATATGTTCCAGGATTTAATTGGACTGGAAGGTGATGAGCTTGCTCAATTTATTCCCTCAGCAGGAGAAAAGTATGCCTTCTTTTTCCAGATGTGTGTGTGTGTGTGTGTGTTGTGTGTGTGTTCTATTTGTTTTTGTCTTTCTCTAGCCCTTTCAGGTTGTTCCTTTATGCAGCCCCAGAAAACACCTTGTTTCCTCTATTTGCTGGTATATTTCAACTATTTGATGTTGGATGGATATCTTACATGGAACAAAGTAACTAATTAAGTCAACGGCTGATCTAGTTTTTTAGTTTGAATCATTCATCTATTAAGTATCATATGCAGTTGTAGAACAATCATGTGAATAGGTATATAATTTGATCATAGTGTTGAAATGTGATTTCTCATGGTACATAGTGGTGGGTAGAAGTTGATCTAATGGTTTAGTAATGTTTAATGAGCTTGTAGGTTGGAGGTCTGGATTTGGAGAAACAGGCAGAAAACTAAATAGGGGAGAACTTAGGAGAGAGAAAAGTATAGGCCTCATGATAGGAACATAAGTTGTATTCTTGGCATGGAACAAAAAATTCAAAGTGTAGAATTCAACTTGCTCTCTGCAAGTCAGTTTGAATATTGACGAGTTTTGTAAATTCTCAATTATTTCTACGTATTGCATGGAAAGATCAGTCATAAGAAGATGGGCTTTAGCTTGTTACCACACCTTGGTTCACATTCTAAAACAAGGATAAAGAAAAGTCTTTCTTTTGAGCATGCTCTGCATTCATTGCTTGTTAAAAATGGTGGATTACATATTTGAGAATCATGGGGTGATACTCAAATTCAAAATTGCTAATAATAGCTATAGTCTCTCAAATGAAAAGTATTTTTGGTTTATCACATATAATCGTTTATCTTGTTTGATTTTGAATTTCTGTTGGACAGAATTATTTGTTATTTATATTGAAGCGTTGCAATGTAAATTCTTAAGTACCAACTTAATTTTTCGTTTTAAATTTTTTTTGCATTTTGACACATAAGAAATGAGTAACTCACAATTCCTAAAGGTCGTTAATATTTGCAAACCAATAGTAAATAAGCTGATTTTTGCCAGCGTATGAAATGGGCAAAGGTTTCCTAAGCAGGTTTTAAGATGGTAATATTAGTGCTAGTTTGTTTATTACTAATTTTTAAGGCTTCCACATTTGTTATACAAATCTATTTTTTTCCCAATTTCAGATTGGAGGATATGAAAGATCAGCTTAGAAAGCGCATGTTCAAAAAGCGCATAGTTAGAAAAATCAATTTTTTGATTGCCAATGGACTATCGATTGAACTGAACACATATGCCTTGATTCGTCCCACTGTTCCTGGTATGCAAGTCTTACCATCTTTTGATAATTAGTTATTATGCAAAGCTCGGCCTTTGCACGTCTTTTGCTATTTTTGGTTGATAATATCTGTTCCTTGCCTCTGATATATAGGAGCAATTACATGGCTGGATTCTGTCACTAACCGCCCTTTAAAGGTGATTTGTGGGCAACCTTTCGTTTCCTTGATTAAATGCAATTACACATTTATTACTGCAACGTGACAAGAAGGGAAGAACTAATTTGAGATGAATTGGCAGAAGTAAACTAGGCTTAGATGTGTTTGTTTAGCTTCTATTTTTTATCGTTTTTGGTCTGCTGCTCATTTGACCACCAGTTTTCCCTTTTATTTTTTGCGCTGTTTGCAAGGACGCTTTGTCCTTTGGTTGTATATTTTGATTACTTTTCATTTGAATAAATATCTCTTTCTTATAACTTATTAAAAAAGAAAAAAAAAAAGGAGGCTTTACTACCTATGCAGCTTCTTGCCTTTTTTATGAACAACCTATTTTGAAGGGTCGAAGATGAAATCCTTTGGGATAGAATCACATTTTAGGCTTCTTTGTGGGTGCTTTATATATATATATATATATATATATATATATATTTATATATATATTTTAAACGTGCTTTGACTTGTGTGCTAGCTTTGTGTTTTTATTTTGTTGTTTTCCTGCAGAGGCACTGTCCTCATTTAGTCAAAATAATTCAAATAACTTTTTCTTTGCTAATTGAGGAACAAGTAAAGTTTCACATCCACCTATTCTCCCTGAGCTTTATGTTGGTAAATGATACACTCTGTAAGAATATCCATTCGTGCAATGCCCTTCTCCTACCTATGTTCTGATTCATGAAATATTCACTCTAAAAGGAATTTACCTGCTTAGTGGAATGACTCTAATCTGGATTGTTGTACTAATCTTATTATTTGAATGGGCAGTACTGAAGTTGTCTAAGTTGATTTTGTGCAGGCTGAAAGATCTTTCTTCTGTGCGGATACTGGTGCATTGCTGCAGGAGTCTACCAAACACGTTCAGATTTACAAAAAGTAATCGTCTTATAGTGTTTCTCTTAACCATAGTCATTTATTAGCTAAATCCTTACTGCCTTTGTACTATTTGATCAAAGAATAATGGAAATCTTCTCGTATTTGTAACAGATTATCAAATTTTTCACTCTACTTTTTTTCTTATAATTGGTTTTTTATTTATTTTTATTTTTATTTTTTTACACTTAACAAGAAAACTAGTAGTATACTAATTAGAGTATCTGGGTTGAGTCTCAGAATTTTGTATTTAGTATATTTTTATTTAAATTATGCCTTTTTTTTCTTGGGTGTCAGTTACTAAAACTTTTTTCCTGTTGACACGGTTCTTTATGACAATAATGGTATGAAAAATATGTACAATAAGAACAAGTAATTACGAATTATTTATCCTGCATTTGAAGTTCGGGGATCATTGCTGAGATTAACTATTTAAGTTGAACTTTTTTAAGTTCAATTCACGTATTCCAGTTGCACATATTTTACTGTTACTTCTCTTGTGTGGTGGATCCCTAATGCTCCATCCTTTCTTGAATTGTGTACTTTCATTCTCAGTTTGTTCATCTTACTATTTAGTAAAATCTCTATTCATTATTACATCTACTTTTCAGTGAAACTATCAAGCTTTCAGTGGATGAACTATCGGAAATAAAAAGAATTTTGACTGGAAATCTTCGTTTGCTTGGATTCAAGCCATTAAGTTGCTTGAAGGATTATCACAACTTACGGCCATCAACATTTCTTTTTCCAAGTGATGAGGTGATAGTTACTGTTTTCGTTGGTTAAGGAATCTTATAAACTTTCTTTAACCTTTAACAATAAAGACTTTCTTTGGCTTCAAGTATCCCGTGAAGGGGCATTGGAAACAGGAATAAATAAGTTGCAAGTGAGATTAGTATATTCTAATTATATAAGGAGAAACAGAAAGGTGTCTTTCTGATTGATTAATAGAACTTTAAATTGGAATTTTGGAAAAGAGCCGTATGGGGATAGAAACAATAGTTTGAAATTTGGTTAGAAGTAGTACAAATTGAGGATTTTGCAAAAGTTTGGGCTGAGTTAGGAGGCTTCTTTGAAATATGTGGGTCCGTTTGTCTCCTCTTATCTCCTTGGTTTCAGTAAGAGTGGGAGAAAGATTTTGAATGCTGTTTTTTTGGGATTGTGCTGGTTAGAAAGGAATAAAAGGACTTGGAAGATGTCGAGGGCAATGTCAGGTATCTGTGCTGGGCAATTTGGTTAGAAAGGAATGCTTAAAGAATAAAACCATTGTTGGCCCACCTCCTAAAAGTTTAAGCTTTTGGGATAGATTTGTAAACTTACATGGTATCAGAGTGGGAGGTCTTAAGTTCAAACCACCGTAATTTCACTTTTTATCCCCATTTAAATTGTTATTATGTGTTGGGCCTTTAACATATCTTGAGCTTAAATATTCATGTATTGGGCTTTCCAATTAATTTACCCACACAATTGCCCATTGTTCCAGCTCACACGCGAGAGGGGAGTGTTAAAGTATAAAACTATTATTGGCCCACCTCCTAACAGCTTAAGTTTTTAGGATGGATTGGTAAACTAATATTTTTGAGAAAGCAAAGTTCACGGCATCCCTTCGGGCATCTTCTGACAAAACCTTTTAAGGGTTTTTCTTTTACTTTGCTTGTTTTGAATTGGAAAGATGTGATTGGCTTCTAATTTGGAATCATGTTTGGTTTTAACTACGTTTTTGTTTCTCTAGTGTCCTGGGAAGAGGATACCTTATCCTCTTTTCTCTTGTATTCTACATATTTGATTTTATCAATAAATTCTTTTTTCCTATAAAAAAAAAGGACTCTTTTTTCTTTATCCCCTAAGAATACTTCATGATTCATTTGATTTATTGAAGTTGTGTACTTAGAAAAGAAAAGACATGTATTTATGCCGAGTGGTAAAGGAAATTAAATGTTAATTCACGAGAAAAATATGAATACGTGCTAGACCTAAGTTGCATCCATAACAGATAAGGTCAAGAAATAAAGTGTAGGAAAACTATTAGTTAAATTGCACTTTATATTAAAGGTGTTGAGATGGGTGAATGGAAACACTAAGAAGGTAAAACTGAATAATGAAAATATCGCATCTAGGCTTTCTGTGATTGGTCGAGTGTAACATTAAATATTTCTCTGTCGGAAATTTGTGATTTGAAGGGACGAGAAAGAAGTTAATACATTTTCAACAACTTTTGTTCATAGTTCATGCTAGCTGATTCATGGCCTTATTCTTGACTGCAGGATATAATTGGTAGCACACGCCTTTTTATTGCACTGCATAGGTCCATGTTGCGGCTTAAGCGGTTAGTACTTCTAATACAGTTTAAGGTTAGCTGCTAATATGCATTCATTTTTTGCCAAAAATTGTATACCCTTTTGCAAGGCACTACTCTACAGTGAGCCGTAAAGGCAGACATCCTATATTCTAGTCCCACTGGAAGGATAGTTATTGAGACATCTTTGAGCAACACCAAAAAAAAAAAAAAATCTGGAAGACCTTGCATTTCGTTTTCAGTGGAAAATTTTTATTCAATGATGCATTTTGCAGTGGGAAAAAAAATTATTTGCGCCTGTTTGAATTGCACATGAAATTATTGTCTTGCCCATGGGTGTATGTTATGATGCTAATGAACCATTTCATGATTTAGTCGTTTTCCTTTCTTGCCCCCTCCCCCTTTTTTCTTTTATTCTTTTAGGTTTGGAGTTGCATTTTATGGCAGTTCATCTCGTCCACAACTGGTTGCCCTTGTAGCACAAGTAAGATTTTAATGGCATGTTCCAAACTTCCATATTGATGCAAAAATAATTGAATAAAATGGTGAGAATGACATAGTTATGGTGAAGTTATATGATTTATTATCTAATAAATTTTCCTGTCAAACCATTTGTCTATTATCAGCATCAAGCAATAATAATAGGGGGAAAAAAACTGCAATTAGATGTTTCTCTTTTGCTCATTTTGTTCTTTAATTTCAAATGCATAAATTGGTCTTGCTCCATTCAAGATAGACGCATGGCGAGTTAAACCTGTCTCACGTTTGTCTTGTTCATATTGACTGGTTGTTCATGCTTGATAGAAATTTTTATCACCCAAGAAACTATTCTTGTTTTATTGGTTCTTGCATCTTCTGTCTTCTAAGTCATCTATGCAATTGCGTTTGTCTTCCAGAAAACAACAAATTATCCAGTTCTTCTCCATGGTTGTGTGTGTAGTTGGGTGAAGTTGTTTTGGGTTTAGTGTCCATAACTAATATTTTGTCCCACATGGCATAATTTTTTAGATTCAGACTTCTGTTGAGAAAACTACTTGGAGGTTCTCAACTTGTTGTCAAAGAACTGATTCAAATTACTATCATGTCACTAATTGTATTTATCGAGACACCGATAAATCTTAACAGACATTCGTTTTTTTTTCTCAAATAAATTTAAGGATGCTTTGTGTTATGTGAAATTGCTCTTCTTTTCTTTTTTCTTTTATTTTAAGAAACGAAATCTTATTGTAGGAAAAGAGGGCAGATTAAGGAGAAAAAACTAGAGATCCGTAATCTCTCTCACTTTCTTATTATTCATAACATAGGTTACATTAGTTTAAATAGAAGAGAACAATATCTCCGGTTCCTAGAATTAAGGAACAAGAAAAAGGAAACAGAACCAAATCCGGAAATATCTAAAAACAGAAAATATTCAAATTCTAATTTCCTGATTCTATGGGATATTATTTCCTAACTTTCCAACATTCCCCCTCAAGTTGGTGCATAGATATCAATCATGCCCAACTTGCTTATTAGATGTTCAAAGTTGTGTCTTGCGAGCCCCTTGGTCAAGATGTCGGCTGTTTGCTGACTAGAAGGAACAAACGGCATGCAAATATTCCCCGCTTTAAGTTTTTCTTTAATGAAGTGTCGATCAATCTCAATGTGCTTCGTTCGATCATGCTGAACGGGATTGTGAGCGATACTTATTGCAGCCTTGTTGTCGCAGTACAACTTCAGTGGAAGTTCCACACTCTTCTTGAGTTCTTCTAGGATTCTGTATATCCATAACACCTCACAGATTCCTTGAGTCATTGCTCTAAACTCAGCCTCTGCACTACTTCTGGCAACAACACTTTGCTTCTTACTCTGCCATAAGGATGCTGCTAGGTTTTGACATTTTCAAAGAGAAAAGTAGCATCGTGTTCAATCTCATTGAAAATTCTTCCATTGCTGTACATCCAAATGACTCAAAATGTAGCTTGCACCACACACTTCCACATCAATATCGCCATCTTATTGGGGCCAAAACAATTTACAGAAAGCCAGCTTCCCTAGTTAACTTATGCTTTATGTGTGTATTGAAACTCACTTATCTTCCTTATAATGCACAGGAGGAAATAATCATAGCCGGCGGTCAGGTTGAGCCACCGGGAATGCACATGATATACCTTCCATATTCTGATGATATCAGAGACATTGAAGAGGTAAGATATATGCTGATTTAATTGGAGTTTTATGCGTACTGTCTTGTCTAACAAACACTGGCTGGTGCAGCTTCATTCAGATTCAAATGGCACAGCGCCTTGTGCAACTGATGAGCAAATAAAAATGCTGCTGCTTTAATGAAACGAATTGACTTGAAAGATTTTTCTGTGTGCCAATTTGCAAACCCTGGTATGTTGTTACCACATTGGTACAAAGACGTAGAAAAATGGATAACATTCAATTTATAGTTTATGTATGTTTATGTTGTGTTGCTGTGTATATTGTATAATTCTTTGGTTCAGAAGTAATCAAGGGCCAATATGTTTGTCATCACCTAACAGAGTCATGGGAGGGGAGATCTTAATGCATCTTACGAAACTTCATTTAGTTTTATTGACCTCGACGCATTACTGGGCCATTCTGAAATATCCTTGAGCCAAATGGATAATAGGATTGGTTATGTGATACCCAAAGCCTCTGCTCAAGTACCTAGGGTATCTAGGATCACTCTTTTTGTTTTGGTTCCTAATGTTTTTACCAGTGGAGTAATGAAAATCGTTGTGAAAGTTTAGCCCTAACTTGAACATGCAGGTTCTCAAATTGCATTAGTAATTAAGTGGAAACAGTTAATCACTTCCCCCAGACCTGAAGTTGTTTCTTGTGCAACAATTGTAAATTTATCATTTTTAGATAAATATATACTTGTACTCATTCATATTAGAGATAAATAGGTCACAGCTTTAATGCTAACTGCAGTATTTGTCAACTTTTCTCTTGCTTTCTATGTTTGGGTTTGCTGCCTGTATGGAATGTTTATGAACTTGATAGATATGGTTCAAGTTCTAATGAAAAAGTGAACACCAAGTTGCTTACTGAGCAGTGCTGCTTTTAGTTTTTTCACCAATTATAAAATTCTTAAGTATGCATGTACCATCTTTATCGCAGCCTTGCAGAGACACTATGCAGTGTTACAGGCTCTGGCTCTGGAGGAGGATGAGATTCCTGATATCAACGATGAAACCGTGCCTGACGAGGAAGGCATGTCTAGGTAAGAAAGTTTCTTTGATTTCACCTGGGCCTTTAAATGCATTGTTGCTTCTCCTTTTTCCATCGTTGCATCGCCTTGCATATGCTTGCATGATAATCAACTCAAATGGGAATCTGCATACCATAAGTCTGTTTCAGAATATTAAGAAAAATAATGTTGTCTTTTATGTATAGCCAATAATGTTTGTAAATGGTGCAAAGTTGATGTTGTTGTACATCTGTTCACAGACCAGGAGTTGTTAAATCCTTGGAAGAATTTAAGCTTTCTGTCTATGGAGAGAATTACCAGGAGGAAAATGACAAGGCAGTTGATGCCTCCAAAAAGAGAAAGGCCGCTGCGGAACTTGCAGCTAAAGAGAGTGCAATCCACGATTGGGGTGAACTTGCAGACAATGGAAAGGTTTGACACTTGCTTTGTTTGCTTCAATACTTGTGCTTATAACTTGGAGTTGCACCGAACATAATATGGTCAGTGATTCGGGGACTCTATATCACATATACAACTCTTACAAAGAAATAGTTGCAGAAATAAAAGGAAAAAAAAAAAAAAAAAGAAAAGGAAAAGAGTGCAGCGCTGAAATAGATATGATATGGGAGAAACGCTAGCAGCTAGTCTTTTCAATAGTATGAACATTTCACTTCTTTAGGTAAAAAATTTAACCAAGGAAATTTAGGTTTCTTGAGATTTCTGTGGAGGGAATGACTGAAATATCATGTCTTGTGAAACAGATGGTTGGCCTAAAGAACATTCTCAAAATAGTTATTCCCATGTCAATGTGTTTTAAGTGTTTTTTTCTTTATTTGGTCTCTTTTATGGCAATTATTTCTTCTGAATATCAGAAGTTTTGATGGTAGTTTCTCTCAAAAGAAAAGACGTTTAGACTTTGTTGAGAAAAGAAAAGAAACCCCACAAAGAACTTGGAATTTTGCAGTTGGAAGGTTTTGACAGTAGCACAGTTAAAGTGCTACCTTGTTAAGTTTCAGCCTGTGAAAGGCCACTTTATTCATGTTTCTTGTTTCATTTGCAGTTGAAGGATTTGACAGTAGCACAGTTAAAGTGCTACTTAACGGCACACAACCTTCCTGTTGCCGGTAAGAAGGAAGCTTTGATCAGTAGGATATTAACTCACATGGGGAAATGAGCGAGTTCGGGTTTTGCATTTTCCATCTAAAACTTCTAAATCGATATCTAGAACACAGCAATTTGGTGGTCCAGTGATGCAAGCTTTTGGGGTTAGTCAAAGACTCAAAACATCAAAATGAAGTAGCGGTTTTCTAGTTATGAATGAAGTATGAACTTAAAGTGGTTTGCATTTGTAACAATGTTAAAGAGTTAGCGTTTTTTTTTTTTTTTTTTTTTTTTTTTTTTTTTTTTTTTTTTTTTTTGAAAAAAAAAGAAGAAAATCAAATGAGGCAAAGCATCGTCAATTTTGGGTTGTAAATGGATGTTTACAATAACACATTGCTGAAGCTGTTTACTTAATGGAAAAATGTGTTTGTTTGTTTGTTTGTTTTTTTTTTTTTTTTTTTTTTTTTTTTGTGGAATTAGTTTGGTATTTTGACAAATCTGTTTCTTGTGGAAATGAAGCTCTATAAAAGTAATCAGAAGTATTTAAATTAGTGGCATCTTGTATAAATGCAGTTGATACAGGAAAAAAAAAAGTTACTGTTGGTGTTGTGAAAAAACAAATTAGATTATCGCTTGGTCTTGATGGCACTTGAGAATTGCAACATTCAAGTGGCAAGAGAACAAGTCACTGAAAGACCAGTTGAACTTCCAAATTGTGGTTTCATTATTCTTGACACTTTTCAACATTATTAGACACCTCAAACGACAAACGAGAATTTACCTATTGTCTAGCATAAGTTTTCCATACAACTAAAATTTGTCGAGCATGGTTTTTTATTTTTTTTTATTTTTTGGTGCGACTGGACAAATTATGCTAGACAATAGTTTAATCAAATTCCAACAAATGGAATTTGAATGGTTTAATCAAATTTTACACAAAAGATCAGTCTAGTTTCACACAACCAACAATAAGTCCAGTATCACGTAGCCTTGGGCCGAGCAAGTCCTATGTCTATTCTCTCGTTAAGAGAGTTAATATCTATTATCTGCTTAAAAGAGAATATATATCTCAAGGGGCCCTCAATTTTTTTTTTTTTTTAACCTTTTCTTTTTCCTACGTCATTTTTATTGCATCTTTTTACAATTGAATTTTATATATTTTCAAATATATTTCCTTTAAATACTTTTTTTATAATTATTTAAATTTTTATAGTTTTCTAATTATTCTGTTAAATTAATTTATTCTTAAGTCTCTAAATAAATATTTTTTAACATGTGATCTTCATAAATTACATAATCAGTTACAAAATATTTTGCACAATTTTTTTCTTAATTTTTGTTTTTTGTTTTTTCCCACTCTGTTTTGCTTCATATCTTTTTTTTTTTTTTTAACTTTTATCTTTATTTCTTTTTTTTTTTCCTCTTTTTTCCCCCGGTGATTTATATAACCTTTTTTTTTTTTTTTTCCTTCGTTTTTGACTAGTTAGTATATAAGTGACAATCTACAACCATAAAAATTCTTTCTGAACTATAACTCTTATAATACTTTACTCCCCTTTAATTCTTAAAATGTAACATTCGTTCCCCATGAATAATAAAATATTAATAAGAAAGCCCCCTGTGTTAGTTTTTTGGGAGAAAGAGGAAAATAGGCTAAATTTTGAGATGAATTAAAATTAATAGGCCAATAGTTTACATAAGTTAATAAATAGGCCAAATTATTATTTTCGTCCATAACTTGTCTGGTTATAAACCATAACTTGACAAGTTATTATTCATAATTGTCCATAACTTATCCGGTTATGAACCATAACTTGACAAATTTGTCCATAACTTATCTGGTTATGAACCATAACTTGACAAGTTATGGCCTATTAATTTCTATAACTAAAAATTGGCCTATATACTTTCTTAAACTTTTCATATTGGCCTATTTTTTACTATTTCCCTAGTTTTTTTAACGTAATTTGACATTTTGTGTAATACTTTGGGCCGATTTAGTTCGATGATTCGATTTGAGATGTGATTTTATGTGAGAGCTTTTTACTATAGCAAACCTTAAATTCTAAACTTGAATCGGTAAAATGAACGAGACTTTTATGTTTATTGACATATGTCAATCTAAGCCTAAAACTTGTGGTGTTCTTGTAAAGTTCTCGATTTTTATATATTTTTAAATAAATCTCCTTTAAATACTTTTCTTACAATTATTTAAAATATTATTATTTTCTTCTAATAACCCTGTTAAATTAATTTATTCTTAAATATGTCCCTACATAAATATTTTTTGAGATATTTAGGGAACCGGTCACAAATTTTAAGAGTGGATTGACTTTTACCGTAAGGTACTAAAACTACTACAAACATTCTTTGTTATTCAGGACCTGCCATAGATTTTAAGAGTGGATTGACTTTTACTATAGAATATACCGCGATGACATTACTTCAATTTTACAAAATATACCAACCGCTTCCCCTTTCTTTTTCAACTCCCAGCCTCCGCCCCCTCCTCTCTCTCTCTCTCTCTCTCATTTCTTGGTCGCCAGACTTCTTCTCTCGCCGAGCATCTCTCCGTGGCCAGCGAGGAGCGCTGTGAGGTCGAGTCAAGTAGTTCTTTCGCGCAACGCCAATTAAGATATGTTTGTCTTCTTCGTGGTCGAAGGTCTGTTCGTCTTCTTCGTGGACAAAGATCTGTTTGTCTTCTCCAACGTTAGATCTCCGGCATCTTCACTTCCTCGTGGAATTGTAGTTTATGTTTTCTTTGATTTTTTTTTTTTTTTTTTTTTTTTTTTTTTTGTGAAGTTCTTGGATCTGTCCGTGTATTATGATTTTTTTTTTTTTTTTTTATGATTTGTTGTTTATATGAAGTTCTTTTTTGTGTATTATTGGTGATCTAATGACTTTTGTGTTTTTCGGATATTCCGACGGCGGCAATGGCTGCACAGCCTCTTTAAACGGAGGTTTATTTTTGGATACCGGCCAAGATATCCTTGTGGATACCACTAGACGGTAGAAGGATTTTTATCTTTTTTCTGTGAATTTGAAGTGTTCCGGCCACTATGACGGCTGGACTCTTGCCAAAATTAGTAGTCATCCGTGGTATCTCAATTGGATACAGGTATCGTGATCAGATATTGACAAGTATCCCGCTTGGATACCGACAAGTATCCCGGTCGGATACTAGTATTATGGTTGGATATCGCAGGTTGTTGGGAATGGTATACTAGAAGCATGAGATATAATAGGATATTTATTATTTATTTAATAAAAAAGTTTACCCATTATTTTATGTGCATATATTTATGAATATTTTATGAATATTAATGAAAATTCCATGATTAAGGATATGATTAATATTTTATGTGACCTTAAACATTGTATATAAGTGTTATATACGAGAGGCTAATGTTTAAGGATAATAATCAGAAAGCAATGTTCATAATAAATTTAATAAAAGCTCATAATCTTTAATTAAAACATTATTAATACATGTCATTCCCATTTAGAATGGAACGGTATTATTCGCACTATTAATATGGCGAGATATTGAATGAGTGTATTTCGCATAATGAGATTATGTGAAACAAGGACACAGACACAATATGCATTTCTAATAATTTCCGTTAAGTATAGAAATTCTAATTGAGTCTACCGATGGTCATATATTGTAAAACCCAAAATTTGAAATGGGGTTAATTTGTAATTTTTAAAGACTTAAGTGTGAAAATTTTAGAAGTCTGGGCCAGAATTTGAATTTTAGAGAAATGTGGGGTCAAAAATAAAGGTTTTGACAACAAGATGCCTAACCTGTTATTTTGTGCCACTTGGGCGTATCCTCACCCTCACAACTCGAACCCTCATTTTCTCTCTCTCTCTCTCCTTTCGTTTTCTCTCTCTCTTTCTCCACGCATGGCCGACCAACCTCGGTGAGATTCCGGCGTCCGTTTTGGCTAATCGTGATCTCGCCGAGCGAGTTCGGATTGGTGTCTTGCGGCCGCCAACTCCGCCGGACGGCGCCACTCGTAGCCAAAGTTCTACCCAAACTTCCGATCGTGATATCTCCGCCCCGATCGATGATTCAATAGACTCAGAATTCTGATGGTGGCGGATTCCTCGCCGCCGCCAGCCCTCGGATCTCCTTCCTCCGGCCGGTGAGTTCTTCGTTCTGGACCACCAGCCTTTCACCGTGGAGACATGATGATTTTCCGCGATCTAGCCGTTGGATCCTCGTCTTAGTTTGTTATTTAATGAAATCCCCCAATCAATTTTGAAGATCCATGGCTGAAAAACAAAGATTCAAGGTTTGGAATTGGCCGAATTGAGGATCTCGATCCGAGTAGTTAGAGGCCGAATTTGGTGAAATTGACATTGCCATTGGATTCAGAACCATCGATTTAGGGGGTAGAACTCAAGTCCGCCGCGAGATTCTTCTCCGGGAAGCTTCGCCGCCGTTACCTCCAAACTTCGATTGACAATCCGTTTTGAGGTAGGGGTCCTATTACTTAACTTTGGTGGAATTTTATTTAATTTAATTAATATTGTCAAATTTGAAAAGATTGGAATTGTATATCAAACTTACTTATTCTTTGTTACACGATATGACTTGAACAAAACCACTAGGGGCCCGTCCCGTAATGTACAGCGTGGCCTAGAGATTTGACATAATTTTCGAATATGACACAAAGGCATGGTTAGGAAAATGTGAACCGGACACGATAGTGAGATAGTGTCTTGACGGTGATTAGGTGTGGCTAGTTTACCATTCCCGGGTGTGAACCCAAAACGTAAAAGAGGGGAGGTGATGACGCTCTCCGGGTTGAGAATCCCCAAGGTTACTGTACAAAGGTTACGCCCCGTGAGGGCCCGGAACGGGTTCACCCTTACCCGTGGTTCGAGGACCGATCCGGTAGGGACATCGCCATTTATCCTTGCTACGGTGCCTCGAATCACCGCGAAGTCATGAGTGTACTGGATTAGATTATCTCAATCGATAATATGACTTATTGTACATAAAACTTAAAAACTACTAACCATGCAGGTTTTAATCGGCAAAATAAATAAAACTAAAGGTAAGTAATAGTTCTTCTCTTCGAGCATTCCATGCTCACCCCTTTGTCGCCTTTCATTCCCGGAGGTGTATTGAGTCACCGATCAGGGCGTGCCCTCGTTCTACCATTTTCGTTTTTCCTTAAATTTGAGTAAGACCTTGATTGGATTACTTTGGGATGTAATTATAAATGATGATGATTGTATTATTAAATATTTTATTGGTGCTACATTATACTGTGGATTTAAGTTTTAACGGAGAGTTTGTTTTAAAGGCCCATGGGCAGGCATTGTTTTCATTTCAGGAGTTTTATTCTATTTTATTTCTATTTGTGCACCGTTACCGCACTTTTATTACATAACCCCCACTTAGGGGCGTCACATATATAGAATGATCTTAATCATGAGTTCTTAATAGACTCCTATTTATGGATTTGTGTCTTTTGATTTACTCGGTATGGATTCTGAGATCCTGAATCTCATTCCTTGTATTTTGGAGACATGATGAAGTAGGTAGCTGGGAATGTTATTATACGAGATGAAATCCATTCCTTATGGAGAAAGAAGTAGATAAAATAATTCTCTTGAGGGTTGATTCGGTACTTGGACCAGTCGGAGCTCCGATTCATGAATGTTTTTTATGAATCACTGTCCATTAGAGAATTAATGGTACTCAAGGATAAAGAAGTAATTAGAGAGGTTAACGGATTTTACCTAGCTCTAATTATGAATTATTTATGGAGGATTGATCTATATGCAATAACTATATCAAATGGATACTTCACAGTTTAGAAGTAATTTATATATATAATTTTGAGAGTGCAATTCCAAGTTTATAGTGGAGTAACTATTGAAATTAATAGAATTAATGATTAATTTTATTGGAGCTCGGGATTATAGGTCCATTAATCCCCGCACATTCTAGTAATTCTACCAGACACAAAGGGCAAAATGGAATTACAGAATTCTAAAATTAAACACTCAAAAATAATTAATTGAGAATTAATTATTATTTAAATAATGTGATTATTTAAATTTGAATTTGAACACATCTAGATTTATCCATTTAAACTTATTTGATAAGTTGTTCAATTTAAAATTCAAATTAATTTAAGTTTGATTTAAATTAGAATTTGAATTTGAGTCAAAATTGGACTGTAAGAGAAATGATGATTTTCTCTTCCTTCCCTATCTAATATTGGCTAGAGATACAACAATGGGCCGGGGCCCGTGGGCCGGCCCGAGCCCATCTTGACATAATGACGGGCCAAGCTGGCACAGCACGATACTATTCAAGGCACGACACAGTCCATAAATATTGGTGGGCTAGGCTGGGCTAACCTATATCGGTCCATGGGCCGGCCCGACACGACCCGTGAAAAATTATGGGCCAAGTCAGGCTTGGGTTGGGCTGGGCCGGCCCAGCCCGGCCTATCTAGGCCATAATGGCCCGGCCCAAACGGGTCCATCTAAGCCTACAATGGGCCGGCCCAGATGTGCCCGTCTAAGCCCACTATGGGCCGGCCCAGTAAAATTGTGTTTTGTTTTTAAGAGGTAAAATTGATACTGTAAGTCATGTATTATCACATCAAAATACTATACATCTAATATATATATATATATATAATTATTTTGTAGGAGAAAGAAAGAGGAAGTTATCTGGAAAAGAGAAAAAATTATTGTCTGAAAATACTGTTGTGTCCATGGCATGGGAACTAAATTTTTGAAGTACTGATACTCTGATAGTGAAGTGTGACCGCTCCCGTTCTGGCTGAAATCCATTCTATTAATGGTTACGAGGCGGCAGCACATCAAATGAATTACGTTTATATATATATATATATCCATTATAGTCGCATGTAGAAGTTTCTTTTCTTTTTCAAAAAAAAATGTAATTGAAAAAATGAAGTCACTCTCCAACCCTCAGGTGTGTACTATCCCACCTCTCCTCATGCACTACATAAATTGTACGACATTGCTGCAACCTTTGATATGCATAGAGATTTTGACATGTTTAGGGAATCTGTTGAGTTCATGGAACAAAAATTCAAAAAATATTGGGAGCGTGTTCCACTTTTGTATTGCATAGCCGCTGTATTGGATCCAAGAGTTTAGTTAGCTGGTGTAGAATATTTGCTTAAGGGTATAGGAAAAAAACTGAAGGTGCATTCTGACATCATAACCATTCAAAATATGCAAGTAAAAGTTAACACTTTATTTACTGCATAAAATGAAAAATATGGAGGAGGCCAAATAATGTACCCTACACCTTTAGCGAGTACTACATCTGTATCACATGGTTCTTCATGGAAAAGTATGATTAGCTACACCGGATTTGGTTTCGGTGCGTCATCCACATCTTCAGCACATAGTGAATTGAAAAACTATTTGGAAACAAATTTTGCCGCATTCATTTTCAATGAGCAAGGTGGTGGTCATGATTTTAATAAGTTTGATATTTTGTCATTTTGGAGATCACAATTAAGAACTTTTCCTGTACTCTCTAGAAAGGCACGTGATATAGTAACCATACCAGTGTCCACAGTTGTAAGTGAATAAGTATTTAGTTGCAGTGGTAGAGTACTTGATGAATGACGTGCACACTTGAGTGACGATATTCTGGAGGTAGTAATGTGCGTCAAAGATTGGGAGGACGCTCACAGAAGAAGCCAACAAGTTCAAGATGATTGGGTTGATGATTTTGAAAATTTGGATATTTCTGATACTCCTACTAGGAGTAATACATTGTAATTACGAACAATATCTTTTTTTTTTTTTTTTATGTTTTTGATGTTTTTTTCTTTGTTTTGGTAATTTTGTAAACCTTATGTATAATTATTCTGATTGCACTCTTTTTTTCCTTACTAAGGTTTTATCCCACTGGGTTTTCCTTAGAAAGGTTTTTAATAAGGAAATCGTAAATAAAATATATCTTTTCATATTCCCATTCATTATTCAAACATTTATTTTTGTTAACTTGTTTAAAAATAAAAAAAATAAAAATTACATACATAGATGGGTTGGCCCTTTTAAATCCATGATGGGCCAAGATGGGCCTTGAATGGGCCAGCCCATCTACACCTATGATTGACCAATATGGGCCGGCCCATTCAAGGCCCACGGCATAGCCCATCCTAGCCCACGGCATGGCCCGGCCTAGCCCACGTAAAATTGGCACGTGGGCTGGGCTAGACCGAAGTAATTCGTACATGGGCTGGCCTGGCCCAGCCCACGGCCCATGTGGACCTAAGAAGAACGGGATGGGCCGGGCCGGCCCGTTCTTACATCTCTAATATTGGCGCCTATACAGGGATAAAATCCTCTATCTTGGCCGACCATAATGGAGAAAAGAAAATAAGAGATTTTGTTTCAAATTCAAATAGGAGATAATTGACAAGCTTTATCTTAGAGATAGAGATTGGATTCCTTCTAGAAGTTTGACTTCTACTCTATAAATAAAAGAATGGTAGAAAATTGTGGACAAAATTTTTGAGACCATTTTGAAATAATTTTTGCCCTAATTTGAATAGGGTGGCCGAAATTCTCTTAGAGGGAAGGAAAATTTTTTTCTCTAAAAATTCCACATCGTGCATGCATTGGTGTTTGTGAAAATTTGAGTGTTTATTCTAACCCGTTTTGTCTCAGGTGTGCCCACATGCACGTCTTCGTGGATTCTAGGAATTGACGTGGAAGACATTGATTTTCTAAACACAAAGCTTTGGAGCAAGGATTGTTTGAGGTCAAAGAACTCAAGTTATCATCCTAATCGGCCGCCGGGTATTATTCGTAATTGAGTTCTTAATAAATGAATTAATGAGATTAATTTATTCGTGCATAAATTAATATAATCTATAGAGTATCTCAAAGGTTTTATGAAAATTTTTGTTATACATGATCCGTCTCTCCCACGCTTCCGCATCCGAATTCGATTCGGTAACCAACACAGGTATCCTGAGGATATATTTGGTATTCTAAATATAATGTGATGATATGGTTGTGGTATTTTCTGCAAGAGTTTATGTACTCTAGCATATGCAATCCAAGCTTAACAGTTTCCTTTAAAGCCTAACATCTTTTGCCTGTGAGATTCATAAATTACAATTTTCAATTTTAGTTGTGAAATATTTTGCACAATTTTTTCTTGAATTTTTTTTATATATCTTTTTTTTTTTTGCGTGTGTTTTGTTTCATATCTTTTTTCTTATTATTTTTTTTTTTTTTTTTTTTTTTTTTTTTTTTTTTTTTTTCTTTTTTTATCCAGTGATTTATATAACTGTTTTTTTTTTTTTTTTTTTTTTTTTGATTAGTTAGTATATAAGTGACAATCCACAACCATAAAAATGAACTACCAACATTGTCTAAAATACAACTAAATTCCTCCCATTATCCCCTAAATTTTTCCTAGAAAAGCAAAAATCTAGCCATGAAACTCAAGCTATGGTCTTGTCACGACCCCAAAGATAGGACCGTGATTATTGAGATTTAATTAAAGAAAATTAACTTAATTAAACTGTATTGATTAACGAAAACCATGAAAATAAATACATAAATATCAAAATATATTGCTCCGGAGTCTTTCTTTTGCAAATAATATTTAAAGCAGTTCATAAAATTCAAGAAAAATAATACAACTTGGGACAATGTCAACTAATATAGTTTATATACAGAAATACAGTACAACTCAGAATTTAAAAACTGTAATTCAAGACAAACGAACCGCTTTCAATCTCGAGTACTCAATCCATGTCTCCAGTTGCCATGCTGTGAATCTAAACTGCTAACTTTGGAGGGTGGGGGTGGGGGGTTAAAACACTGAAAACATAATAAAAGTGAGCGCAAGGCCCAATATGATATATTTAGAAAAATTTATAAATAAATATAAATGCACAATCCCAACACATCAGCCGGAACCAAACATCCTTTTTCTAAAAGGAAAATAAACTAAAATTCTAGTTGCAAGCATCAACAAGTAATTTATAGCAATGATAAATTAGTTACAACCAATAGGAAGGCCATAATCCACTGTAGTGGCCCGTCCGGGTTTTGGGTCCCACCCCTAAATATACGATCTCCATATCCTAATTTCTAGGCCATCAGTGGGCTTACCAGTTCGCAATATATCTTATCTTAAAAAAAATATATTAAAACTTTAAATTAGTTCATTATGAGTTCAATTGCAATAATCATGCTATTGTCTTAAACTTCTTTTCTTTATCAAACATGTTTTATCTTTAAAAATATTTACATAGGCCAAAATACTAGAAAACATGCTAACAAGGATATGGACAAGAGTATCCTACCTCTTGACAATTTAGTCTACTGATAACTTCATGTTGCCCAACCGTCTATTCTTGAAGCTCCACATCTGATCGTGTTGCTAGCTTCATAATCAAAACATTGTTTTAGAACTTCGTTCTCACCTCTAAAACAATTCTAGTTCAATTGCTTCCTATTAGTGTGCCTTGACTCAAATCCAAGGTTTGTAACCAATTTTCATAATTCAATTTGGAATTCTTCAAAAATTAAAACTCAAACAATTAATTTAGTTTCAAATTGAGATTTAGCTCAGAAAATGAGTTTTTTAAAAAATTTCGGCAACAGTAAGAAAAATGCCAAAACCTGCAGTTTAAGTTTAGTTCAAAAACAAATTCTCAAGAAATCACTAAAATAAGTTTCCAAACACTTCAATAAGTTCAATAACTAAAACCCCTAAATTTAATCTAAGTTCAACCACAATTTGTTCAAATCTAAACCCTAACCAAAATTCATCAAATTTAACCAAAATCACAATTCCTCAAGTTAGAAATTCAAATCAAAGAGTGGGTTTCAAAGGATTTTACCTCAAATTAGTTGATGAAGCCGTTCTCTATCTTTTCCCCTCTTTTTCTTTTCCTTGTTGTTCAGCCATGAATAGCCAAAGAGAGAGATAAAGAGGGAGAAGAGAGAGAGGGTTGGGAAAGAGAGGGCGCCAGTGTGATGCCTAGATTTCTCGCATACTAGTTGGCCAATGCATTGCATGATTTTACATTTATATGCATATGAGTTATATATTTGATGTGTCATCAAAATGCATGAATAGGTAAATAATGTGCATTAAGTATTAAGTTGTGCATGTTGTATTCATTATTTATAGGTTTCCTTAATGGTGGATCTGGTAAGTGGGAAGGTTTAGTATACATTTTGTCAGATAAATAGACACAAATATGACAAGGGACCCTTTATAGTGAGTATATAAGTGGATGAGATTGATTATATTACAAGGAGTTGATGTGACTTTAACATGAATCATAGAGTTAGAATGCTCTAGAAACCCTATTTTAGCACGAAATTCAGTGTGAGCTCATACGCCTAATTTAGTAAGCAAATTAATAGGTTACAATCTAGCTTACATTTGAAACTTGGTGTAAGTGTTTAACACCTTATAAAGCAGGTTTATACTAAAAATTAAGTCACTTGGTCTGATTTGGTGGAAGTACTTCACAGTGAAGTACTTTAGATGCTAGCTTGGCTTTTTAATGACTTATTAAGTAACCAGGTCAAGTTATCAGTCCCAAATTTGCTTGTTCGACTCTTTCCAGTAGTTAAGCACCATTTTCAACTGGAGAACTCAGAAGCCAAGCAAATTTATAGGTGGTTTAGCCATTCTTAGGTACCAATTAGGAAGGAAATTCAAACTGGGCTAAGGTAAGCCACTGTTTAGGTATTCAGTACTGTTTAGTTCTGTTCAAGGGGTTTTCCTTTGAATGCAACTATGTTATTTAAACCACATGGTCTCTTATATGTTAGGAGGATCTCCATAAAATGACATAATCAAGTTCAAAGGGAAAGTAGTGGTTTTCGGTTCGTTCGTAGAAGCTATCTAGAAACAGGTTTATTTCTAAACCAGTTCAGGATTGTACTTGATATGATTTTTTTTAGGGTAGGCTCATTTATATGTTAACCAAATGCCACTAAAACAGTTTTGGTAAATTCAATTTGGTTTAGAAGATATAAGCTAGACAATGAGCATGGTTCAGTTTATGGTATTGGATAAATTTGTGGTTTCAAGATGTTTTGTGAATTTTGGGGAATTTAAATTTGTTTAATTCTCAAAATAGGTGTTTTATGCTTTAGGGAGTGTTAAAATGAAGGGGAAACTTTGCCAAAATTTTTAGAAAAAAAATTTGACTTAATTTGGATAAAAAATGGGGGAGTTAGGCCATGTTTTGGTGCTGCCAGTGCACCAAGCCACACCAGGCACACACCTGGGCCCAGTGGGTGTGTGGTGCAAGCCACACAGGCACACCCATAGATGCACAGGCAGGCCAGGGGTGCCCAGCCAGGCACGCCCTTGGGGCTGCTTGTTTAGGCCATGGTTGACTAGGCCAAATGGCCTAGTTAAGGGTTTTCAGGGCCCCAGAGTCCTTTTTTGGTGCCGTTTCTTGCGTCTGAGTCTTGTAAACTCCTATTTTTTATAGTTGTCACTTAAAATAATTATTTAAAATATTATTTTAATTATTTCAATATTTTTGAAAAATTAGTAAAAATTAGGAAATGAACTCCTTAATACATAATTGTTAGTTATTGTTGATCGGGTGATAATGTTAGTTAAAATACTCAATGTTTCAGGCAAGTGGAGCACCAAATTCCCTGAGAGGATACCAGAGAGCCTTAATATTAGTTCTAAGGCTCGAAGTAAGTAGAATATCACTTGTGTCACCATAATAGTCATGCATATGCTATGTGATTCAAAGTTGTGAAATGTGAGTATACGAGACATCTGTTATTGATGTTAGCATAACCATGCATGCATGACATGATGTAAAGTTATGTACCATTGAACATAAAATGAAAAGAATGAATATTGAAAGAGAAGAGAGAGTAAATGTTGGTTTTGTAGTTTTTGACAGGTTTTGTGTCTCCAAGGAGACTGCTGGACCTCTTGCGGCATGGGAAGCTTCTCCGATGATCACAGGGAAGGATTTGTGTTTATTATGATTAGCCCCACGTGACGGCATTTTATAATATAATTTGTGATCACTAGGTCGAAGGACCTTTGTCTCAATAGAGACTTGCGATGTGGGAAGCGTCCTCAATGATCACGAGGAAGAATTAGTTTTAAATGTGAAAAATGTGTTTTGTCTCACATGACGACATTCAATGTTATGTATGTTGTGGCCACAAGGTCCGATGAGGTATCTGGGATACCACTCCATCTAAGTAATTGCACGCATAAGATAAAAGAATGAATGAAAAGTTAAAATGTATGATGTTAACAAGTCATAAGCTCATGCATATTCTCATTGTTGCTATATCATGCATTATTCTAGTTATTGGGCTTTAGCACACTTTTTTTATGGTGGCCCATATGAGGGTACGTCCCAGCATTAGTTGTGGACTAAATGGTTGGCTAGTGCAATCCTGAGGGCCGAGACAGATGTATATGGACTAAGTGACCTATTTTTGGAGACCCTCATTGTACTTAGGGATTGTGTGAGCTCGTGGGGTATACATAGTATAAGGCTGAGCATATTTTTGACAGATGTATTATATTGTATATGTTTGGCCAGCTATTGTAGTATATAACATATATTTCGATTATCTTTGCTTGTCAGGAAGTTTTAAAAGTTCAAATTTGCCCGTATTTTCATGATTAATATATATAACATGTTAGGTTAAGTTGTAGGAGAAGGTTAATGAGTAACACTATTTAATATGACTAATTGGATAATTTAGAACCATATTAGGGGGGTTTTATAGCTAGAGAAGGGGGAGAGAGAGTGTCAGCGAGAGGGAGAGAGGGTGAGTGGTGTTAGCTCTTGTGCCCTTAGGAATAAATGTAACAATGTTCCTTGAGACATTTTGACTATTAATAAAGATTTATTTATTTCATATATCTATGTATTGTTCCCTTTGTGTTCATATTAGTTGAATGTATGATAAGCAAACTGAAAGTCTGAGACTGTCATTCTAAATCTTTAGGTCATGCATGTAACGTGAAGAACATGCGGAAGAAGAGAATCTAAAAATGATAGTCTAAATCATATGATCCACAATCGAGGGAATAAAGTTGGGCGCTTTATTCATGTTAAGATTGTTATGTTGTCTAGTTCCTCACGAGACGGCTTGTCTTGGGC